>CAMZMU010000048.1:39733847-39917708 GCA_947311845.1 Poa pratensis
GATGGCAATTTTACCCACGGGTACGGGTTCCGCGGGTACTGTACCCGCATGGGTAGGGTATGGGCATAATTTTGTACCCATGGGTAGTACCCGTACCCTACCCGTTAAGTCACGGGTAGGGCACGGTATAACCTCATACCGTGGGTATACCCACAGCCTGCAAATTTATAACCTTACCCGTGGAGGTATAACATTCATTCTCGTGAGCTTGTGAAGCTATGCTAAAGTTGTCATCAATTGTCAATTAGAGTTGAGATAATTGTCATGTACTCAATATAATATGTTATTGAATTGAGATAAATGTTTTTCTTTTATCAATGTGTTATCGATCAATGTAAAATTATGTTTAACACGTGTACTATTTGATCTATCCGTTGGGTACCCAGCGGTATGGGTATGGGTAAAGTTTCATACCCATGGGTACGGTTATGGGTAGAGTTTTGTACCCATTGAATACACGGGTATGGATATGGTATTGCTCTACCCGCCCATACCCTACCAATTGCATCCTTAAGCAGACGCCAAATCTGAACTATAGTCGCCAAATCTGCAGATTGACATCACCCGCCTCCTTACGTGGAATGTATCAGAAATAAGAAACAGTATCACTTAACACGCTGTTACCACGATGCAGTGGAAGAAATTTATAAGCGAGGATCTGTTTTCCTGCCTAAGCTGCAGTAGGTAACATGTCTAAGAGCAGGTGTACAGTGCGTCTATAGAATGGTCGACATGGTCGGCCAGAGCAAGCCCCCGCAGAGCGGGCACGTTATCACCAAACTCCAATTGAAAACCAAAATTCTAGGGACAAAAGAATAATGCTGAAAGAAAGCAGGTCGGCTCAACTGGAAGCCGACGTGCCCAAGAACAGGTGTACAATGCGTCTTTTTCTACTTCGCCGTCCCAACGAAAACAACAAATGATCAGCTATGGTACGTCCACGACGACGGCCGCGCCGGCGCCGATCATCCCCGTGCGCGGCCAGAGCGGGCCGCGGCAGAGCGGGCACGTCCGGCGTCTGCTGATCCACCGGTCGGCGTCGCACGCGGCGTGGAAGAAATGCCCACACGCCGGCACGACGCGCACCAGCTCGTCGGGTGCCTTGGCGTACTCCGACTGGCAGAACACGCAGCAGCGCTGCCGCGCCCTCGCCGCCTCGGCCGTCTGCGCGTACGGCACGAGCGTCGCGTCGCCGAGCGCGCGCTCCACGTCCGACGCGGTGCGGCAGGCGCCGGAGACAGCGGCGGCGAGGGCGACGATGAGCACCGCCACGGCGACAACCGCGGCCACCTCGAGGTCGAGCGCCACGTCGGGGCTCATGTCTTCCTCGTTGGACTGAGCGATCCAACGGCAATGCGTGTGGCCTCTTCCCTTTCTTGTCCTGACCTTGCTTTGTATCTTCCTTCCTTTAGCTCAAGCTCTGCTTTTGTACGAGCTCCAGTGATATCGTTTCCATCTCGCCGTGCCCAATTGACTTACGCTAGACTAGAAGCTTCTTTTGTGTGTCTTGGATGTCTACCTGTGCTCCCTTTTCTTCGTGCTTTGCACTGTGTAATTGCAAAACATTGTAAGGTCTTTCTACTGTGGCCTGATCCAGAGATCTTTTTAAAGTTACCTGCAGATGTGAGCAATATAATGAGCTTGTTTTTCAACTAGCATTTGCCTTTCCTAGTCTGGTGTAGAAATTCGAGATTGCAAGATCCGGCTTCGAGCTTAATAGAAGATCATCTAAGATCGCGGTCAACTCCAATAGTACAGTAGCAACGAAAACGCTCTAACCTAACATATGAAGGCCCAGGACCAGCATGACACCGCCACAAAATCAACATTAAGAAAGGGCAGAACCAACTGAATCAGATCAATATCCAAATGCCAGCAAGTCACATGATAAGATAATCGTATCTCTAACTCCAACACGACATCCAAATCTGAAAGAAATATGTCTTTGACCAGAGTGCCAAACTTAACAAAAATTCACACTGTAAGATTATGTTGCGGTCGACAACACTCTTCATTCCCCATCGTCCTCATCAAGTCATCATCATCGGCATCACCAGCTGAGGAGTTGAGGGCGTTGAGCCTTTCCACTAGACAGGCCTTCCTCTGCTAAATCGTAGGTCAGCTTCTTAAGGTTGCACCTGTATCAAGGAGCCATGTTAAAATGCAACTCACATCAAGGTGGACAAATCACTAGTCGCTTTTGACAGTATAAGATCAGCACGGACGGTGCATTAACCTTCTTTTAGATTGCTCCCATGTCATCAGTAGCGGTTCTCTTCTTGATGTACTCGCTGAAGTTTGAGCAGAAATCCTGAAGAAAAACTTCAAAACAGAAGATCATCACGTAGGAATCTAGGCAACATATGTTCTTATCAGACTTAGGAAAGGAGGGAAAGGATAAATGAAACAGAGCTCGGCAACAACAACAAAAATGAGATGATGATCACTACTTCTACCAGAAGCTCAAGTTTCTGGTCAAACACACCTAGCACAGCACAACCACCGGTTATACCAATAGATCACAGCAAAACTAGTAGGAAAGAATGCAACAACAACAAAAAAAAACAAAGCACAAATATGCCACCAGATCATTATCTAGAGCCAAACATATATTAGACAGCAGACTTGGTGATCAACTGATGACCACAAGCCCAAGCACAAGCCCAGTGATTAAATTACAGCAATATATCATCAGTAAATTAACTTTTATCAAGCAAATGATCATCTAGAGCTTAACTAGACCAACATTAAACAATAGATCATCTAGAATCAATATAGAGCAACTAAATGTTCCAAATTATGACCATATGATCATCTACTCCAGTACCAGCATGTATACTAACATCAACATGACTAAATGACCAATCTATCAGATCATCACATGAATAACTTAACTTAAATGCTTCTAAATACTCAATTGTTTATCCATAGCAGAATATCAAATAAGCTAATTATGACCATTAGGAAGCTAATCATACAAATAAAGAGCCATTTTAGCTAATAATCGTAACATATAGACCAACTCGAACCTGAATAAAATAAAGTTTGAATACAATTCCAACCAATCATTGAAATTACATCAAATAGCACACAGCTTAACCATGACTCGATGGCCGGAACCAGACCAAGACACAATGGCCGGGAAGATGAAGTCGACCAATAGACACTGAGCCACCACCCAGAGTTGTCGCGATCTACATCGACTGCGACTAGGTGTTCAATTTATAAACTATGTTCTTTAATATTTGACACAACAGACACAATTTGGGGGCATTCGGACATTCTATCGGCAACACCCTTGAAGATGCACTAACAACTCTACTTGGCATGGCTTAATTATTTTTCTCATGTAGTGAACTAAGTAGCTGGGCCTTTTAGGGACTCTTTGGATTGTAGGAATTTTATAGGATTTTTGTAGTATTTCAATCCTAAGGATTTTTTCCTGTGGATTGCCTTTGGATTAAACGAATGCTACTATCCAAATTACTACGGATTGGATTCCTATGCCTCAATTCCATAGGAATTTGAACATCCACCCCAACCTCTTTTTTAGACTCAATTGTGTAGGATCTAAGACACTTTTCCTGTGATTTTCCTGCGTTTCATCCAAACGACGATTCCTGCAGTTTTCCTGCGTTTTGCAATCCTCTGTTTTGCACTGGCAAACATGTGGGATTCCTATGTTTTTACTATTCCTGTGTTTTTGAACCCTGCGTTTGAAAGAGGCCCTTAACAGTTTGCATCCTGCAGATCATAGGTTTTTTTCTCTTTTATTTTGCTTCCTACTAAGACGCATGCAGCAAATGCATGGTGGGTGAACAAATGCACATCCCACACAAATAGCCATATAAGGATATGTCTTCCCAAAACTATGTGAGGGTTGTGGCTCAGTATGCATTCTTTATAGCTTGCTAGGATGCTCTATAGCTTAGAGCAAATACAAATATATTTACATTAAGGTTCACACTACAAGTTGCTAGAGAGCGTGCAGCTAAGATAGGAATGAGATGTATCAGACTGTTGAGACACACAGCTGTTGACAGGAACCGTGAACATTTGTTTACAAAGTGTGTTTTGGTGTCTCATCTCTGGCCATGACCAAAACCGCGGCCTCCCTGACATCTTTGTTAAGGCTTGGGTCACTCGTAACTGGGTTGAACCTATCCGGACCTGGAGGGTGCATAATTTTTGGGTTATCACTATCAAATTCTGGCATAGTCGCAACCAAGATTCAGTAAACGTCAAACTTTTAATTATATCTTTAGACTGATCCCACTTAACGAAAGCCTTCTGCATGCTAGATTCTATAGTACATTGGCGCCGGTGACTTTTGACTTGTATGATGCGTAGTTTATTTACTCAAGACGACAAAACAAAAGGTTCAAGACGACATGTTAGAGTGTTTTCTCTTCCAAATGATGCACCCGACTAGCATCTGTGGCTTGTATGGTTTTCACGAAATCCGTTAAAAGACTGTAGCTTATGTACAACATGTCAAAGTTCAGACAAGGACTTGTCTACTAACCTGAACTATGCTGGCAATGTTGACGTCGCCTAATCTGCCGACTGACATCACCCCCCCCGCCTACTTACGTGGAATGTATCAGAAATATGAAACACTATCACTTAACACGCTGTTACCTAATCCCATTTTCCTTTTTCCTGTTGCCACGATGCAGTGCAACTGTGCACCTAAATGCGAAAAGACATTGCAAGCTTTGTTATGCCGAAACCAAAATGTGAATTCAAATTTAGAAGCAACGATTTGTTTTCCTGCCTAAGCTGTAGATGGTAACATGGCTAAGAACAGATGCACAATGCATCTCTCTACTACTGCATTACGACAACGACGACGGCGGCGGCGGCCCACATGGCGCGGCGTGGCGTGGTCAGCCAGAGCGAGCCCCGGCAGAGCGGGCACCTTATCTCCAAACTCCAATTCGGAAATTAACGATCCATTGCCCATGGCCGACGCATTGGCAGCAAATTTACATACAGGCCAAGAGAACTGAAATCCTAGGGACAGAAGAATGATGCTCAGAGTCAGAGGAAGCAGGTCGGCTCAACTGGAAGCTGACGTGCCGAAGAGCAGGTGTACTGTGTACAATGCATCTTTCTCTTCTACGCAGTGTCGCTGTCTCTGCAACAGCAACGTTTGGTCGGCTATGTTACGCCCACGATGACGACCGCGCCGGCGCCGCTCGCCCCCGTGCGCGGCCAGAGCGCCGCGGCAGAGCGGGCACGTCCGGCGCGTGCGGATCCACCGGTCGGCATCGCACGCTGCATGGAAGAAGTGGCCGCACGCCGGCACCACGCGCACCAGCTCGTCGGGCGCCTTGGCGTACTCCGACTGGCAGAACACGCAGCAGCCCTGCCGCGCCCTCGCCGCCTCGGCAGTCTGCGTGTATGGCACGAGCGCCGCGTCGCCGAGCGCGCGCTCCACGTCTGACGCCGTGGGGCAGTCGTCGCGGAACGCGCCGGCAGCAGCGGCGGCGAGGGCGACGATGAGCACCGCCACGGCGACAACCGCGGCCACCTCGAGGTCGAGCGCCACGTCGGGGCTCATGTCTTCCTTGTTTTTTTTTCTAGAGAAAAGGAAAAAGTTTTGCCTTTTATATTGATATAGAAGGAGCAAAGACAAGCACAAAACCAAGTCCTAAAAAAACAGGGCCGAGACCCAAAGATTACATATCGCTTAACCCTGGTGATTTCTGCTAACTTTTTCGCGCCCGTCAGGATCAGTTCTTGCTTTCGCTCTTGATGTGCTGAAAGAGTGCCGAGGGCATATTGAACTTGTTGTTGAAGACCTCGCATTTCATTCCTTCCAAAGCTCCCAAGTGATGAGGATGATGGCCGTCTGCATTCCTTTGCGAGATGGGGAGGGTAGGGAGGCAAGCTCCTTCAAGTATAGTGGGCTTGGTAGATTGGAGGCTTTGGATTATGGAGGGGCAGTGAAGCCACGCCGAAGCTTCCGACCAGATCCTCTTGGAGTAGCGGCACTCGAAAAGAATGTGCCTTCCCGTCTCAGGCTGGCATCTGCAAAGTTGGCACGACGGCTGATGGGGCCATCTGATGGCGAGGCGGTCAGAGGTCCACAGGCGATTCTGAACAGCAAGCCAGGCGAAGAAGGAACACTTCGGAGGGGCCCAAGTGCCCCAAACCACTGACATGAAAGGTGTAGAAGAGCCGATGAACTGAGCCTCGTATGCAGACTTGGCCGAGTAGACCCCCGTAGTCGAGAGGTCCAAGTGATGGTGTCCTCCGTGCCTGGAGATAGAGCGATCTCCTGGGTGAGATTCCAGAGGTTGACGAACTGCGAAATGTGTTCCACGGTGAAGTTGTCAACGCGTATGTCGGCAATCCATTTGAAGTCAGTGAGTGCGTTGGACATTTCTGTTTGTCCGCTTGGAGGCCTCGAAGATGTCAGGGGCTAACACCCTAGGGCTGAACCCCTGCAGCCAGGAAGACTCCCAGAAGGAAGCCTTGAGCCATCGCCGACAGTGACCCTAGTGGCCGCATTGAAGAGGCATTTGTCGTGTAGTCCGTCGGAGTTTCGATGCCAACCCAAGACTTCTGAGGGGAGGTCCATTCAAACCACAACCACCTCAGCCTAAGCGCCCTGGAGAATGTCTTCCTTGTTGGGCGATCGAACGGCGATGCGTGTGGCCTCTTCCCTTTCTTGGCCTCACCTTGCTTTGTATCTTCCTTCTTCGGCTAACTAAATAAACAGTAATCCCAGTGACCTCTTTTTCCGTGTCTCCCCTCGCTCGGCTCATGCTCTGCTTTTGCATGAGCTCTTCTTTCATGTGTCTTGGATGTCTACGTGTAAGTGTGGTTCCTTTTTGTTTGTAATTCTCCCCGTGTAGTTGCAAAACATTTGCACCTTTCACTGTGGCCTGATCCTGAGATCTTTTTTCAAAGTTGCCTATAGATGTGAGCAATATCATGATTCATAAGTTTCCTACTTTAGAGAAGAAAATTGAGATTTAAAATCCCGGTTTCAAGCTTAATGGAAGATCATCTAAGACATACTTATTTCTTTCAGCTTTTGCCTCGTTTCAAAACAAAAAAAAACATATGAATGCCGGTGACCAGCATGACACCGCCACAAATTCAACATTAAAAATGTGCAGAACCAACTGAATCAGATTTCAATATCAAAATGCCAACAAGCCACATGATTATATAATCATATCTCTAACTCCAGCACGACATCCAAAACTGAAAGAAATAAGTACGTCTGTTGACCGGAGGGCCAAACTTTGACGAAGATATACGTTGCAAGACTATGTTGCGGTCGACAACACTCTTCATTCTTCGTCGTCCTCATCATCATCAGCAGCACCAGCAGAGGAGTTGAGGGCGTGAGCCTTTCCACCAGATTGGCCTTCCTCTGCTCGATCGTAGGTCAGCTTCTTATGGTTGACCTGTATCAAGGGAGCCAGGTTAAAATGCAATTCACATCAGGGTGGATAAATCCTTGGTAGATTTTGACAATATAAGATCAGCACGGACGGTGCATTAACCTTCTTGTAAATTGCTTCCATGGCATCGGTAGAGATTCTCTTGATGTACTCGCTGAAGTTTGGGCAGAAATCCTGAAGAAAAAGCTTCAAAAGAGAAGATCACCAGGTAGGAATCTAGACAACATATGTTCTAAACAGATTTAGGAAAGGAGGGAAAGAAAGGGAAAGGATAAATGAAACAGAGCTTGGCAACAACAACAAATGACATTATCATTGCTTTTACAAGAAGCTCGAGTTTCTGGTCAAACACACATAGCACAGCACAACCACCGGTTGTACCAATATATCACAGCAAAACTAGCAGGAAAGAATGCAAGAAAAACTAAACCCCAAATATGTCACCTGATCATTATCTAGAGCCAACACATATTAGCGAACAGACTTGGTGATCAAATGATCACCACGCCCAAGCACAGGCCCAGTGATTAAATTACAAGAACATATCATCATAAAATAACTTTTTTCCTCAAGCAAATGATCGGCTACAGGTTAACTAGATCATCATTAAAAAATTAATCATCTAGAATCAATATAGAGCAACTAAATGTTTCAAATTATGACCCTATGATCATCTACTCCAATACCAGCATGTATGCCGATACCTACATGACTAAATGCCAATATATCAAGCATGTGATCATATAAACATGCAAATCAACTCTAAATAGGAGAAAAAGTACCCAATTTAATCTTATGATCAACTACAACATTGCCACATGAATAAATTTACTTAAATGCTTCTAAACATTCAATTATATATCGATAAAAAGTAGCAGAGGATCAAATTAAGCTAATTATGACCGTTCAGAAGCCATTCATACAAATTCAAAGCCATTTTAGATAATAACCATAACATATATACCAACTCAAACCTAAATAGGGTAAAGCTTGAATTAACTGCCAACCAATCATTCAAATTACATCAAATATCACACGGCTTAACCATGACTCGATGGCGGAACCAAATCCAAGACACGATAGACGGGAAGATGAAGTCGGTCAATAGACACTGAAGCACCACCACCAGAGCCGTCGTGACATGTGGCGTCATCTACATCGAATGTGAACAGGTTTTAATTGTATGAACTATGTTTTTCAATATTTGACCTAACTGCCACAATTTGTGGGCATTCAGACATTCTGTCGGCATCACTCTTCAAGATGCACTAACAACTCTACTTGACATGGCTTAATTATTTTTCTCATGTAGTGAGCTAAGTAGCTCAAACTTGATATGAGAGGAGTTGTTAAGAGAGATTTGAAGGATTGGAATATCACCAAAGAACTAGCCATGGATAGGGGTGCGTGGAAGTTAGCTATCCACATGCCAGAACCAAGACTTGGTTTTGAGGTCTTATGGTTTTCAACTCTAGCCTACCCAAACTTGTTTGGGACTAAGTCTTTGTTGTTATTGTTGTTGTTGTTTTTGTTGTGAGCTAAGTAGCTGGCCTTTTAACAGGTTGCATCCTGCAAATCATAGGTTTTTTTGCTCTTTTATTTTGCTTCCAACTAAGGACGCATGCAGCAAATGCATTGTGGGTGGACAAATGCACATCGCACAAAACTAGCTATATAAGGATATCTCTTTTCCAAAACTATGTAAGGTTTGTGGCTCAATATGCATTCTTTATAGCTTGGTAGGATGCTTTAGAGGTTACTAGGAATACAAATATATGTATATTTAGGTCCACCCAACAAGTTGCTAGAGTGTGTGCGTGTAAGATATGAATGAGATGTATCAAAATATTTAGACACACAGCTATATACACGTGGTGTGAAATTTTGTTTACAGAGTGTGTTTTGGTGTCTCATCTCTGCCCATGACAAAACCACGGCCTTCGCGACATCTTTATTACGGTTTGGGTCAATCACTCCTGGGTGGAAGATCTCCTTGACCTTGAGGGTGTATAATTTTGGGCTTATCATTATGAACTTCAAGTGGCAACTGGTTGAGAATCAACAAAAATCAAACTTTTAGTTGCATCTTTGACGGATCCCACTTACCCTTCTCAATGCCAGAACTCTATAGTACTCTTTCGATGCATGTGAGTTTTGATTTGTGTAACATTTCGCACAGAAACTTTATTTACTCAAGATGACAAAACAAAAGGTCGAAGTGTTTTTCTCTTCCGAATGATTCGCCCGACTAGCATCCGTGTTTCAATAAATCCACTAAAAGACTGTAGCTTACGTACAACATGTCAAAATCCAGACAAGGTCTTGGCAATGTTACGTCGCCAAATCTACAGATTGACATCACCCGCCTCCTTACGTGGAATGTATTAGAAATAAGAAACAGTATCACTTAACACGCTGTTACCACGATGCAGTGGAAGAAATTTATAAGCGAGGAGCTGTTTTCCTGCCTAAGCTGCAGTAGGTAACATGTCTAAGAACATGTGTACAGTGCATCTATAGAATAGTCGACATGGTCGGCCAGAGGCCCAGAGCAAGCCCCCGCAGAGCGGGCACGTTATCACCAAACTCTAGTTGAGCCCGACGCATTGGCAGTATATTTGCATATAAGCGAAGAAAACAAAAATTCTAGGGACAAAAGAGTGATGCTGAAAGAAAGCAGGTCGGCTCAACTGGAGCTGACGTGCCCAAGAGCAGGTGTACAACGCATCTTTTTCTCTACTTCGCCATCCAACGAAAACACAAATGTGTCACCAGATCATTATCTAGAGCCAAACATATATAGTTTAGACAGCAGACATGGTGATCAAATGATCACCACGAGCCCAAGCACAAACCCAGTGATTAAACTACAGCAGATATCATCCTGAAATTAACTTTTTTTTTCTCAAGCAAATGAGATCATCTAGAGGTTAACTAGACCATCATTTAAAAAACATCATCTAGAATCAATAAAGAGCAACTAAATGCTTCAGATTATGACCATATGACCATCTACTCCAGTACCAGCATGTATACAGAACATCACTAAATGACCAATATATCAAGAATGTGATCATATATAATGCAAATCAACTCTAAATAGGATAAAAAGTAGCCAATTTGATCATATGATCAACTTTAACATTGTAACATGAATAAATTTACTTAAATGCTTCTCATATTCAATTATTTATCCATGAACAATAGCAGAGGATCAAATTAAGCTAATTATTACCATTAGGAAGCCAATCATACAAATGCAGAGCCTTTTTAGCTAACAACTATAACATATAGACCAACTCTGAACTTGAATAGAGTAAAGTTTGAATTCTGTAGAGTTTCTGAAATGGTGGATCGGGTTATCCTCTCAGGACCCCTCACACACATATATATATCACCAGATTAGGGTTTCGGTTACATGGGCCACCATGGGCCTTACATGGACTTAACATGGTCCAACACTCCCCCTCAAGATGATCATGGGTAATCTACCATGGTCATCTTGCTACCATACATAACACAGACTACAACTACCACTAATGAACACATGCATAACACATAAGATACATGAGAGCACCAACATCCCTTGCTCTCTCTCGGTCTTTGATCTCGAGCATCATCTGTGTCTCAACACTATGGTGTGATCCTACTGCCTTAACCATCTCTCCTCAGCTTCTCTCCTCCATTTCCTCCTCAACCATCAACTCTGTGTCCTCAGCCTCTCTCCTCCACACTCCACCCTTGACCTCCTCCTTCCTTCCCACAAACCCACGGCCAACTCCGGTCTCAACCATCTCCACCTCAGGCAACGCATGCCTCTCCTTGGTCACCATGGCCTCAACCATCTCCACCTCAAGCAACGCATGCCTCTCCCACGGACACCTCTACAACCATCACCACAGAACCAACAACCTCATCATCTCCATCAGCAGCAGTAGTCATCACACCTTCATCAACAGCACCAGACATCATCCTCCTAAGCACTGCAGCAACCTCACGTAAGCACATTCTCCCCCTTGCTGCAACTCCCTCTTCTCCCTCTCCATCACCACTTCTCTCCCCCTAAAAGAAAATGCCACAAAGCTGCAGCTCACGATTCATTACTACCCTTCAGCACAAGCACACAACAGCAGAAGACTATCCTCTTTTATTTTCCTTTGCCTCGAGCAGCTTGCTCACTCCGCTTCTCCGCCTCGAACAAGAGCTCACCTCCTTTCGCTCTTCCTTCCTCTGCCATCTTATGGAACCTCCTCTCCTTCACGAGGCGCCCAAGCTTGGTGACGGGCACCTACGTCTCCTCCTCCAACACGGCCAAGAACCAAGCAGCACAAGCAATCACAGCCTTCTGCCGAACTCATCGACCTCCCTCGATCTGCGCCGCCGCTCAGCCGCTCCAACACACTGCCTCCACCTTCGCCAACCACGGCTATGATCGCCGTATGACATCAGTCCCCTGCAGATCTGGGAGGCTGGGACCGAGCCACCACACTCGGGCTCACAGCCACTTCTTCCTCCCCGGTCTGGAGCAGCAGCTCCTCCATGGACACACAGCCTCTGCACATCTACCTTCCTTCTCTCCCCCTAAAATAAAACCACCTTCTCCTCTCCAGCAGCAACAACACCCAGCCACATTCACCTTATGGTTCACCCATCTTCCTGACCAGCTACACGCAGCAGCGAGGTATCTTCTTCTCCCCCTGCCTAGCATAACAGCACCAACTTCAGTTCAGCCCGAGCTTCTTCTCCTAGCAAGCAGCATGCAACAGAGCTTGACCTCCTTCTTTATTTCTCTCCCCCTGCTCCTTGGTCCCTACAGCGAACCAAGACAAGGAGCAGCAACATCTGGTTCAGTTGAACCAGCAACTATGGATGAACAATCTGTTATGCTAAAAAATATAAGCCATCAGCTTGAGAATTTAAATAGGGAAATTTCTGGTTTGCAATTTAAAATCTCTCATGCTGAAACTTGTATTTCATCGATGTCTGAAACACAATCCTCTTTGATTAATAAGATGGCAGCTAAGCCCGAAACAATTGAGAGTAATACTTTTGCTGTAGCCAATGCTATACAAGTTAAAATTGATAACAATGTGAGGATGTTAGCCGAATTGCATGCTAGATGGGAAAGAGAGGATGAAATTGCTAGAAAGAATAATATTGCTAGAGTTTATACTATTACTACTTCTGAAAATGCTTCAAACTCAAGTGCTAGCAAGCCTCTACTATTAATGGCAAGATAATTGGTGTTGGTAATGTTTCCACTTCTATTGCAAAATGTCCTAAATTACCTGATAACTCTGAAACTGTTCTTGGTAAAGATGCTGAAATTTCTAGTAATAAGGAAGATAATAGCTCCATCACCTTTGATGATAATGATTTTGATTTTGATGGTTGCAATCTTTCTGAAGTGATTACATTCTTGCAAAAACTTGCTAGAACTCCTAAGGCAAGTGAGATAAATTTGGCTTTTACTAAACATATTACTGATGCCCTTATTCAAGTGAGGGAAGAAAAACTGAAACGTGAAGTATCCATCCCTAGGAAGTTAGAAGATGGTTGGGAGCCTATTATTAAAATGAAATTGAATGATTTTGATTGCAATGCTTTGTGTGACCTTGGTGCTAGTATTTCTGTTATGCCTAAAAGACTTTATGATATGCTTGATTTAGCACCTTTGGAAAATTGTTACTTGGATGTTCACCTTGCTGATTCTACTATTAAGAAACCTTTGGGAAGAATTGATGATGTTCTTATCATGGTTAATAACAATTATGTCCCCGTTGATTTTATTGTTTGGATATTGAATGCAATCCATCTTGCCCTATTGTGCTTGGAAGACCTTTTCTTAGAACTGTAGGTGCTATTATTGATATGAAAGAAGGGAATATAAAATCAATTTCCTCTCAAGAAAGGTATGGAACACTTTCCTAGGAAGAAGATTAAGCCACCTTATGATTCTATTGTTAGAACAAATTACAATGTTGATGTTCTTCACTTGGTGAATACTTGATGCATGCTTTGTGCCTAGCTAAAAGGCGTTAAAGAAAAGCGCTTATGGAGGCAACCCATTATTTTATTTCTGCAATTTTTTTTTATTGAGTCAAGGAGTTGTTTACTTCTGTAGCAACTCCTTTGTATCTTTATTTTCTCGCATTGTTGTGCCAAGAGTAGCCTCTAATGTTGAATGATGCTTAATTTTGATGCTGCGCAGAAACAGATTTTTGCTGTTCACTGTACGAAATTCCTAAAATCACCAGATTGTTATTAAATCTGAAAATTTTTGTGCGTAATCTTTATGAATGTCTGAATCTTTCATTAGTTCAAAGTTTTTATCTGAGCGCGTAAGTGCCTCGAAAAAATTCGTCTTTGCGGACTGTTCTGTTTTAGACAGATTATGCCTTTTTATTTTGCATTCTCTCTTTTACTAGTGTTGAGTGAAATTCTTTTTTGGGTGGAAGAGCTTCACATAACATCAGTGGCTGTAGCTAATGTTTAAAGTAACAAGTCATATTGCGTCTTTATAGAACATGTGAATTTTTGATTATGCACTAACCCTCTAATGAGATTACTTTGAGTTTGGTGTGACGGAAGTTTTCAAGGGTCAAGAGAGAAGGATGATATAATAGGATCAAGAAGAGTGAAGAGCTTAAGCTTGGGGAGGCTCCCATGGATCTCCCCCATATTTCAAGAAGACTCAAGCGTCTAAGCTTGGGGATGCCCAAGGCATCCCCTTCTTCATCGGCAAAATTATCAGGTCATCTCTAGTGAAACTATATTTTAATTCTTTCACATCATATGTGCTTTTCTTGGAGCGTCTGTGTGCTTTTATTTTCAGTATTGCACTTTTATTTTCAATAAAGCTTGACTGGACCCTAGCATTCTTGATTGGGAGAGAGACACGCTCCGCTTTTTCATGAGAATACTCCTATTCTTCACTTATATTTTTGAGTATTCATATCTAGCGTGTTCAGCTTTTAGCTCTTGTTTTCATGTATCTCTTTCAGAGCTATTAGCTTTCTTTTGTAGAAAGTACTCTCTTGCTTCACTTATATTTGTTTGGAGAGTGATTGAAATAAATTGATTGGTGTTTGGTTGGTAGAAAATGTTGCATGTGGTAATTGGTATAAGGAAAAACTTGCTTAATCTTGTAGATCACTAAATGGATAACTTGATGCTTGTCAATTGTTTTGAGTTAACAAGTAGATCATGATTAAATTTGTGCATCATGAGTTAAGCCTATTAGTGAAGAACTACCGTAAAGCTTGTTGAAAATTTGGTTTGCATCGGTGGTACTCTAAGGTCTAGATATTTTCTAATAAAGGGTTTGGTTAACAAGGAAGACGGTATGAAGTCTTATAACGTTTGCAATATGTTTGTCATATAAAACTTGGTGTACGGTTGATATTCTTGTTTGCTTACATAACCTTGCTAGCCTAAACTCTGTACTGAGAGGGAATGCTTCTCGTGCATCCAAATCCTTGAGCCAAAATCCATGCCATTTGTGTCCACCATAACTACCTATATGTGGTATTTCCTTGCCACTCCAAGTAAATTTTTCATGTGCTACCTTTAAATTATTCAAAATGTTATTATTCCCTTTTGTGTCAATGTTTACTAGCTCATGAGGAATTAGTGTGGTTATTCTTTATTCTATTTGTCAAATGGACTTTTACACCTGGACTAGTGGCATATACATCCGCTTATCCAATAACTTGCAAAAAGAGCTGGCAACGGGGTGCCCAGTCCCAATTAATTACAACTTTAACCAATTAATTCTCTTCACACTTTTGCCCTGATTCATCAGTAAGCAATGACAAACAGTGAAATACCTGATGTGTGTAAACCAAAGAGAAAGAGGGATGATCTGCCTTGCTGGTAGAAATAACGTCCTTCATGGGAGCCGCTCTTAAAAGTCCGTTTGACAGGTAGAATACTGTTCTCACCCCTACCATTCGTTGACAATTAACAAACACCTCTCAAAAATAGATACTCCTCCATGGTATGTGATTGATGGAAGGCACCCGAGGATTCGGTTAGCCATGGCTTGTGTTAGCAAGGTTGGGAGGAGTATCAAATATTTTATGCAATCTCTATATGCTTTCAAAAACCTAAAAGCTCTAGCACATGACTTAATCCCTGCTTCCCTCTGCGAAGGGCCTTTCTTTTACTTTTATGTTGAGTCAGTTTTCCTATTCTTTCTGTCTTCCACAAGCAAACACTAGTGTCAACTTTGTTACAACATTGTTATATGCTATTGGACTTGTTATACTACTTTGTGTTGACATATCCATGAGATAAATATGTTGAAAGTTGAAGCAAATGCTGAAACTTAATTCTTCCTTTGTGTTGATTAAATACCTTTTATTAGAAACTATTGCTTTATGAGTTAACACTTATGCAAAACTGTTTGATGCTTGTCTCGAAAGTACTATTCATGAAAACGTTTAGCTTGTGTGATTCATTGTTTACTCATTATCTATTTGGTAGCAAATTAGACCATTGACTTGGATCACTTCATTCATTTACATGTGCCTTGCAATATTATATGATCAAGATTATGATGGTAGCATGTCACCTCAAAAATTATTTTGTTTTTATCGTTTACCTACTCGAGGACGAGCAGGAACTAAGCTTGGGGATGCTGATACGTCTCAAGTATCTATAATTTTTGATGTTCCATGCTGTTTTATATCAATGCCACATGTTTTGCATCTACTTTATACTTTTATACATTTTTTGGGACTATATTAACAAGATGCCGAAGTACCAGTTCCTGTTTGCTGTTTTTGTATTCCAGAAAAGCTAGTCTGGAAATATTCTCGGAATTGGACGAAACTTCACGGGGATGCTATTTTGCCAGCACACCTGAAGGACCAAAGGATCAACAGAGGAGAGCCACGTGGGCCCCACACGTGGCAAGGGCGCCCCCCCCCCGCTGAGGGTGCGTGTGGGCCCCACGGGGCCTCCAGCCGCTGCCCTTTCGTCTACTTATTCCCCCCACGCGAAAACCCTAAGGGCCTGAGCCAATATCCACGAAAAGTTCCAGAGACGCCGCCGCCGTCAACCCTAGCTCGGGAGGGTCCAGAACCTCTTCCCGGCACCCTGCCGGAGAGGGGAATCGTCACCGGAGGATTCTACATCGCCATGCCTGCCTCCGGAGTGATGCGTGAGTAGTTCATCCTTGGACTACGGGTCCATAGCAGTAGCTAGATGGTTATCTCTCCACTTTGTGCCATCATGTTTAGATCTTGTGAGCTGCCCTACATGATCAAGATCATATTATTGTAATGCTACGTATTGTGTTTGCTGGAATCCGATGAATATTGAATACTATGTCAAGTTGATTATCAATCTATCTTATATGTTATTTAAGATCTTGCATGCTTTCCGTTACTCGTAGATGTTTGGCCAAGTAGATGCTTGTAACTCCAAGAGAGAGTATTTATGCTAGATAGTGGGTTCATGCCTCCATTTAATCTGGGACAGTGACAGAAAGTTCTAAGGTTGTGGATGTGCTGTTGCCACTAGGGGTAACCTAACGATGCTATGTCCACGGATATGTGTTTGTTTACATTATGCGCTTTACTTAATGCGATTATCCGTTGCTTGCAACTTAATACCAACGGGGACTCGGATGACAACCCGGCGGTGGATTATTAGTCATAGATGTGTTGGATAACGGTCTATGTATCTTGTCGTAATGCCCAATTAAATATCATAGTAGTCATCAAGCCATGTATATGCATTGTCATGCGCTCACTATTTGTCAATTACCCAGCTGTAATTTGTTCACCCAGCATGTTAGTTATCTTTTATGAAGAGACACCTCTAGTGAACTGTGGACCCCGGTCCATTCTTTTACATTGATTAAACCACAAACTGCAAACTGTTTCCTTTTTCATTTTCTGCAATTAAACATCATTTTCCACACCATACGTTTAATCCTTTATTTTCAGCAAGCCGGTGAGATTGACAACCTCACTGTTACGTTGGGCAAAATAGTTTGATTGTGTTGTGTGCAGGTTCCACGTTGGTGATCGAGTAACGGCGCCGCCAACAACCTTCAGAAGAGTTGCTGCTCCTACTGGTTCGATAACCTTGGTTTCATACTGAGGGAAAACTTGCTGCTAGACCGCATCATACCTTCCTCTTGGGGTCTCCCAACGGACGTGTACTGCACGACAAGCAAGAAGCTACTCGCCTCCTCCTTGTAACCTGCGCCTGCGCCTCCTTGCAATCTGACTGTTGCCTCCTTTTTCAGCTCCGGCCGGCGCGGCCACCTCAGCTTGTCCAGTCGCCACCTCTCACCCTGCTAATAGCACCTCAGCAGGGATGCCTTCCGCACCTGCAGCTTGCCCCTCTCCTACCTCCAGCGTCAGCTCCACTTCCTGCAACCTTGCCTCACCACGTGATCACTCTTCCTCTTCTGAACTCTTTGCCACCATCTCCCTCCTGTGCACAGCAGTAACACATCCTCCTCCAGCTGCCTTCCTCTGTCCCGAGCACGGACAGCAGAGTCATGGATGCCTCGGGCTTGCACCGGGAGCACTAGCTCGCCAACCTTCTCCTGCCTCCAGGACGCCGTCCTCCACGAGCTTCTCCGGCCTGAACGCCCCGGCTCCGAGCTCCCCAGATCTGAGCTCGAGCCTCTGCTCCTCCTCTCCATGCTCACTGCACCAAGACGGAGCAGCCAGCCCACGCATCAGATCCGGCTAGCACGGCCCAGATCGGGGCCGCCCCGTCGCAGCGGCAGCTCCTGCCCGATGCACATCACACGGGCTCAGATCGGGCCAACACCACACCGTCTCCTCCTACAGATTCGCCCCCTGAACCTCCGCCGGCGCCACCACCAACTCCACCACCAGAGCACCTTCTTTCTCATCCCCTTCACCTTTGAATCTACCCTATCCTACTCCATCTTCCTCCCCTGCGCAGCAGCAGCCACACTCACACAACTCACCTCCCTGTGTGAGATGGCCACAGCCCACGCAGAGCAACGGATGCGGCCTCCCGCCGCCGGAGTGTCTACAACTTGCCTGGTTGTTGTGGCCGGCGAGGAACTAGTCTGCTGGTGGTTGTGGTGGGCGGCGGAGAACGGGTGGCGGCTGCTAGTTAGGAAACTAGGCTCTGGTACCATGTAGAGTTTCTGAAATGGTGGATCAGGTTATCCTCTCAGGACCCCTCTCACACATATATATATCACCAGATTAGGGTTTCGGTTACATGGGCCACCATGGGCCTTACATGGACTTAACATGGTCCAACAAATTCAATTCCAACCAATCATTCAAATTACATCAAACATCACATAGTTTAACCATGACTTGACAGCCAGAACCAAACCAAGACACGATTGCCGGGAAGATGAAGTCCACCAATAGACACCGAGCCACCACCACCAGAGTTGTTGCGACATTTGGCGCCATCTATCGACTATGACTAGGTGTTCAATGTATGGACTACGTTTTTTAAATATTTGGCCCAACGGACACAATTTGGGGCATTCGGACATTCTATCGGCAACACCCTTGAAGATGAATTAACAACTCTACTTGACATGGCTTATTTATTTTTCACATGTATTGAGCCAAGTAGTTGGGCCTTTTAACAGGTTGCAAATCATAGGTTTTTTGCTCTTTTATTTTGCTTCCTACTAAGGACGCATGCAGTGAATGCATGGTGGGTGAACAAATGCACATCACACACAACTAGCTATATAAGGATATGTCCTCCCAAAACTATGTAAGGTTTGTGGCTCGGTATGCATTCTGTATAGGATGCACTATAGCTTTCTACAAATACAAATATACCTACAAGGTTCTAGAGTGCGTGCCGGTAAGATAGGAATGAGATGTATTGGAATGTTTGGACACACAGTCAGGAACCAATGTGGTGAAGTTTTGTTTACAAAGTGTGCATTGGTGTGCCCGTGATGAAAATCAGTGTCTCCTTGACATCTTTGTTAAGGCTCAGGTTAATCACAGTTAGGTTGAAGGTCTCCCTGAAGGGTGTATAATTTCCAGCTTATCACTATCAAATTCGTAGCAGCGTGGCAACCGAGATTCAGCAAATGTCAAACTTGTATCTTTAGACCGATCCCACTTAGTGAAAGGCTTCTCAATGCAAGAATCAATATTGCTCTTTTGGCCCTGTGAGTTTTGAACTGTGCAGGATTTAGCACGGAAATCTTCTCCTCGTAGTTTATTTATTTACTCAAGACGACAAAACAAATTCCCTGATTGAGATGCTTGGAGCCAGGACTGGCGTGGTCGGCCAGAGCGAGCCATGGGAAAGACGGCACGTTATCACCAAACTCGAATTGACGATCCAATGCCCATGGCCTCGAATTGGCAGATAACTTGCATATAAGCCTTCAGGGACAAAATAATGATGCTGAGAGCCCCGCCATGGCGGACCAGGCACGCATGATCCAGCAACTTCCGACTCGCAGAGCCCATAGCAGCCAATAGCAGCCATCGATATAGACCCGTCTGGGCGTAGGGCACAAGCATGGACGACGCGCTCTCCACAATATCATATCAGATCACGGTAATAGGATTTCCAATGGTGGCAACGGAAACGCTAGAACAATCATATTAAGGCCAGCATAACAACGCCACATGAACAACACAAAAATGTTGAGAACCAACAGATCAGCATGTCACATGATAAGATAACAATCTATAACTCCAGCACAATACCCAAAACTGAAAGAAACAGGTTCTCTGAGCGGAGTGCCAAACTTCAACAAAAATGCACGTTGTAATGCTACGCTGTGGTCGACAACACTCTTCACTCGTCGTCGTCCTCGTCATCATCGGCGGCACCAGCGGAGGAGTTGAGGGCGTTGAGCCTTTCCACCAGGCTGGCCTTCCTCTGCTCGTAGGTCAGCTTCTTAAGGTTGTACCTGTATCGAGGAGCCAAGTTAAAATGCAACACACACCAACGTGGAGAAATCTGTAGAGTAGACTAATGAACGGCTAGCAATGTAGTACTACATACCTCTTGTGCGTCTTCGGAGCCTCCTTGGTAGATTTGGCCGGGGTGGGATCAGCACGGATGGCAGCATGGACCTTCTTGTAGATTGCTTCCATGTCCTCAGCAGAGAGTCCCCTCTTGATGTACTCACTGAAGTGGGATTGGTACTTCTCTGGCTCCTCATCTGCTAGTGTCTGGAATAAGATGGTGCAAACTTTGAAATGAGAATCGGTAAAGGTATTTCGAAGTAATTGCTTCAGGTAAGATAACAGTGTGAAGACCACAGAATGAAAGGCTTTTAACATTACACATGAGAGCAATGGCATCAACTCACCTTCATGTATTCAGCAACATGTCCTCCATAGATGTACTTGCGGTGGACCTCTGCATCAAGCTGCTTCTCGTCCTTCTTGAAACCAGCAAATCTCTTGTCACTGTGGGGAATGTCAAGACCACCGTCCAAAGCTCCCTGTGGCAAAAAAAAATGAAGAACTTACAACAGGGACTACTACAAATGCTCAAATGGGATTACAATGTATTTCAAACTAAATAGACTTGTAAGTGCAACAGAATAGAATGAGGTGTCAATTCATGCCAACCAAAGATGAGAACAAATAAACAAGAACACCATATTTGAAGTTAAAAGGCACATAACTAAGGTGATTAAACAGAAAAGAACAAAACAAATATTGGCAAGTCAACTGTGTAAGCCAACTAAGTTAATAAACTAATAAATCTAAGGTAACAACGATTAATAGTGATCTGCCAAGAATTTCATTTCAAAAAGATTGTGACATTGAATATCTATGTGCAAGCATTGAAGTCTAGAATAATAAAATTATATACCTTAAGTGCACCAAACACACGGTTCCCAGTAGTGGTCCTAATAAGACCAACATCCAAGAGTGCACGGAAGGGCCTCCTCTCATCAGCTGGCTCAACAGAGAAGTCCTCCCCAGTGGCCTGACCTCAGACAGAGATTAAGTGTTCATCAGAAGCAGCAACACAGGGTATTGGTCTGAAATTAAATTTACAAATAAAGTATACCTCAATGTTGCCAACATACTCCTGATCCAAATTACGGCACTTGAGCACACGACGAGCCAAAAGCAGACCAGTGCAGTAGGCTGCATGATGGATTCAGATAATAATTAAATTAGTAAACAAAGACATATCACATTAAAGTCACAGCATCCATTTCAGTATATAAAATCTACCTGCTGCATAGTTTGTGAGGCCAACTTCAAGACCATATCGAGGCAACTCATGGGAGTAGGCAGCAGCCATCACGATGTCACCAGCAATGGTAGCATGAACAATTTGGGCAGTGACATCCTTGTTGGTCTAAAATACTGCTGTTAAGGGATACAATATACCTCCATGGTAATGACAAGAAGCATAGACGATTAAATATGATTGAACTGTACACAAATTAGAGTGAAGAACTTAAAGGATACGAATCGCACAACAAAGCGGTACTTTGGTGTGTTGTACTTGTTCTTGTCCTGGGTAGTGAGCCTCAGCCTGGCCCTGTAATCAGTCTTTCCCTCTGAAGGAAACAAAGGCAGAAGTTCAAAACCAATCAGAAACACCGTCAAATGACAGAAGTAGCAAAGTATAGGGAAGGGTTGAACATACGTCTCCTTCTCTTGTACTTGACTTGGAAACGCTTGGAGTACGCCCTTGTCTTCTGGTTCTTGACGAACACCTACAAGATATATTCAAGAGAAGCACATGAATACACCTGTAACAAACAATAGTACAGCCCAATGTATCATACTAATCTATCAGGTGGCAGAAACGAACATGCAGGAAGCAGTTTCTAGCGAATGGTGAGGAACCTGATAGATGTTCTACACTAGGGTTGTAAGTACCACTACTGCATGATAAGACTGATACCCCTTTTTAGTCACACGAAAAAAGTGTCACCGTTCTACTGACCTACTCATCCATTGACGACACTGATGAATCCGGTATAAGAAATGGAAACTTCAATAGAGACCAGACTGGTGAGAACCCTAAAATCGTAACAGGCATCACAAACGATTGGGTAAAACACCGCACCAGGGAACTCTAGATCTAACAGATTCTCCTGGCTGGGAGCAAGATTTCTCCGCGAAACGGAACAAAACCTCGGCAAATCTCACTGCAAGTGCTGCTTTATTCCTAAAGCCCTGAGCTAGTAGCAAAACCTACTCGAAACACCGAAAACCTAGGCGACGATGAACCCTACACTGGAGGTACACGAGAGCACGGGAGGAGCGCATGGATCGAAGCAGCAGCAATGGGCGAAGAGAGGGGAGAGATCGCGTACTTACCATCTCGCCTGCGAGGAGGAGGCTCCTGCGAAAAGAAGGCGGCGGCGGCGCGGGTGGGCGAGAGAGAGGGCTGGGGAGCGAGGCAGCGTGGTAGAGCTTATATATAGGAGGACGTGGGCCTGGCTGCTTGCTGGGCTATGACGCATGATCGCGTGCTCGCTAATGGGCTTCTTCATTTGGTCCGTCTCTTAGGCCCATCAAATGTTTTACGTTTATTATTGCTCGTGCGAGGCTCGAGAGAAACGCACGCACGCTGCTGGAGAGCAGTTGTTCATTTCTTCGCCCGTCTTCCATCCCCCTCCGACCCCTGAACGTCGACGATGGCGATGCCATCTCTACTGGCGGCGCTCCTGGCCGGCTGCTTCCTCCTGGCCATGCCGCCGCTGCCGTCCGCCGTGGCAGCGACCGACCACGTCGTCGGGGACTCGGTCTGGTCCATCCCTACGAGCAACGACCACTACCGCGTCTGGGCGAGCAACCAGACGTTCGTCGCCGGCGACAACCTCGGTGAGCCACCACCGTCGATCTCTCATGTAGACATGTACTAGCAGGCAGCGCTGCTGTTCCTTCACAGCAAATAATGCAACCCTTTGTGCGTGCAGTGTTCAGGTTCGATACGGGAATGTACAACGTGGTGCAGGTGGGCAGGGGGAGTACGAGGCCTGCACGGCGGAGGACCCCTACAGGACCTTCCACACCAGCCCCGCCGTCGTCAACCTCGACTTCGCCGGCGTCCGCTACTTCATCTGCACAGTCGGAAACTACTGCGCCCTGGGCGTCAAGATCTACGTCCAGATCGAAAAATAAAACTTCTATTACTGCTCTATGTTCAATTTGCATTCTATAATGCTGGTCCGGGCACTGGCCACGTTTTGCACAGTGTAACCTACAATTACACCCTTTAATTCTCGTCAAAAAACTTACGATGCATATGTACTACTCCAGCAATGAGGCAACAGTGGAATTAGATATTTCTTTTAGACAAACAGTGGAAATTTATAATATTGTGTACGTACGATGATGCAAAACCACAAACATACTTGCACAATCTTTTAGACAACATATTCAGACAGCGTGCATTGTAGTTTTCACCACAAGATTACCATTATAGGGAGACCTATTACGACGGGTATCATAACAGAAAAGTAGCCAGCTATTCCTGGATAGCAATTTCCAAAAGCAAGGAGGATACAGTCCCGCCATACGGGCCTAATTCAGCTTCATCGGTAACGACACCAAAACCAGAGAGCAGGCATCTTGGGTACCAAAAATCTTACTGCCAACCTTGCAGCCGTCATGACTTAGCGCAGCAATGACAAGTTCCTACAGAATGTACTCCGCTTACTGCTGTGCACACTGCACTCTTTGGCCACCGCCTCCAGGCATCTCATCATCATCCTCGTCGTACGCCTCCTGAGCAGCATGGGCTTTCCGACGCATCTCTTCCTCGATGTTGTTTACATCATGCATCGTTGTCTCCTCGCATTCATCAAGCTCCATGTCAGTCATCTTGGACGCAGGCTTTGGTGGAAGCACAGCCTCGAGAGCCTTGCATTGATCAGGTGCCAGTGAGTCGGGGAAGTCTACTGTGAAATGAATGTAGAGCTTGCCCTTCATGAAAGGCCTCTGGTACATCGGCATTCCCTCGTCGCTTATTGCCTTGAATGAATCTGCTCAAGTTTAAGAAACAAAGATTGTCAACAAGTATATCTGCAGAAGTAAAATTGCCCCACCTTAGATCTACAAGGCCTTACCAGGCTTAACGACTTCACCAGGGTTTGACTTAACGAGCAGCTGCCTGTTGTCCAGATGGGTCAGAACAAGTTGGAACCCACAGAGAGCTTCAGTGAGAGATAAGGTGTGCTCATAGAAGAGATCATCGCCCTTTCGTTTGAACTTCGGGTGTTCCTTCTGCTGGATGACGAACACAATGTCTCCAGTAACAGTATCAGGCTGAAAACAAACCACGCTGTAAATTTGTGGACACCAAAGCACTATAAAGTAGTACAAGACTATCATAGATTGAACAACCATACTGCTTCATCAGCTTCTCCAGGGAAGGTGATCTTCTGGTTGTGTTGCATCCCCTTCTCGACATGAACCTCCAGAACCTTCTTCTCCTGATGAACCTTCTCACCCTTGCAGCCTGGGCAGCGATCCTTCTCGTTAATACTTTCTCCAGTGCCCCTGCACTCATTGCAAGGCTGCTGCATCTGCTGTATCATGGAAGGCCCCAACTGACGGATAGTCACTTTCATGCCTGAACCCTGGCAACCTGGGCACCTCATGGAAGCACCAGACTTGGAGCCCTTGCTGAAATAAACAAAGAACTATGTTCAAGAGCAGTATTGCGAGAAACACATGGCCAGATGGATTACTTGGAAAGGACAAACAAGACTTACCCCTTGCACTTGGAGCAGAGGACACTACGGGAAAGAGAGAGCTTCTTTGAGGTACCATTGTAAAGATCTTCTAGAGAAGCTTTCAGTGGATGAACAACATCCTCTCCCCTCCTTTGCCTTCTGCCCCTGCTGCTGCCACCACCACCTGTTCACAAAATATGCATATGGAATTTATTACACCACTACCACATGGAATACAACAGAGTTTGACGGTAAAAGAGGAAAACAGGTAGTCTTCAAACAATACCTCCAAAAGAGGGCCCAAAGAATGATGAGAAGATGTCAAATGGATCAACTCCACCTCCTCCTCCTCCCATTCCTTCCTTGAGGGCATCTTCACCATACTGATCATAGATCTCACGCTTCTCAGGGTCACTCAAAACCTCATAAGCTTGTGCGAGCTCCTTGAACTGAAATGAAATTAAACAGCAAATACACCAGAAATGAGACTTTCATTCTACGGATCAAGATAAACAGCCAGCAAGTTTAGCACAAGAACTAAACCAGTACAGAAAACAGGGACAATATTTGGATGAGCCCATTAAATAATATTCGAACCTTTGCAAGCAGATACTTGATTATGTTCAATAAACACTTTCTCGATTCCAAGAGTAACATTTGGTAAATATAAAGCAAGTCCAGAAGTATGATGATATACAACATACAAGAAAAAATTGCATCATACATCTTATTATGGTGCTATCAAGTAGCAGAGCCCATATTTTAGATTTTTCAGACAGATCAAATACCCCAATATATCACAAGTAAAAGCATTATGATACGCATCACGAGTACGGAAAAAACTACATCACAGAGATCTAAGGTGGCAGGAAATGTAAACCAAAATTATCACAACGATGGACTAATAAACATCATCCCAAACAAACTTGACATGTTTGCCAAGGGATTCTGCACCACAGCTAATGTAAGAGTACTGCAAGGAACCATAAGTTCCACAGGCATCGCCACACACAGACGTTACATGATATAAGCTTCACATAAATCCAAACGCAACATAAGGCTAAAGATCATCAAAAACTAAAATACGTGAGTCTGAAAAACAAACTAGACCACTGCATATCATTTCCAGCCATCAGCATGGGGTTCTTCAGTCATGAAGTGTACAACCGACCCATGCACAATTATCAGCAAGAGCATCATGCGTGACTAACAGACAGTATGGCCACGCCATCTGTAAGCATGCAGGCGGACAGGTCCGTGGTGCGTCCGTCGCCGTCCACCTCGTCCGTAAACAACTAATTGCATGATTACGGCGTCCGCGTCCGTTGATTCTTTCGTTCGCTTGGGTCCGACGGATAGATACGGACATCCGCGTCCGCTGTAGCTGCTGAGGGACATGCGCTGATCGGTCAACGGCCAGGCGAGATTTCGGTGTTGCGCTAATCGTGCGAGGCTGCGAGCCATGTGTTGCGCTTATCGTGGGAGCCAGGCGCGTGCAAGGCTAGCGGACGGACGGATCAACGGGCTAGACGGAAGTTTCCGTGAGGTCCGTTAACTTTCTACGGACTGTCCATAGTGCCGTTTAGGCGTTTGGAGCGGCGCGGACGTAGCGGCCGAGCAGACATCCGCCTCCGCCTGCATCCTGAGCCATCTGACAAACTAGATAAAACATGGGCTCCCATGATAGGGAAATGATGGATGTCCCACAAAGCTACCCTATTGTTGCCACTCCTATTAAGTACAATAACTGAGCACAATCACTGACAAGTGGTGGTAGAACTATATCTTCCCATGACAGTATAGCAAGGTCATAGCTTTAACTAGCATTCTAGCAAAGCCATCTAGAAAATGCATCATCCATAGGTAAATCCCCTGAGAAGAGTACTGTTCAGCCACGAGGGTAAATAAACTAGCCAAACTGGCAATATGGAACACAAGAAGCCTCGCATGCGCTAAAGAAATGTTACTAGGTCTTGTGTTGGTAACAAAAGCCACAACTTGCAGAAGGAAATACCGATCCCTGGTCACATCCAGGATGGCTATCATGATCGCATCACATAAAACCCCAACAAACAACCCGAGCAAGAAGACCCTGATCAACCGGGACGCAACGCGAACTACACAAACCCTATCAGAACCAGATCATGAATCCACAACGAAATTCGCATCGCAGATACACCTACGCCAACGCGACCACCTGCATCGCACGGCCCGATCTATCTACCAGAACAGATCATACCAGATCGCGCCGGGGGGGGGGGGGGGGGGGCGGGGCCAAAAAGTAGGCATGGCAAGAAGCAAAGATCCGATCATGGGAGGGAGGGAGGGAGGGGGTCGGACCTTCTCGGGGTCGCCGCCCTTGTCGGGGTGATTCTTGATGGCGGCCTTGCGGTAGGCCTTCTTGAGGTCGTCCTGGGCGGCGGTCTTGGGCACCCCGAGGATCTCGTAGTACTTGGTGTTGTCGCTCTTCTTGGGCGCGCGGCCGAACATCTTCGCCTCCGGGAGTGGGGTAGCCGCTGCTCTCCTCGCGCGCCGCCGCTGGCCTCACCTGCGGTGGGTGGGGCGGGAGCGGAGCAGAGGAGAGGAGGAGGCGGTCAAAGTCGGGCGGCCGGACGGAGCGAGTGAGAGAGAGGGTTTGGCCGCGTTGGATACGCCAGCGCTATTGTAGACTCAAGAGTACGTAACCGGCTAGTGGAAGCGTACTCCGTGTTGTGGCCTGACGTCGATCAAGATTGTTTGTTGTTTTACTGGACCAGGCTGAGTTGTCAGCCGACATTCCAGCCCATTAGAGCATCTCCAACCACAATGGCCAAATTTGGCCCCCAAACTGTCCGCGGACACGACCGGACGACCCCAAAAACGTGCCGCTCCAGCCGTTCTCCTCAAAAAGAAACCCCCAAATCCATACAAACCCATGCAACGTCGGAGGGAGAGTTGATCAACGTAGATATATAGAACGTTGATACATAGTTCATCCGACAGCAGGTCGCCGGATTGACAAACATACTTACAAAAGTAAATTAGAGATGGGCAAATCTCACATCAGAGATTTGCCCTTGCCGGAGCCGCCGCCCTTGGACCGCTTGCGGAAGGCGAAGTACGGATCTTCGTCTTCCTCATCGACTTGGCCGGCGAGGATCCGCACGGCGCGGGCCTGCTCCTCCGCGTGGCGGCGCGCATTGGCCGCCGCCTTCTTCTTCTTCTCTGCCTCCGCCTCCGCATCCGCCTGCGACAGCGCGATGGCCGCCTCCAGCGCTTCTTGGTCCTTGCGGCGGCGGCGGAGGGCGTCGGTCTCGGCGGAGGTGAAGGACTGCGTCACCAAATCGAGGGGGAGGTCCGCGTCAGCCCCGGCGACGGCAGCCACTATGCTCAGCGACTGGCCCGCCCGCTTCGCCTGGCGGAACACTTTGCCCACCGTCTCCGGCGCCCGCGGCGGCGGCACCGGCAGAAGCCTCCACCCCTCCCCATCGGGAAGGATCCTCCATCCAGGAGGGGCTTGGACCGGAGGGAGACGACGACGCGGCGCGGCCGCAGACGCCGGAGCTGACTTGCGGCTGACGCTTGGCGGCGCCGCCGATCTACGCGCCGGAGCCGACCAGCGGCTGCATTGGCCACTGGCCGCTCCCGCTCCCGATCCACGCGCCGGCACCTTTTCCTCTAGCGACCGGAGGACAGCGACGCGGTAAGCGAGGTCGTCGTCGGGGTCCTCCTCCTCCGCGCGTTGCTCGACCGCCGCCGGCGGCTCCTTGCTCTCCGCGTCCGCCGGCTCATCCCAGAAGCTGCTGTCCTCGGAGCCGCTCGACATTGCGGATTGGAGATGAGGAGAAATGGGGAATGCGGTTAGGGTTTTCTCGGGGGCTCCGATTTTATCACGCCGGCGACGCGTGGACACCGCCGGTCAGTGTTCTCCGACGGTCAGCCTTCATCCGACACGCGGGCCCAACTTGTCAGCGACCTGAGGGCGGACGCGTCCGGTCGCGTCCGGGCGGCCCCAAACCCGCCCCACATTTGGGCTGGGTTTGGGGTGTGGCGGACCGCCCGGTCGTTTGGGGCCGTTATGGGGGCCGCGGTTGGGTGGCGTTTTTTGGCCCAAATCCCGCCCGGACCGTCCGCCCGGACGTATAGGGCGGGTTTGGGGCCTCCGCTTGGAGATGCTCTTATGCCTGTTATTATGTGCCGGGCCGTCGTGCTCTGGCATAAGGGTATATAAGGTACTTCCTCCCATCCGGAAAAACTGTCGAACGCTACACGTGTGAGTTGTATTGAGCACATAGTTTTCCCACAACTTATTTATCGGATCGGAGGGAGTATGTACAATGATCGATAGGACAGTCGTATACCCGCCACATATGATAACAAAATATGATTTATAATGGATTATTTCTTACTTTTATCTTCAGATATCCCTAAATTTGTAGCGAGACATTTGTGCTAAGAGCTACTCCCTCCGTTTCTAAATATTAGAGGTTTTAGGAGTTGCATATGTTGGATAGATTCATATTAAAATGAGTGCACATGCGCACTAAAATATTGTAGATATATGTGAATCTTGAAAAAGGGTTAAAACATCTTGTATTCAAAAACAAAGGGACTATCTCTTAGCTAAGAGAAGACAAGACTCTTTTTTCTATTATCTCTCCTCCACCTGAGCAATCGTCCTATGTGGCAACGCTAAAATATAACCATTTTACATTATCTAACACGTCTAAAAGTACCGACACACCTCCTTCGTCAATCGCGTTCTTTGCACAGAACCCGACGCGGTCTAAAACCAGGCTAACCACCTCGCCGCTACTCTGCCTCTAGGCCACTGTGCCCAGGGGATTCAAGGAGTCACTACTAGGAAAACAGCTATAGATGGAATCACTTTTTGTGGCGCACCAAAAAAGCCATGTGCCACAGAAATATTTCTGCGGCGCATATTTTTGCATGCGCCACAGAAATGTTGGAATTTTGTGGCGCACGAAAACCACATGCGCCACAGAAAGTGACGTTTCTGTGGCGCATATAGCTACGTACGCCACAGAAAGCCACATTTCTGCGCCACACAGAAATGTGGCTTTCTGTGGCGCATGTTGGATATGCGCTACAAAAATATTTTTTGATTTTGTAGAAAAATATCTTATTTTTGAAATAACTTTTTTCCTTTTAGAATTTCGAGAATCTGAGAAAAGTTCACCGGGTAAACCGTGCTCCAATTTTTCTCTAGTTTTTTTTGAAATCGTGCTTCAATTTTTCTCTAGTTTTTTTTGACATATTAAACGCATTTTTTCGACGTCGTATGCAAAAGTTAGGGCCCTTCTAAGTTTTTTTTTTGTTTTTTTGCAAAAAAGATCAAAATTCATATTTCAAAATTTCTATACCAACTAGACACTAAAACCTAGCTATATATCGAAGGATTTTATTTTTTGAAGATTTGATTATTTTCTTTTCTTGTTTGCAAAACTGAAAAGGCGATCCACGGGGGGTGTGTGGATCTGAGTTCAAAACTTTCTGTGGCGCATGGGACCCATGCGCCACAGAAAGCATAATTTGTTTGAATTTTTATTTTTTTTGTCATTTTAAAAAAATTACATGTTTTCTTCAATTTTCGATTTTTTTTGGATTTGTTGAATTTTTTTGAAGTTTTTGGGATTTTTTGAATATTTTGGATTTTTTGGAACTTTTGGATTTCCTTTTGAAACTTTTGAAATTTTTTATTTTTTTTGAAATTTAAAAACACACATATATACATACCACACATAAACTACACATATATATACACATACAAGGCTTAAGAGGGTTGATATGATACTTATATCAATAAGAATTTGAGTAGCATAAGGTTAGCTGAACTGAATAGAACTTAGAAGTTAAGCGTGTTTGGGTTGGAGCAATTTGACGATGGCGACCTAGCGGGAAGTAATCAGTTCAAAAATTCCAAAAAATTCATATATTTAGGTTTTTCCAAATTATTTTGTTTTTTGTTTTTTCCTGATTTTTTTGAATTGTTTTGCATTTTTTGAATTTTTGAGAATTCTGTGGCGCATATAATGTGGATGCGCCACAGAAATGTAAGAATTCTGTGGCGCATATACACATGCGCCACAGGAAAAAAAATTAGTGGCCGGATATCTGTGGCGCACCCACCATGCGCCACAGAATTGTTTTTGGGTGCGCCACAGATAGCCTATTTCCTAGTAGTGAGTGCCCAATTGGTACATTGTGCTCTGGAATGTAACATACACCATTTATCGGACTATATTGTTTAAAGTTTCATGTTGCATAGTGAAACAATCGTGATATGACGACTAGAGTGGGTTGACGGAAATTTATAAAATTACAGATGAAAACACACAAAACTGATAATCTTCAATCAATTGTAGAAGATAACGACATAGATGCACTGCTTGAAGAATTACTAAGAGCTAAGCGTTATGATTGATGACAAGGATATTGAAACTGATGTTTAGTACAATAGTTTCGAGAGATATGAACATGAAATTGATGAGTACTTCATAAGATGAGAGCATGCTTAAAAAAACAAATATGCAATACGTGGGATGCTCGAAAGAGAGCTCACATTCAGAGTGAGTATGTACTCGAAGGAGTTGATTGGATCAGGAATGATCTTGAAATATGAAAATGGGAGTATGCTTCGATCAACCACAGGGCACTCTCAAGATAGGCACAAAGGTAATCAACATATATGATACAAGTAGTTAGGAGCATGCTGACAAAATAAATTATAGATAAAGATAAGTGCAATATATCAGTTACAGAGAGTGTAGATTAACAGAGTAGGTTGAAGTGTGCAATAATGTCAACTGGGATCACAATATCACATAAATAATTTCTCGGCCATAATGACTGAACAAGATGATATTCTAACTGACTGAGAAAACAAGTGCTTAAAGGAGTATGAGTTGGAACGAAGACATGTTTCCAGAAGTTGGGTTGTTGCTACCAAACTCTGCATTTCTACTAAGAGTCCACGTGCACTCTAATTCATCGACATCACCCGGTGACCAACAAATTTCACCGGTTGCGTACGAGTATCAGCTGCTCTCACGAATTAAGAACTTTTCTTCGTTGACAAAACTTCATATGTTTGGCCAGATCACTCGTGCCTGGTATTCGATAGGTGATCTTCAAATATTGTCTCAGACAATCACACCTTGATTGCTCGACAGTCATGTCCTGGCAAGTCCAAACCTTAAACGCTCGACGGTCGATACCTAATTGTTTATGAAATGCACCTCGAACATGGTAATCTCAATTGAACTCCAAATTACATGCACTCGGTTTCATGCCTATGTCAATGTAGACACGTCATTTTCTCTCTATGACAAGTTTGTTATCACTATGTTTGTTTTGGTCTATACTAATGATATTGGACATGTAAGGCATGTGCCAAACTGCCAATGCATTGTATCTTAGCACGTCATCATAGGTGTAATAAATACATAAGAAACAACTAGTCCAATGCATTGTTTCTTATGGGTTGTATCTAATTTAATGATTTTGGGCTTATGCATGCATATGATTGGGCTAGCACAATTTTTTCCTATGGCCACGTGCAAAGGTTGTATGTTAGCTAAGCTACAACCTCACCCTCTCTCTTCATTAACTATCATGACACATAAGCAAAATGTCTATGAAACCGTGCTAAGAGACTTGCATTGGCATAGGCCTAATATGGCGTGTATAGAATATGATGTGGTACACCAATTATATACGGCCCCACCTGGTATATTTCTTCAGGGTTGTCCCGATTCCTATTTAACAGGTCCCTCCAACGAGGGAGTTGTTTCTATCTAGATTGACAGCCTTCATATACTTTTGCCAAATCTTAACTATGAAATCATCTCCAATATCAGCCTTAATTTAGATCTCAATCGTTTTTAGGCTATTTGGGAGCAAAGGCAAGTCTCCCACAACAACTCTTCATGTAAATTTCGTCTAAAAATATTTTGGGCAGCCCTAAATAATATCACCAAGTGATGCAAATGTACATCACTAGGTGGGGTGCCCAAAATGCAAACATCAATAACACACCTTGTGCCCAAAATGCAAACATATTGCCCAAACAGCAATATGTGTAGTATGAGATGAAGTTCAACCGGAAACAAGGACCGGGAGAGGAAGAAGGAGGAGAAGAAAAGGGTTAAGAAGGAGGACAAGGCTTGCCCCTCGGCGGTAATCGCGTGGACTCAGATTCCTCCTTGTTTGAGTGAGACTCAGATTTTGACTGTCCTTAAGGTGACTGAGTGGTTTGGATGTTTAGTTTGTACATAAAGTTTGGATTGTTCGCATAATAAAATGGTAGTTAATATCAAATCGGATATACGTAGTTCATATGAAATAAAATGTTCGATCGGATGTTATTTAGGGGCAATTAAAAAAGATGTTATTTTGGCAGTTGTTGGAACACTCGTGTACTATTTTAGGGCAGTTGTTGTCTGTTGAAGATGAATGTTTCTCTTTGTTCTTTTCGAAATGGGGTATAGCCCCGGCCTAATGGATGTTTCTTACTCCCTCCGTTTATAAATATAAGATGTGTTAGCTTTTGTCCACATTCACATGTGTCAACATGTATGTAGACATGTTTTAATGTGTATGTACACTTAGTTGGGTGTGTACCTAGCCAACATGTGAGCTAGCTAAAACATCTTATATTAAAAAACGGAGGGAGTAGAAATTATCTTTTTGGTGATATAAATTTTGTTCCGAGCAGTTTTTATGACAAAAAATATACACTCTAACAACACCAGTATGGGTATAGAGCAGAGGAAGAGTGAGCAGCATGATTATAAGTTTATGACTGACTAGTGGACACCTGTATTGCCGTTAAAGGAGAGTAAATTAACTCCCGAGGCGTGCCATTACCGCAAACTTGAATCGCCTCCCGTCTCCTCTGCCCAGAACCCATTGGGACGTGCTCGCCTTCCCATCTTCCGATGCCACTGGGAGGGACGTGCTCGCCTTCTCGTCTTCCGATGGCATTCAACAGGCCGTGGAGAACCCGAAGCGGCGGGCGTGCAGAAGCCAGAGAAGGTCCATCCAGAATCCATCCATCAATAAATAGAGGGAGCTAGCTCCAGGCGGCCAGGCCTCCATCGCTTTTCCAGCCACTTTGCCTGTCCAGCGATCTGATCAGTCATGGCCGACTGGTCGTCGCTTCCTCCAGACCTCATACGCCGCGTGGGCGACCGCCTCCTGGTAGACAACGACGTCGACTACTTCATGAACATGCGGGCAGTCTGCCACAACTGGCGCTCGGCCGCCGCTGACCCATGCCGATGCGGCGACGACACCTGCTTTCGGCCTCGTCAATGGGTCATGCTAGACGAGGCGTCCAAGGACGACGACACCCGCCTCTTCGTCAACGTCTCGACGGGACGCTTCCTCCGACGGCGCTTGCCGTTGCTCCGCGTCCACGTCCTGATCGGCTTCTCGGACGGCCTCCTCGTCCTCGGGGACAGGCCGTATCCGCACCGCGCCGTCCTCTTCAACCCCTTCACTGGGTCCATGGTGAAGTTCGCCGCGGCGATCCGTCCTTATCATCGGGTGTTCGTCGGGGTGACCACCTCCGACCCGCCGCTGCTTTTCGCGATAGATGGTTACCATGGATTGGACCTATGGTGCGCCAATCCAGCCAGTGAACGCTTCTGGCCGCAGGGGCCCTCTCGCCCTGAACCGATCCAGCCAAACATGCTGGCATACAGAGGCGACATCCACATGGTGGATCAGTATGGATCGATTGTCATCCAGCGTACAAACATGCTGGCCTACAGAGGCGACGTCTACATGGTGGATGAGTATGCATCGATAGTCAAGATCGTGGCCGGGGCGGTGCGGAACTCTTCTACCGGCTGCTTAGCAGCCGAGATCGAGGACGTGGTCCTGTCTCTGGAGGGCGCAGGGACACAAGTCAAGAAGTTCAAAGGCTGCAACTACCTCGCCGAGTCAGCCGGCGACCTCTTGCTCATTCGTCTTCTACCGAGTGCCTGGGGAGTCATGGAAGTTTACAGGGTGAACGTTGAGAGGAAAGTGGTCGAGCCGGTGAAGAGCATTGGCGGCCGCGCGCTCTTCCTCGGAGCAAGGTGCATGTCCGTGGATGCAGCTAAGTTCCCGTCCATCGACGGCGACTGTGTGTACTACACCACTTGTCAGTTGACATGCTGCAAAGGGATCTACAGATATAACCTAGGTGATGGCACCAAGGAGAGGTTATTCCCCGCCGAGCAGAAGCGTCACGAAGACAGCTTTCGCGTTCGTCCTTTCAGCATTGTTCAGGTCCTCCACACGTGTTGCAACCGTGGCCGTTCTAGGTGTATAAGTTCAGGAGCTGGTCTGACTTTACCTTATGAAGGTTGGAGTTGGACTTGATTTCCGTTTACTGTCAATTAGTCAACTCTGTACTGTCATTGGAGCATGTCCGAGGCAGGGAGCTCTTGAGCTACTTTAATCAAACGAAAATTGTTGTTAATCACTTCAACAGGACGATGAGTAATGCGCAATGTAGAACAGATCGGCAAAAATAGTGAGGCGTGCCGGACATGAGCTTAATTGTACATTTTCATTCGGACTTGGTATGTAAGATGTGTCATTTACATGAAACTATGTTCTTTGTTCATTGGTTGCCCAAAAATGTCATTTTAGTGGTTAATAAGTTTTATCCAAAGTAACAGGAGAGGAGAATCGAATGATGCCATAAGGCTAGCCATAGTGGGAGTAACTTGCTAGTAACATAACACACCCCATGACAGATGTCAAATAGTTAATGTCACATGTAACAAGACAAAATGAGTATATAACCTAATAATAAATGGAGTGTTGCATAACGCCACACAGATGTTACTACCAATATAGATGTAATAACATAAACTACATATTCATGTTATTAGTCTAAATTACTTCCCACTAACCATCTTAAACCGTGTCACCGAAGAACTAATATCACTTGAACTTCCATCCTTACTGTATTAAAATTCTAGCAATGTGACAACACCGATGCATCATGGCAAACTGATGTCGCCCCTTGAAACGGAAGGAGCACACGTGGACAACGAGTCGTGAAATGGCACATTGATGATTTTATATGCTCAGTTATGGTAAAAGAAAGTATTTAATACGGCTCGCCCAATCAAAAGTGGTAAGAGCATCACCAGCCCTTAAAAAAGCTTGTATTAGGTGGTTGCTATATTAATATAGCGAGGCGCAAGCCTGTTTCGAGGCACCTAAAAATGTGTGTGTGACGAGGTGTTAACTCGGCAAATCCCATGGTAGTGCACCTAGGGTTGAGAATAGGAACGAGATTGGTAGCACTGGCGATTATCTACGGCTGACAAGTAAGGATTTACCCAGGTTCAGGGCCCTCGTGTGGAGGTAACACCCCTACGTCCTGCTTGTCTGATTATTGATGAGGTGAACACAGGTGTTACAAGGGTCTCGGCGAGATGTCGATCTCGCCAAGGGTTCTGAGGCTAGAGTTGCGTGTATGCTATCGTGTCCTTGATCGGGGACCCTCCCAGCCTTTATATAGGAGGCTGGGTCTCGGGTAACCGACTAGGATTACAGATATGGCAAGTCTAAACCGACTAATCTATGCCTAACTTGGAGAGCAATCCTTCCTTGCGGGTCCCTTCATGGGCCTTGGTCTTGTTATCTTGATGGGCCTCCATATACGTGCACCAGGTACCTTCACAGTGGGTCACCCGAAGGGTAGGCCCACGTCAGTAGCCCCCGAGTGCCTGGCTGACTCGAAGATTCGGGCAGGGACTCCTCCGTAAATGCACGTCTTATCTTGCTTGAGTATTTACTCAGTCGACAAATATTTCGACTGACCACTGGCTGCTGTGATAGGAATGTGTTGGAGCCAACTTTTAAGTCGACTAATGTTCTGGACAGCTTTACTGCCTTTATGACATGTGTTGGGGATAATGACATAGTAGGCCTGGTACACTCGACGGATCGGGACCAGTTAACTGCTCTTGGGCAAAACCTTACTAGCCTACATCAAATTCGAGTCCCCAGACTCGAACCCGGAATCGACTGGTCAGGATCGACTCAGGCCGCGGAGGTCTTACGGAGTCGACCTGCAGCATAACTGTTGAGGGTACCTAGCGCGTCCGCCAGGATTTTCTTCGTGCCGTCAGACACGGAAAATTTCAGAGCTAACGCAGTATGTGCGCGCCCGGCCCATTCGACGGATCGAAGGGTCTTACCTATGCACCATGTATGCAGCTTCCAAGGATCGAAGATACATCTTGGGGAGATTGTGATCTGATTTGCATTATGCGTCCAGCTAAGTAGCTGAGTCGAACACTATTCGACTGATCATGATATCTTTTGGTCTGACTATCGGGTGCGCGTCAGCGCTCCCGATGGGAGTAGCCCCCGAGATTATGCTTAATTGTTTGCAGTTGAGGATAATCTCATTCTCAAGAAATTTGTAACACTCGACTAAATGTCGAGTCGCTCCCGATGGGAGTGCGAGTGTTTCGTGCAGATCGGTATAACCCGAATAATGTTTTGCTTATTTTCCACTCTCCCCCATGACATCAGGGATGACGTTGGTTGGCGACTGCGCCATCTGACAAACAATGTCACGCGCTGCGTGACAGACGGGACGTGACATGTGGGCCCCCAACTGACAGTGTTGACCAAACGGCGACGCCTGTTTTGATGGGACTTGACCGCCCTGGCGCGATTTTCACGGCGTGCGTGATGATGGTTCCTCGTTTCTCGCGCGTAGTGGGCGGAGTGGCCCGTGACGGTTGCTCTCTTATGCTGCCACGTGTACGGCCAGATACGCCATTGCACGCGAGGCCCGTTTTGCACGGTTGTGATTTGAGGGCCCATTGGTAAATAGCGCGGCGGTGAGAGAGATTTACTCACTTGCCATTTGCTTCCGCCGCCGCTTCCTTTCCATCGTCTTCCTCCTGCGCCTTTGCCATTGTTTTGCCTCGCCCCATCTCCACAGCTTTTTGCGCACTCTTCGCCATGGCCAAGGGAGACAAGCGCAAAAAGGCCGCCGCCGATGCGGCTACTGCTGCCAAGGCCGCTCCGGCCACCGCATCTGCGAGCACCGCGGCTCCCCTGAGGAGGAAGACCGGCGACTGGGCGCGGTCTGACCTCTCGGTGTCCAAGGTGGATGGATACCGGCGTGACGGGCTGCTGCCCCCGGCGGATGTGCTGCCCACGCGCATCCCTGGCGACGAGGTAACCCCAGCGCCCAAGGAGCATGAGCGCGTCTGCTTCCACGACTTCGTGGTCAGGGGCCTCTCCTTCCCCATTCATGATTTTCTGCGTGCACTGATGTACGCATACAAGGTACAACTGCATGATTTCTCGCCCAACGCGATCATGCATGTTGCTGTTTTTATCGTTTTGTGTGAGTGCTTTCTGGGTGTTCACCCGCATTGGGGTCTTTGGAAGAAGATCTTCAATGTGAGGAGGAATGCGGGTGCCGCTGGTGTGTACGCCGTTGGCGGACTCATCATCCAAGCCCGCAAAGAAGTCGAGTATTTCGACATCCGCCTAGTCGACTCCGCGCAGAACTGGCGCAAGAAGTGGTTCTACTTCACCTCTCAGCAAGAGGGGCTGCCGGATTTTGTTGAGCACACGCCGTTGGTGAAGACCCGAGCGTGGTTGCACCAAACTTCTGCGGCAGAGGAGGCGGAGGCCAAACCTTTGATGGAGAAGATCGAGAAGCTGATGAAGACCACAGGCCGCGTAGCGGCCTGCACTTGATCTCGACCTTCATCAAGAGGGATGTGCAGCCGCTGGGCGCGGGTGCACCCAATGTGGGAATTCCAGGCGTGCATGACCCGACACGCCTGACCACAGAGCCTCTGCCTTCGAAGAAAGCGGTGGAGGACCGGGTTCGTGCCATCACCAAGCTGACGAAGAACGACCCGTGTCCCCTCGACTGTCCGGTGGATCCCTATGACAGCGAGCACCCACTTCCTGAGGTATGCATTTTGCTTTGCTGAATTTGCTTCGTCTGTATTCATGCTGAGTCACTCGAAAAATAAGTTTGTGTGATATGTATGTAGGGCCACCCTTCCTTTGTCAGCCTACCTCCACTGCCCGAGGGTGGAGAAAATGCTGAGGTAGAAGTGCTGGATGCGGAGCTAGAGGAGGAATATCTCTGGCTTCCGCTCACACACCCGAAGAAGGCGAGGGCTCGGAGCAAGAAGAAGAAGACCAGGAGCTAGCTCGCAAGAAGCGTCGCTTGAAGAAGGTTGCTTCGACTGCCAGCACCCTGGAATCGGAGCAACCGACTGAGCTAGACGATGATGACTCGAGCTCATCATCGCCTATTGCAAGGGATCCTGTTGCAGTGGCGCCCCTTCGCATGGCGCCTCCGGCCAGCGCTCCTGGGTTCACCAGATTCGTCGACGTCCATAGCCTTGTGGATGACGACGACGATGATGACAGGTATGCTTTTGCTCACCACTCCCTTTTTTCTTGCATCGTTCTTTCTTACAATTGATGATTTTGGTTTCGTGTGACGCTATGTTCCAGCCCTATGAGGGATGATGGCCCACGGGACGTCACTCCTCCAGTTGCACCAAAAGTGAGCCTGGCGACTGAAGAAGTGGCGCGGGTCGAGCCGCACCCGACAGCTGAGGCGAGTGCACCCCCGAATCCTCCGGAGTTCACGCCGTCCACCTCGGGCACAGCTTCGCCTCTGCCTCGTGACCACGTAAGAATATGTTTTTTGCTTGAATTTCTATCGGGTGCGCGTCAGCGCTCCCGATGGGAGTAGCCCCCGAGGCTATAGGCAACTAGCATAGTTGGCTATAGGCTCAAAGAAACATCTTCCCATTTTTGCTGTTGTGCTAAGTTTTTTGCTGGGCAGCCCTTCATCCTCCGTATGATGGAAGACGCCGCCACATACGTGCGAATGGAAGAGGAGCGCGACCAACTTCGCTTGAAGATGGAAGAGGCGGCCCGTAAGTGTTTTCTACTTGGTTTTGATCTCTCTTTTTTGCATGTGAGAAAAACTGATGTTTTTTGCAGGTGAGCGCAAGGCCGCACTCGACCGCGTTCGGGAACTCGAGGAGGAGCTCAAGTCCCAACGCGAAGACGCAGAGCGGAAGGCACGACAGGCGAAGGAGTCTGAAGGCCTTCAGCGGCGCGGCTGCGCGCCATTGCGGACGTGATTGAGGGTGGGATTTTTTTTTGCGTGCGACTGCGTAAGTCAATTTTGCTTAATTTTTGCTAACCCAATGATCCTATGCTTATTAGGTATCTTGACATGAAGCCCGCACCCGAAGGCGCGGCGGACGAATCACTCGAAAGTGCCGTCGGCGCTTTTGATTTGCTGTGCGCCCAAGTCAAGGATCGCCTGAGCCAGTCGAAGGGCGCCCTCGCTGCTGTCTATCGGAGCATCTTCCCCCAAGGAGATGTTCCTTCGTCGACTGAGGAGCTAACCCAGCTTTTTGGCCCAGGATCTTCGACCTTGGCGGACTTCGTGCGCGCCCAAACGGTATGTGGCTCGGAGTCCGCATTTATGCTGATGCAGCTGCACGGGGTTGTTGCTGATTTCGAAAAGATCGCGTCTGGCTTTCCCAAGAGGGCCGAAATGCCGGCGACTCCCCTGGAAGCCATCAAAGAGCGATCAGCCCAGCTGGGGAAGGACATGATCGCCATGATGGAGAAACGAGCGGCCAACGCTGCCGAGCGTGCAGCTCGCAATGCTAGGGCTAGGTCCGAGTCAGTATCTTAGGGTGTAGCTTCGAGTGCTACTTTTGGTTATGCTTGTAATGAACTCGTGCTTGATGATGAATATGAAGTTATCTTTTGCGATCTTTTAATTTTTCGACTGATCTCGTGGGATTCAAGCCCCCGAGTATGTTTTGCGACTCCTTATGTAGGGAAGGCCTCTCATGCTTTTTGCCTCGTTGTTTCTGACAGCGTGGGACGGCTGCCGTGCCTGAGGCTTCTCCGTCCACGACTGCTCCCTCTCAACCTCCCAAACGCAGCAAGAATGACCAAAAGATCATCGACTGGATGACCAATCGAATCGCAAAGCTGGACGCGGACTTGGCGGCTGTGCGAGGCGAGCTGGAGGCGCTGAAGTCGAAGCCGTTACCGTCCTCTGAGCGGGAGGCTTTTTTGCTTGCTGAATTAGAGACTGTGAATCATCAGCTGGAGTGTAAGTTCGCCCTGTATATTTTTCGAGTTTGCATTGTGTTGCCTTGCAATTAACTTGAGATTTGCTTTTTGCAGGCGCTTGCTTCGACCAGCCCAAAGAGGAGGTTCGCGTGCGCGATCGGCTGGATGGCTATGCTAGCAGCGACCAGTACTCCACCCACCCCTTCTGGTCAGACAGGGCTAGGGGTCAAGTACTGGCAACACTCCTTGACCGTTCTTGGCACACCGCCATTGCGCTGGAGACCTGCAGGCTAGCCTTGGCTCGAGTGCATCGCTCGTTGTTCCCTTTAAACGAGCAGCCAGGGAGTCTAGCCGAATTGCTGAGAAGGTTCCGTAATGGCAAGGCGATCAAGAAGTTTGTTCGAGAGCAGCTTATTGGCGGAGCCAACGTTGCGCTCGGGTGGATCCGGTCGCACTACCCAAGATTTGACTTCCAGAAGATTGCTGCGGGGCCTCCCCCTGTGCCTGGTGGTGGCCCCGTGCCTATGCAGGAGCACTATAGGGAGACTCGTGCAGATGCCCTTGTTATAGTGCATAAGATTTTGAAGGAAGAAAAGAATTGGGTAGAGCCGAAGGAGGAACCAGCCGAATAGACTAGCTCTTTTTGTAATGTGGAACTTGTATAGTTTATGTAAAGTTTGTACAGAGGGCGAGCCCCCGAGCATTTGAGTGAACGAAATTTGTTTTGCTGCGTAATTTGAGCAACTCAGCCCCCGAGCCGTCGAGTGCGCTGAGGTATTTTGTTTTGCAGATTAGCATACGACCCAGCCCCCGAGCCTTCGAGTGCTGGTAGCTGAGTGCTGTAATTTTAGCGACCTAGCCCCCGAGTCTTCGAGCGTAGCTAAGATGTACTGCGTTTTATCATATGATGCAGCCCCCGAGTGTTCGGGTGTGACTAAGTATTTGCGAATGTGCTTATGCAAAGAAATAAATGAGAGGAACATTGATTTTATTCCACTTTTTGTAAGCTGCAGGCCGCCTCATTAAAAACCTTCCAGCCCCCTTAGGTACCCTGGTAAGGAAAAGAGCGCGTCTGAAACCTGCAGCTATCCGACATATGGCCTATTACATTTGATGACTGAACAGTCTAAGCATAGAAACGGCGCAGCTGCGCAACGTTCCAAGGGTTGTGAGAGGGTTCTCCCGTCTTCGCGTGCTTCAGTCGATAAGCTCCACCGTCGATGACCTCCGTGACGATGAAGGGTCCCTCCCATGGAGAGGCGAGCTTGTGCACCTTCTTCTGCTTCAGGCGAAGGACCAGATCACCCACCATGAAGGATCGAGTGCGCAGTCGGCGGCTATGATAGTTACGGAGGCTCTGCTGGTAAACAGCTGTGCGGGCAAGGGCGATGTCGCGGGCCTCGTCCAATGTGTCGACGCCGTCTTCGAGTGCTTCTTCCGCGTCGTCCTCGTCGTATGCAGTGACCTTGGTGCGTCGAATCGAATGTCAAACGGCAAGACTGCCTCTGCTCCGTACACCATGAAGAAGGGCGTGTACTGTGTCGACCTATTTGGAGTTGTGCGGAGGCTCCATAGGACAGATGGCAGCTCTTCAACCCATGCACCTGCTGCTCGTTTGAGTGGGACCAAGAGTCGCTTCTTGAGTCCACTGCATACGAGTCCGTTTGCCTTTTCCACCTGACCGTTCGACTGCGGGTGCGCCACCGATGCGTAGTTGAGCTTGATCCCTTGGTCCTTGCAGAAGTCCTTGAACTCTTCTGCCGTGAAGTTGGTGCCGTTGTCCGTGATGATGCTATGAGGGACGCCAAAGCGGTATATGATGGACTTGATAAAATTGACCGCGGTGGAGGCAGTCGAACTTGTGATGGGGACCGCTTCGATCCACTTGGTGAATTTGTCGACTGCTACCAGGAGGTGAGTGTGTCCGCCCCGAGAGGATTTCTGACAGCCGACGCACTTTCTGACGATGTCCTCCGCGTCCCTGAGCGCAGTGGGCCAGTAGAACCCCGCTCGAAAGGCTTTTGCTACAAGAGCTCGACTGCTCGCATGATGTCCGCAGGTCCCTGCGTGTATGTCTCGAAGGATGGCGTCACCATCTTCGTGTGCTATGCATCTCTGAAGTATCCCAGAGATGCTGCGCTTGTATAGTTCACCGTTGATGATGGTGTATGCTTTTGCGCGTCTGGCCACCCGTCGCGCTTCTGCTACGTCTTCTGGGAGCTCGCCGTTCTTTAGGTATGCCAGGAACCGATGCGTCCATGTTGGCTCAACCAGGAAAACTTCGACTGGTGGATCATTGACGCTGGGTGCAGCGCTCTGGGTTGCAGTTTGCGCGGTCGGAGTTTTCGACTCTGCTTTTTGCTTTGTTTTGATGGAGCGATGCTCGATTTTCTTGAGGAAGACACCGGGTGGTACTTGTGCCTTTGTGGAGCCGATGTTGGCGAGTTTGTCTGCTTCTTCATTGCTTTCGCGCCCAATATGGCGCAGCTCGCACCCGTCAAAGCTGCCTTCCATGATGTTGTACAGGTCGCGATAGGCGATCATGTTATCTACTGTAGCATCACAGGCCTTCATAGTTTGCTGCACCACCAGGTTCGAGTCGCCATAGATCATGAGTCGAGTGCAGCCACATGCTTTTGCCATCCGCATGCCATGCAGGAGTCCCTCGTATTCTGCTTCGTTGTTTGAGGGTGTGGGGAAGTCCATCTGTAGGACGTAGCGGAGCTTGTCGCCTTTTGGTGATATCAGAATGACGCCTGCGCCTGCGCCTTCGTGCTTCTTCGACCCATCGAAATACATTGTCCAAGAATTGGACAAGTCCGGAACGTCGGGTAGCTGGGCTTCAATCCACTCGGTGGTGAAATCAGGAAGGACTTGTGCCTTGATTGCCTTCGGGTGCTCGTAACGGATGTCTCGAGGCCCCAACTCGATAACCCACTTGGCGACCCGCCCGGTTGCATCGGGGTTTGTGAGGATGTCTCGCAGCCCTGCCGAGCTAACAACAATGATCGGGTGCTCAGCAAAGTAGTGTGCCACCTTTCGTGAAGACATGAATACAGCGTAGGCTAGCTTTTGATAATGCGGGTACCGCTGTTTTGATACTGAGAGGACCTCGCTAAGATAGTAGACGGGTCTCTGTACGCCATGCGGGTGCCCTTCTTCCATGCGCTCAACCACCAGGACAGTGCTGACCACCCGATTAGTCGCAGAGACGTATAGAAACAACGGCTCGCGCTCATTGGGTGCCACCAAGATTGGAGGGTTTGTCAATACTCGCTTGAGATCTTCAAAGGCTGCTTGTGCTTCGGGTGTCCACTCGAATTTGTCTGTTTTCTTCATCAGCTGATAGAACGGGAGCGCCTTTTCGCCCAGTATGCTGATGAAGCGGCTAAGTGCTGCGACCCGACCGGCCAGTTTTTGGATCTCCCGAAGTTTTGTTGGTGGTGGCATGGTGAGGATGGCCTGCAGCTTTTCCGGGTCCGCCTCGATGCCTCTGGCGGAAACAAGGTAACCCAAAAGTTGTCCGGCTGGCACGCCAAAGACACACTTCTTGGGATTGAGCTTGATCTTGTAATGCTTCAGGTTGGCGAAGGTTTCGCGCAGGTCGTCGAGGAGTGTCGACTCCTTTTTTGTTTTGATGACAATGTCGTCGACGTAGACTTGGACGTTGCGTCCAATTTGCTTTTCGAGGCAGTTTTGCATCATGCGCTGGTACGTAGCACCCGCGTTCTTGAGCCCGAAGGGCATAGTTGTATAGCAGTAGACGCCGTAAGGGGTGATGAAGGCAGTCTTGTCTTCATCCTCTTCTCTCATACGAATCTGGTTATAGCCCGAATAGGCATCCAAGAAGGATAGGCGCTCGCATCCCGCCGTTGAGTCGACGATCTGGTCGATACGTGGCAAGGGGAAGTGGTCCTTGGGACAGCATTTGTTGAGGGAGGTGAAGTCGACACACATGCGAAGGACAGTCGAATTCTTCTTTGGTACTAGGACAGGGTTGGCAACCCAGTCAGATTTTTTGATCTCCCGAATAAATTTTGCGTCGAGTAATCTGTCGACTTCTTCTCCAATAGCTACGCGTTTCGGCTCGGAGAACCGTCGCATTGTTTGCTTTACAGGTTTTGCATCTGGAAAGAGTTGAAGAGAGTGCTCGGCGAATTCCCTGGGAATACCTAGCATGTCAGCTGGACACCAGGCGAAAATTTCCCAGTTCTCACGGAGGAATTCGACGAGCGCGCCTTCCTATGCGGGTGATAAGCTGGACGACACGTTGACCATCTTGGACCGGTCCGTCGGGTGGACCTGATGCGACGTTGTGTCATTTTTTGCGTTGAAAGCGGCGTCGGGTGCCTGCTTTTTTGTTTGAGGGAACACTGTGCGATCATTGGTGAGGGAGATCTCCTTGAGCTGTTCCTGCATCCCGAATGTCTCGGATATTTTACTGAATTCTCTGTCGCAGCTATCAGATCGCTGGAAGTTGCCCTTGACGGTGATAACTCCTTTGGGTCCTGGCATTTTGATCATCAGGTACGCGTAGTGCGGGACCGCCATGAACCGAGCGAACGTCGGGCGCCCCAGGATCGCGTGATATTGCGATTTCCAGTCGACGACCTCAAAGTCGACCTTCTCCGATCGAAAGTTGCCTGGCTCACCAAAAACAACTGGGAGTTGTAGTGTCCCGAGTGGCAGGACTGCTTTGCCTGGGACTATGCCATGAAAGGATGTGTCTGACTCAGGTAGATTTTCGACCGAGTGATTCATCTTGCGAAGCGTGTCAGCGAATATTATGTTCATTCCGCTTCCTCCGTCCATGAAGACCTTGGACATGGCGTAGCCACCGATTTGAGCGTCGAGTACCAGGGGCGCGTGCCCTGGCCACACCACGGCTGGGGGATGATCTGCACGTGAGAACGTTATGCTTGTTTCTGACCCCTTCAGATATTCAGGTACTGCTGGGGGTGCCATGACCGCCATATTGACTTGTCGAGTGATCAATTTGTGCTCCCTGTTGGTTGGATGTCCCTTCTGGATCATGTTCATCTGTCCACGAGCTTCAGGGTACCGTTCTGCCGGTTCTGGTGGGGCTTCTAGGCGAGCTTGATTTTGCATTGCGCCTGCCACATGCGCGTTTTAACCTGCGGGTGGAGCAGGAGGAGGAGGTGGTGCAGGGGCTCTCGTTGCCGCCGCACCTTGAGCTGCTTGCAGGCATTTTATGTACGCGTCTGTCATCCTGGTGAATTTTCTGCAATCCTTCACCAGGTGGCTTGAGTGTAGCTTGCCGTCTTGGCCTTTGAACATGTGGAATCTGCACTCTTCATCTAGCTCCTGATTACCCAAACCTTCGGGTGATGATGATCGGCGTTCGCGCCACTCCTGTTTGCGATATCCATCTCTGCGTGTCCCGTAGTCGCGGCGGTCGTCCTGGCGACTCCTGCCACGATCATCTTGACGACTCGCGCTGCGACTGCTGTCATTGCGGTTGTCGTATCCAGCCGCCACCAATTCGACTCCGTCTTGGTCGTCGTAGCGGTGGGATTTGCGTTTGCGCCTGCCGCGGCCGTCTCTTCTATCCTAGCCTCCGTGGTTGTTGTTGCCACGTGGTGACTCCTGATGCTCTCGCACCAAATCTTCTCCATCTGCCCACTCATTAGCTACTTTCATAAGTTGTGCTATAGATGTTGGCTTTTGGCGGCACAGCGCTTATGATCCCGAAGAGCAAGTCTTGATGCCTGCACAAATAACGGGATTTAGGTTGAGACTCCAAGTGTAGAGTGTATAGTATAGTGGAAGACAGTTTTCCCCACGAGGGGTGACTCGAGGGTTTAATATCGAACTCTCGGGAATCTGCAGTGCTAGATTTATCTTCTTATCCTTCTTTTGGTTACCTACAAAACAAGGTTAGATGTTTTGGTTCTCAACCTCACCTGTGGTTGTCAAGCACAAGGTGTAAGAATGATATCAGGATAGTTATGCAATGCAAACAAGAAATAAATATGCAATGGTGGTGGATGCAATGATAAATGATATTTTTGGGTTTTTGAATGATGTATGCAAGATGAAAAATATTTTTGTATTTTCGGATTTAATGATGGCTGGAAATAGAAAAGTGGTATATGGTGTTGGAAAGGTGTTTCTTATGGTTAAAAATGGACTGGGGTTCATGGTTTCACAAATGCACTATCTCTTTATAAAGTGGTAGACAATGGAACACACATAGTTAACATATGAGATTGCAACACAGGGTTTGATAACAAGTTACTTAGATATATGGGCATCACGTCCTAACATAGAGATCTTTTGGTTATTAACCTCTCTTATACTCCACCAAGATGCGAACTAAATCATAACACCTCAGTAATTAAGATAACTCAGAGTATAGCATTAAGTATCATGACATGAAGTGAAAATAAGAACATGCTAGATCTAGTCATGGAGTAGTGGCAATGGTCACGCCCACATCCCCGGTAGCATGGTATTTTAGTTTATCCCTAGTGAGGTAGCAAAGTAAGGTAAAGATACCAAAGTGGATCGCAAAACTTTCTCTCACGTTCACTGCACTAGCCACCCCCGTTACTCCAACTAATGCACACGTTCCCCCACACACGCTCTCATAAACATGCTTGATCAAAACAAGTAGACAAGAACGGGGTACATAATATGCATCTATACTCATAACTGAAACAAACATTGCAATCTCAAACATATATTAACTCATAAAGATCCACCACAAAGGTATTACAACGGTGACCGTAATCATGTTCAGCAGCTCATACGGTGCTAATTAGTGAAGCTCAAGAGAGGAGAGATACATAAGTTACTTCCACAAACCCATAGTCCAGAGGTGGACTACTCCCTCTTCATCATGGAGACGGTGCAGAAGTCGATGGAGAAGATGGAGACCACGCCGGCAGCGCCCCGCCGGAGTTTTCCCCTCCAATCTGCAGCTCCTGATCTCCGTTTCGGTGTTTCTGTGTTTGTGCGGCGCTCCTTCCAGAGAACGACGGGGGACCTTTTTTATAGGCGTTTTTAGGTTAAGACGATGTCGGTGGAGCGAAGATCGACGGCAACGGAGCCACGAGGCCCGAACGGGTGGGTCCCACGCGGCCTGGTACTGTGGCCGCGTGGGCCCCCCTCGTTTGGCCCTCGGGCATCCGTTTGCTTGCTTCCTTTTTCCGTAGTCCTTCTTCCTTCCAAATATTGACGCCCGTAAATTTCCAGGTGATTTCGTTGACGTTTGGGTCCCTGAAACATTAAAATACAAAACTAGGGTTTTCTGCCTGTGCAGGGTTAATTCCAAATAAATGGGAAAACTATGAAGTATTCCCAAAATCATGATAAAACATTGATATAACCCTTATATGATGCAAATATGATTGGAATATAAGCAATTAAAGTGCAAAGTTCATGTATGCATTTTACATGCATCAACATCCCCAAGCTTAATCCATGCTCGTCCTCGAGTATGAAGATGATAAAACTAACATGGACTTTACAATTTAATACTTAACAATGAATATCAAAGATGATTACAATTGCTACATATAGTCAAATGATTCATTCTTCAAAGGAGTAGCAATATGCAAATAGTTTATGAAGTGATATCAAGTATTCAATGCAAGGATGTTCAATGATAGTTCACAAAGTGTAACATAACAGATAGTAGTATGGACCACATGTATGCATAATGATAAGTATGGACATCCTACATTGGTCATAGAGTGATGATGAAAATCTGAATATGATAGGTGGACACTTTGGAAAGATGTATATATGAGTAGAGGTAAAACATGAATAAGTTTCATCTAACTTCTGAACTTCTCTACTTAAGTTAATGATTGTAATATGGTAATCCTTGGTGTCAAGCTCTCATTGCCCCTATCATAGCATCTTGAATGATTAAGTTTAAAGTGAAACCAAATATGAGTAATGTGCTTGACAAAGTAAAGGTTGAAAGTCTCATGCCCCTTGAATACGAGTACCTACTCCATGTGTTACTCAACTCGGGAAACAAAGCAAGTTCAATTTAAATATCATTGTAAGTAAAATAGTATCATTAAGAGCGCCAACTGGGGTACCTCTTGTCCCAGGATATGGAACAAGCCCATATCAAAATGACAAGACAAACAAACATAATGAACAATCTCAACACCTTTTTTATAGGCGTTTTTAGGTCAAGACGGAGTCGGTGGACGAAAGATCGACGACCACGGAGCCACGAGGGCCAAACGGGTGGGCCCCACGCGGCCACAGTACCTGGCCGCGTGGGCCACCCCCGTTTGGGCCTCGGGCCTCCGCTTGTTCGCTTCCTTCGCCCACAGGTCTTCTTCCTTCCAAATATTGACGCCCGTAAATTTTCAGGTGATTTCGTTGACATTTGGGTCCCTGAAACATTAAAATAAGAAAACGGGGTTTTCTGCCTGTGCAGGGTTAATTCCATAAAAATATGAAATAAATGAATATTCCCAAAAATCATTATAAAACATTGATATAACCCTTATATGATGCAAATATGATTGGAATATAAGCAATTAAAGTGCAAAGTTCATGTATGCATTTTACATGCATCAATACCTGACAAGTTCTATGAGTGAGACATCGACAGAGAACGTACATATGTAACAAATATAATTATCTAGACTAGTATACCATGATTAAAAGTGCAAAAACGCTACGAGGTTAGGTCTCAGCCCTTATCCCGAGTGTACTCACACATCGCGATCAAATCAAAAATAGAAAACATTGTAAAAATATTACTTGAATATGACTTATTGATATAGTCTTACAATGTAGCCAATCGTAAAAAGATCAAGATTACAATTATGATATGACTACGAAGATGCTAGAAGAGATGGTAATGGAGGTGGAGCAGTGATGGCAGCAGCACTTTGTGAACAAAAATCGACGGTGGTGCCGAATGGAATTATGTTTTCGGAGATCTTCTGATGCGACAGTGGCCCTTTTATACGAAAATTGGTCGGTTTGATCCAAGGAGGCCATAAATGGTACAATTTGATCTGACGAAGCCATTAGTCGTTAAGTCTCATGATACTTCTGTTGAGCGCCTCGTTAAGTTGGGCAGCTCCCAACCAAGCGATTCTTCCATATATGTTTTGATTTAATCATAAATATGTTTATATCTACAAAAATATATTTTACAAAGAAATTTGCACAACTAATTTAAAACTAGTGATTTGGGATAGGTCTAGAGTTTATGTCTTGCCATTGTCATGACAAGGATACGATTTTAACATGGACAAAAATGTGCGTATTTTCCACGCATCACACATCAAAATCGCCGCGGCCCATGCTGAAAAAGATGGGATTTTCTCCCGCTGGAGGTGACCGACTAAACGGTGAGACTAGATTTCGCGCTATATCGTGCCACCAATTTCCCGTCTCCCGCCATCTCTATCCATGCATCCTCGCGTAAACCCTTCCCCTCTCGCGCTCACCTCAACATGGCTCCATGGAAATAGCTAATCGAGCGTCCACTCAGGCTCAAATTTTCATCGCTTTGAGTATGTGTGGGCACGAACCACTGCCTCACGCGACCAACCAAACGACCCATTTGCATCCACTCGCCCTGTTTGGAGTGGTTACGACCAACCAAACGACCCATTTGTATACAGTTTATTTGCCGAGATGCTTCTAAGGGACAAAAGTATAGTTTGGTACTATTCGATGGTGAAGATATTCCCTTATGAACCCTCGGTATATGTGGGGGGTACAACTAGGTTCAATTTTTTCTAGATCCGATATATTGGTAGAATTTTCATTAAATGGGGTAATATGTGTGAGAAATGCTCAACTACATGGTAACAAGTGTTTGTTTTTCTTGCACTCCCTTTTATAATAAAGAAACATTTAAACACAGAATTTGGCCATAAAGGTGGGTGGTAAGGGATAAAACTAAACTTTCAAACGTTTTTGTGGCAGCACTTGGCGGATCTATTTTCTCCTTTTCTGCTCTTTTCCTTTTTTTTTTTTGCTTCGAAGAAACGAAAAGTGCAAGGAGTGAATAAAAAACGAAACCCAAAATGCAGAGAGGAAGAGAGAGGCGGGCACGACTGGCGACAGAAGAGGGGAGCTGGTGGGGGGGGGGGGGGGGGGGGGGGGGGGGGGGTGGGGGGGGCGGGATGGTCTCCACTCTGCAGCCTGCCGTCTCAGGCTCTCCTCTTCGCCGCCCAGGTGAGCCCCAACCCATCATCTGATGCTAAGAATCGCGCAATCTGTAGGCATTTCGGTGAGCCGCCGCTGGGCTGTGCGTTCATCTTCGGCGTATCTGTAGCGCGATTTAGTCAGTTCGAGGCCCCGATTGACAGATGGATGGGGCGTGTTCTCGGATTTTGAGTCGCATTTTTTGCTAGATTCCGGGGAGTTTTATAGCATCTGAGTTCTGCATCCCTTGGCTCGCTCGTCTCGTGGCGATGCGCCTCCTCTGGCGCTGATTTGTGCGTGCGTTTTGACGGTTTGGAACTGCATTGCGTATCTTATGAAATCGGTTTCGAAAAAAACAATGCATATGGTGTTTCAGCCAATCAATGTATAATCGAAGTGTTTTGCATCTTTTTACAAGATTTAGATGGAGAGCTGTAAAAAAAGGTTCCTTTATTACAATCTTTCTCCCCTTCATTTTTTTTACTTTCTCAAAAGCTGGCTCCTTTTGGGAGCTAGCCGTGTCTTTGTTTGGCGTGAAGTTTTCAGTGAATCTTCTAGGTACTCGCTTGCTGGCTTTTATTTGGAGTTCCAGAACTTATCTTCTGTTGGAGAAATTAGTGTTCTGCATCGCCTGCTACATGGAAATTTCTGTGTTAAAACGCATTCCTCTTGGGAATTATTTGTGAATTTCGCTCACTTGTTAGCTGCATTCACAGGATACAGTGTTGCTTATATTTTGCAAAACTATGCAGTTTTTTTTTATGTCTGTTTTTCTTACTTCCTGCGTAACAGGCGCATCAATTGCATGGTTTGGTTCTTGTCTGTGCTGCATATTCCTTAGTGGCCTGCTGAAATGGTCCTCAATTTCAGTCTTTTGCATTTACTGTATATTCGGTGGCGGAGTAGGATTTGATATCAGCATCTCTGCTAGTTTGATGCCGTAGCCTTGACTCGTATTATATACTTCCATGGCAACCACCGGTGAAGGAATGGCAGAATATTTTTGTTGCTTCCAACTGACCTTATCATACAACTTAGATTCTTTCTTGCATTGGCATCAATCATTGGATTTGACAATTTACCTTAGTCATGCCTATATTCATTGTTCATGTGAAGACCACTGAACTTTTGGTCATTGTTTCAGCAAGTTGCATGCGCGCTCTTACAGCAGTGTTGCTATACATTGCTTGAGATTGTAGGATTTGTTATGCAGTGTTTCTTGGTTTTAAGCTGTGAGCTATTGTTGATCTCTTACTTAAATTATAGGCATAAGGCAGCTTTACTTCATTAGTATAGTAAACATTACAATATTCTGAATGCAGGTCTTTGGTGAGTGAACTAGAAGAAAGAAAAAGGTTGGGTTATCATGGGTATTTCATCGAAGTGGATTAAATCACTGGTTCGCATAAGAAAGCACGAAAAAGGGAAGAATTCACAAGATCAAGAAAAGGCACAAAATGCTGAGAGCAGTGAAACCGTAAGTCGTGCTATTCGCCTTGGGTTTATAGCGTGTAATGTATTTTGTTGTGTCTTTTGTTTCTATTTCCTTCTCATATGTGCTCTGTGCACAGCTTGATAGGCGCATACGCTTCTGGTTTTTGTCTTTTTGTGAGAGATGTGGGAACATGACAAATCTTAAAGAATGAGCAAAACAGCAGAAATGGATGGTCTACCAAATTTGGTTTGTCTGATGCCACACAAGTGCTGTTGTTGGCATGTCTTTGTCATGGGCTAGCTGCTCAACAACTCTGCTCCACTGATCAGTAGTTTCAAAAATAGAGTTTTTCTGTGTATGCCTGTGTTGTATCAACACTACAAATACTATGGGAATGGATTATAGAAAAAATGTATTATGGGAATGGGGGGAACAACGATCACATTTTGTGGTCAATATCTGCGTATTAAATGTTGTGCACTGTTATAGCAAGCTTATGCTGTTATTGCCAGACTTCTGTTCTTCTGTCCCCTTACCTACAAAATAAGAGGGAAAATAAAATCATGTTGGAATGAAGCTTTAATTGAAAACTTAATGGCAAGTTTATACTTCCTCTGTCTCAAATTATAAGACGTTTTGGTATGCTAAATTGGTCTACTGTCTTATAATTAGATACGGAGGTAGTAGTTTTTAATCTGTTAATTTGTCTGTCAGTAACAGATAGCTGGTTGGTTTATTTTAGTTATCAGGCGTCAGTATGTAAATTTGACAAAACAAAGCTTAACATCATTTGCCAAAAAAAGAGAGACTAAATTTGCACTACTAAAGGAGTTTAACCTATTTCAAAGGAGACCATACAGTTGAACCTTAAGTATGAATACAATATGTATCATAGTCTGTCGTGCACCGCTTACAATGGTGTTACATTGTAAGCATGAATTCCTAACTAGCAGCATACTTGATTGGCTTTTATTTTTTTAGAACATTTTCTACTTGACTTATTAGTTGTTACTGCTATCATGACAATTATCATAAATGTTGCAGAGCTCTGCTCCTCTACAGCTACATGAACGAAAGCATTCTCTGGATCCTGCAGTAGAAGAACTTGCAGTGCCTAGTGAAACATCGACTGATGACACCCACATACAGATAGTTCCAAACTCCATTTCTTCAGAAAGTGCATCACTCGATGTGCATGTTTCTCAAACTGAAGAACTTTCTAGAGAAGATGATTTGGCTGCAACAGTTATTCAGTCTGCATTTCGGGCATTCTTGGTATGCTCTCTTTGAACACTGTTGTGCTAAACAATGGATAGCATTACATATTCATTTTGCCGTGTCGAGAAAGCAATGCCACCAAATAGTGAATGTGCTCATATTTTCAGCTATTTTAAATTAAACCTAGAGATTGTCAGCTAATACGAAGGGAAAGAGATTGTATACATTATTAGGATAATCCAAGAAAAACAGAAAATGGGAGATTAGTTTTAGGAGGTCCTAGTTAATTCTTCAGTGATAATGAAAAGACAAAGTGAAGCCATACCTTCGTCTCCTGAATTAAAAATAATATTTTTTCTTTGAGAAAACTTAAAATCAATAAATTATTCAGCTACGTCGTCCCCGTGTATGGCAAAGCATTGGTTGAAGAAGCTGTGGATTTCATATTATGTGGTATCATGATTTCAAGCATCCACAATAGTTCACTGGTTCTGACATTTTGATCTTTTGTCTTTCTTCCATACTTAACAGGCGCGGCGGGCTTTGCGAGCGCTGAAAGGTATAGTTATACTGCAAGCCCTTGTTAGGGGTCATATTGTGAGAAAGCAGACAGCAGAAACACTTCAGTGTATGCATGAGCTGGTAAGAGCTGAAGCTCGTGTCAGAGCAAGAGAAGTTGGTGTTGCTTTAAAAAACCAGGTGGCACGGAAAAAGGTCCCTGAGCAAGATGATAGTGAGAATCATGTTCGAGAAATCGAGGTAGGTCACAAGATACCTTATAAATAAACATACTAACCTACGCCCCTATATGCTATTCACTTGAATAAACTACATTATAATACATATAACAAAATCAAGTCATATATTTTTCTATATAGGGATGAAAGGAAACAAACTGGACATCATAAAGTTTAATTTTATTACTCGCTGTGTTAAATTTACTACAAGTGGTCAGTTGAAGGATGATGAGAATGAGAGTACATCTTATATCACAGTAAACACGGTTCATCGGCTGACTTGGGTTGAGCTTGGGTTAGGGCCAAGGAAAACGTTTTTAGAATAATAAGGATTGACTTGCTGCTATGGAATATTCAGTTTGTGTGTCTTTCCAGCTGTATGTTCTTAGGGCCTACATTTTCTGAACGAAAAGAATTTTTATTCAGCCTTTTGATACTCTGCCAATTATTGCAGCAATGATAAATTCAGGGGCATTAGACCCGTTGATCATTCACATTGTTTTGGTAATGGTTGTCGTTGATCATTCACATTGTTTTGATAATGGTTGTGTTTTCGAGTTGCAATGTTTTTCGACTAGACACTGTTTAAGGGATAACACTTTTAAATCTGCAACAACAAATGCAGGAGGGTTGGTGTGGTGGTACTGGTTCTGTGGAAGAAATACAAGCTAAAGTACTTAAAAGGCAGGAAGCTGCTGCGAAACGCGAGAGAGCAATGGCGTATGCGTTGACGCATCAGGTAATTTGGATGGAACTACACCAGAATACATGGACTAGATGAGACTTGATAAGTGAGGCGAACTTGATGCTCTTGAATCCAATTGTTTGTTGAATATGCAACTGTGTAGTCCGATCAGGAAGTTAATAACGCAAGCAAGAAGTACATCAGTCAGGATTCTGTCTTATTAACGGACATGTGCCATCCGAACAGTGAATAACTGATATTTTTCGCGCTTGCTCTGCTTGCTAATTTTCTAATAGTTTATAGGAGAAGACATCTACTGTTGAGTAAATATATATTAAACCATAGGTTAATAAAACTGATCTGTCTGAGACCGCCGTGGCGATAAATATCAAACATTAATCACATTTGTGTAAAAAAAGGGCAGCCCCGGTGCACTAGCTCCCGCTTGCGCAGGGTCCGGGGAAGGGTCCGACCACTTTGGGTCTTTAGTACGCAGCCTTTCCCTGCATTTCTGCAAGAGGCTGTTTCCAGGACTTGAACCCGTGACCTCATGGTCACAAGGCAGCAGCTTTTACCGCTGCGCCAAGGCTCCCCTTCATTAATCACATTTGTGTAACATGCTTATTTTTTCTTAGGGTTATTGCTTTCTCGCTTGCTGCTGCTTGTTTGTAAATATAAACAACTGGTAAGATTAAAGGCACTATCTTTTCTCTCAGGCTAGAAATTCTGATAATAATCCAGAATAGAAAAAATGATACTCAATAGTCAAGACAAGGAAAATATAATCTGGTGAGGCTAGATAAAAATAGTTTAGATTAACTAAATATTGATGGTACAGTTGAAAAAAGTATAGCTATATTTTGAATCATAGGCACTAGAGTTGTATAGCAAGTACACAATTTCAAATCTAGCTATACTGCAAGAAAAAGAGAACTGTGCAACAGGGTGAGTAGTTCAGCTAGTTGTATCATGCCAAACTGCAGGGGACACACTTAACCATGTATATGCTAAGATATCCTGTTTTTATGAATCTGACTACCTGAGAACCTCGGATCATCCCTTTTTCGTTCTGTGCACTTATATTTTTTATTCCGATATTTAAATAAATCATAGGTGTTTTAACATTTTTGAATATGCGTGGACACAGATGGCCACATGTGCATAGTGGAAGTCCGCGTATTTCTTGCCAGTGTTGTACTGAACCAAAACATGTGTTCATGTGATCCTAGGAGAAGATTTGCCTTTTCCTTCCAGATATTTTCTCACTGTGACTTCACCCAAGTGCAATGGATGTGCTTTATTGGTTGAAATGGAATGCAGCAAGGATATTACTATTGTACTCTACAATTTACTATTTAGTATGAACTGGTGCACCTAGGAAACTATTGCTAGCATCTAAGAATGGTCTTAATATGCATATGACGATTAGTGCTCATGCCGAAAATTATGTATTTTTTTAAAAAAATATCTGTTAACCTCTCTGAAGTCTGTAACATCTATTTTTCTCTTGGTCAGAGGCAAGCTGGTTCAAGGCAACTGAAATCTACAAATCTGCAAGTACTCGAACTTGATGACAACCACTGGGGTTCAAACTGGGTAGAGAGATGGGTTGCTGCACGTCCATGGGAGAACAGGTTACTTGACAATAATGCCAAAGAGAGCATGCCGATGTGTGATGATAATCAGCATGGGGAAGGAAAGTCTCAGGTCGTACCAAAGGTCAAAGTGCCAACTTCGAATACTCCTCCAAATGGCCCAAGCAAGAAGAAAGGTGTAAACCACAAGAAGTCATACTCTGATGTAAATTTTACTTCGTTTGGGCGATCATCAAGTATGCTGCCTTCCTCCTCTTTGGGATCGTCCAAACAGAAGTCGAAGTTGGTAGATGAGGGTTTTGCGGAAGTCAGCTCGCAGCACAAAGATATAGCTTATGTGTCTGCGCTTAACCAGAAAGAAAGGCGTGTGGAGCTGAACTCATCAGCCAAGAAGCGGCTATCCCTGCCAAACAACGGTAAAACACACAAATGGTCATAACTCATCCAGCCTTTTATATTTTTAGCATAAATTCTTGAATAGTAGAACGATTCTTCATCTTGTATAGCTGTATCGGCGATCATTCAGATAACTACCGCACACCATTCCGTTTATCCAAAAGAAGTAAAGAACCAATTGGAATCCTGTATAGAATATTTAATACCAAGACTCTATCCAACAATAGTTTCTTTATTGCACCACTAATTTAGGGCTGAAATGCTTTTAAAAAAGCTGTACTCCAGTGAAAAAACTGTCTGATCTGCTTAGAAACTGTTTTCTCTCTGCAACAATTTTGTAAGACTCTTGATATGATCAACTAGCTTCTTTGCCTTCTGTCAGATCTTTCTCACTGTTATTGATGTATGTCTATCATGTTTTGCTATGTGTCATTCTGGAAAACTGAATTTCTATATATATCCTTTTTTTTTCTTTTCTGCCATGCATTTCCATGAAATCATCACTCCGTAATTCAGCAAGTTTTGTTGTTTCTAACAGTTGGCGGGGGAGCAGCGAAGGGGACAAACAGCAAAAAGGAGATGAACCGATCTGCCAGCGATAAGTCCGCCCCGAAACCACGGGCAAGCGCTTCTAACCAAGCCCTGAAGCAGGTTGAATTACATGACTGATTGCACATACCGTTTCCAATCTGAGTAGGGCAAATCCGCTCTGTTCCTGGTGTTCCGTTTCTCCAGCTGTGCAGGTTACATCTCCCTACATAGTTTTTTTTTGGAAAAAGTTTGTACATCTAGGTTAACGGCGTGTCTATATTCCATTGTGCGAGGTTCCGGGTATATGCTATCTTTATTGTTGTTTGATTTGGTTATGTTCTGCCTTCTTGTATGTTGTTCTAACTGCTGAAAGGAGTGTTTGTGTTGTTGTGATGACAAACACGATGTCCTTCTTTCATCTTATTTTGCTCATTGCTGTGTCGATCTGATCAGTTATCATCACCAATGTATATCAAAAGATGCATAGTTTTCGAGATCGGTGTATTTCAATAACTTGAGTGGTGCTGTGTGGTAGAGGCCATCCATACATACTCCTTGTACATGTAAGTTGGTAATATGAGTGTTTGGTAATTTGTGAAAAAATCCTGCTCTAGTGCTGCACTCTATGATTGAGCTCTCCTTTATCAGAGTGTTTGGAAGTTCCCTGCGAATCCTACTTTTACAGAGCTCCAGCATATGCCTGTACAGTTGCACCTTTGAGGGTACAATCATGCAGGTCAAAAGCTGCAACATTTCACAGTTTTGTGCACGATTGAAATGGTAAAGAACTGAAGATAAACGTGCATTTCATTTGCATTTTTTGCATCGGTAAATTTCTTTTAAGGTTAGAAAAACAAATGCATAGTTACGATGTACTTCCTCCGTCCACAAATATTAGACGCTTTGGTAGGTTATCTAAACAAAACGTATTATAAGCGGGCACTCGTGCCCAAAGTCAAAGTGCTTAATTAGTGTTGCTGATGCATAGTAACTGCTTGATGGTCCTGCAAGATGTATTAGGTTCTAAAATAGAAGATGCATCTTATTGACACGGTTAGAACTTAAAACAGTCCCTTATTTTAAGCCTTGGGCCCTAATGTCACAGTTTCGGATTCTCCTCCGGTGTCTCCTCTCATCCTTAAATACATTTTTGGCTGGATAGTGTGGTCTTGTGGATCGCTTCGGCTTCGGATGTAACATTAACTAAGACCATCCTTAAGGAGAGCGCCGTTTTGGCTCCCGGGAGCATATGCTCCTGGTATTTTAAAAAAAAATTCAAAATTTGAAAACTTATCAAAAAAATCTGAAAAAAATCATGCACGTACCTGACCATGGTACGCACCACCGTGTTTTTTTTCGCGCCGAAATAACATCGTACGCGGGCGCCCTGTACAAAAATGACAAATTTCTTGTCAGAAAATGAGATCTAGAAATTTGAATTTCTGACAGGAAATTTGTCATTTTTGTACAGGGCGCGTACGATGTCATTTCGGCGCGAAAAAAACACGGTGGTGCGTACCATGGTCAGATACGTGCATGATTGTTTTCAGATTTTTTTGATAAGTTTTCAAATTTTGAATTTTTTTTTAAAATACCGGGAGCATATGCTCCCGGGTGCCAATGCGAATTTCCGCATCCTTAAATCCTATCCCGGCCCTCCGACATGTCGACTCTCCATTTACTGAAAAAGAAATACTCTCTCCGTTTCATAATGTAATGTAAGATGTTTTAGGTGTTACACACGCATGTCTACATTCATACTAATAAGAATGTACACATACACTAAAAAGTGTCTACATACATGTGTATGCATGTGAATATGAAAAGGGCTAAAACATTCTGAAGTTGGAGAGCTAGATTCGAATTTTATTTCCTTTGATATTGTTCATGTATTAAGGTCGGCTAACCATGCTGCTCACCTGTGTGCAAAGCTTGCTTGCTCACTCACGGTGACTAGTAGCTAGATAGGCGAAACCCCAGACTTTCTGGTCGCTAGCCTTATGGCTGACGATGCAGGTGTTGTTGAATAAAGCCCTTTAAATTTCCCCACACAAAAAAATTGGAAAAGGGCTAAAACATCTTATATTGTGGAACGGAGGGAGTAGTAGATGCTTTGCATGCTATGAATGCCTCTGCTAGCCCCGGGCCCGACGGCTTTGGACCCGGCCTCTACAAGAAATTCTGGCACATCCTTAAACCCCAAATCTTAAAACTCTTTGCCGACTTCCACTCTCAATCTATCGACACCGCCGCCTTTAACCGAGCCCACATCGTTCTCTTGCCTGAATCAGACTCAGCCCGCTCACCTGACGTATTTAGGCCCATCTCACTTCAGAACTGCACTATCAAAGCAATTGCCAAAGTCCTAACGAACAGGCTAAAACCCCTAATCCCTCTCCTTGTTAGCAAAGACCAAACAGGTTTCATGTCTCGCTTTTAGGGTACAATCATGGAGGTCAACAGCTGCAACCTTTTTGCACATCTGTGTACGACTGAAACGCCAAAGCTGAACTTGTGTTTCCCTAGCTCGCATTTCACGCGGTGTGCCACCGGCTCTGCGGTGATTTTTTTTCTTTAAGGTTAGAGGAAACAATGCACGGTTACGATGGTCTTAGTTAATGTTGCAGCAAGACTGCACCCTGTCAAGCGGCCGGCACGCCTGACCGGAGCATATCCTGGCTCACACGCGGAGCTGCCGCGGCGGCGAGTCATATTCAGCGCCCTAGCCGTTCATGTCAATTGTTTGAAACGGAGGCGCCGCCGAGACCTAGCGAAGTGGTATCCAACGCCAGCAGCGACTCCGCCTTTGCTCTCCGCGGCTCGAGTTCGAGATGACCGCCGTGTCGTCGGTGTCGAGGGAGATTGTAGGCCATGTTAGTTCGTTCAGAGCAGCGTAGCAACATTACAGACTACCTACCTGAGGACCTGATAGCAGGAACCTGTGCCTTGTGCCGCCCGAGGTTAATTCTTCTACCACTGTATTCGGTACATGTGCATGTGCAGCCCAACTGAAGAAACACGGCACCGCCACAAGTTCTGAATTTATGCTTCTAATGGTAATGGCAGCAAACTTTGGAGCATACGCAAGGTAGAAGTACTTAAGGCTGGCAATCGGGTCGGGTTTAGCTTAGTCAGACCCATGCCCGATTCTACCCGTGGGCAACAAGTCAGACCCTTGCCTGTACCCGACGGGATACCCGACCTAATCGGGCACCCATCGGGCATAGGCTATGCTGGCAAGTGTGAGCAGCACAAGGAGCAACATGCTGTATTTATAGGTTTGCCAACTTTCGATTCTTGCTAGCTGAGCGAGGTGGTACTAAATTTTGGCAGCGTCCAGTGAAAGCAGGCGCCAGCATACCACACTATCCCAATTCCCGTGCTCACATGGGCCAATATTCTTGGGCCTTGAACCTCCGTCCCCAGTGAAAGAGAGAAAGAAGCAGCAAAGTCATGCTAGCGTACATGTTCTGCTTAATAAAAAGAGTACTAGTATCGTTGTTGGTTGGTTGTTGAGCTGAATTAGCGCGTAAGACATTAGTGTACTACATATACGGTGTATGACCCACATTTAATATGAAATAAAATATTTTATAATTACAAATATTAATCGGGTCGTCCATCGGGTCACCCATGAGTATAGACTTGTACCCATACCCTGACCACGACTAATCGGGTCGCCCACGGGTCGTACCCATGGGTGAATATGTAGACTCATACCCTGCTGCCCATTAGGGCCGGGTGCCCATGGGCAGACCTACCCATGGGTCAGATTGCCGGCCTACTAGTACTAGCTGTTTATTCAGTGTCTTTTAATACACCAGATAAATGAGGCTTCCTAGTTTCTTATCTAGAACAACCATACATGTACTTCTTGTATATATGAATGATCGAAAATGCTAGCCTTACAGGACAATCGCTATGGAAACAAACTTACGGACATACGTGTCAATATATGACTCTATTTTCACGGTGGGCCCTCCAGCACCTGCAACCAAACGTTGCCACCTCATTCCGTAAGCCAAATTCTGTAAAAATCCTCCCGCAGGTGTGGCAATATTGATATGTGATACATGGTTTCGTGTGATTTTCCTGGCCAGTTGTGTGGATGCCTAGAGATGATATGATTCAAAGTTAACCACAAATTACCATGATATATGTATATCTTTGTGCAATCGAAATAAGTGTCACAATTTTCCCAAAGAACATAAGTACTCCCTCCGTTCCAAATGTGGATGTATCTAGACATGTTACATGTATAGATACATCCACATGTGGTGAATAAGAAGTCAATTAAAATGGAACGGAGGGAGTACTACGTAACAGCAATTGGGTTTTGTTAATATCTAACACGGACTTCATAAGAAAATGAGTTTGCCCTTTTTCAAAACACTCATGGCTAAAGAGTACATACTAAAGGTGTCGAGGCAACCATGTAGTATTACCATGACAATTGACCTTCCTCTACCACACTTGGAATCTAATGTGCGACACTTCAGCAAGACCAAGAGCACCATCCTATGCCTGGATTATTTGATGTCCGAACTAGCCAATGGAAGTTAGCTTCTCGAGTTTTTGCCATATCCTAATAATCGATGTCATTGTTGTTATACTCGATAAGCAGCAGAAACGATGAAAGAACCAGAACAAATAAGGGGACATTGTCTGTTGACGAGTCTAAGAAGGTCGAACTCAGAATTTTTATCCCGTGTTTCGAGTAAACACCTTCAACAAGGACACGACACACGCACGTCGATGTTGTCGGATCAAAACAAAATGTGAGATCATCTATTTTCACTCGGAGTACGTGCATACTTGTCGTAAAACTTGTACGCTACTCGTTAGCCGGACCCTGGAACAGAGAGAGTCCAATGCCCACCCACATAGTTTGAGAAGACACCGGAAGTAGGTTGAATACCTTGCCGCACTACTCCAAGATAGTACATTCAAGAAGAAATTGTCACACGTGTGCCGATGTTGACGAATCTAACAATGTAAAATCGTTGCCTTGTGTTCACGCAGGATATCTCCTCAACGTAATTGGGAATATACCACCGATATCTGGTGGTTTGGCATCAGTTTTCTTGCATCATAGATTCACCAAGTTATATAGGTTACGATTAGCTCCGCAAGTCTAAGTTGTTTTAACAGAGTTCCCGATGCTTCCCAATCCCATTGGTGAACCCCGGTAGGCACAACTTGCCATGCACGGTTTTTTGTCTACGTATGTTACACCTAAGTGTTCTCATGAGAGGTTATTATATATCATCTCAGTATTGGATGGAAGCATTTACATTCGCCTTTAATATGGATATAGGCATTGGTGGTTTCCACTAAAGTCATTGATATATAGTGAAAGTGGATTCATCCTTCTCGACCACACCTTGTGTATCATGCAATCGACATGAGCCATATAGTTGTAAGATATCTTGATAATGTGTAAACCCGCATTGTAGAAGGAAGTGTGGACACAAATATGTAATCTACTAGTTGAATGCCCGTGCGTTGCTACGGGTCTCTTAATTTTTTTTTCAACGGCGCATGTAAAATATAAAGCACATGAATATTCTGACATTTTAATGACTACATCACCAGCTTAGGGAAAGAGCATAGTTTGGGTTATTTCTCCGTCTCCCTCCTACAATGCTACGGAAAGGAAGTACAATAAATATGCACTTTTCCTATATTCTTTAGCTAGCTTGCCGACTATGTTGATGGATTATTATGCATAGATAAATGATTCATCCGACTTCGTGCATCACTCGCATAGTTTAAATGTCATGCACTGTACCGACCTGAATTAGGGCACGACTGAAGACTACATGGAAATAAGATGCCGATAATATCTACACTACCAAATAATGCATGTTTTTAGCACAGAAGAAGAGACTCTCAAAACAAAGAAAAAAAGTAGGAGCACGACACGTACACAAATGATGTGCATAAGTAATGACGTCGTGTTAGGTTCACAAACAGTAAGAAATCTCCACAAATGCTTGATATCCGGAGTACTCATGTTATCTCCAGTTTACTTTCTCATTTAAAGATAGAAGGTGGGTAGCATTTTTCATAAATATTTTCCATTTGAGGACAAACGAATTCCACTTTCCTTGATTCACATCTACTTATTTATACAAATATTTTACAATCCCAACACCAAAGGTCACCACCTCTGGCTTCACTACTGCCTTAATGGACCATGCGTGAATTGCCTCCTCGTGAAAACACATTTGTGACTCTATGCTGGCATCCCATGAACGCCAGCGATCAAATTCTTCATGATCGGTAATCATCATGCACTTGTTCTTATGGACAAAGTTAGCTGCAGAAAATGCGTGCAAGAGGCATCAACGGCAATTGGTTACCCTAGTTGTACACACTGGGTGACAAATTAAGAAGTGGACATAGACATTCTTTTCTTCAGAGTTCTTTCAGAAAATTTATTGCGGAGTTAATCACAAGTCAAGTAAAAATTAATTTCGAAAATGCATGCAGACTTTGTGTCAAATGAAAAGCAAATGACACATATCAATTATGACAATGGGCATCTTTGTTGACAAAATAGTGATACTCACTGAACCTGCTTAGCACCAAGATACACTCTATGTCAGCATCTTACTGAAACCACCCTGCAAAAAAGGTAAAACTCTGTAACTACAAATACATCAATTCATGACAACAAACGTGCAGCGACAATGCGACATGCATCACGATAGGCTTTCCTATGGGTGGTGGGTATTAAACATGAAAAATGGGGGATTTTAACCGAAGGTAGTCTCCGCAAGGCGCCTATATCATCACGCTCGGCATGCACCATCTCAATTATCAAAAAAAATCTGAAAAAGAAAGTGATAATTGATTACAACATGCAATCAGATGAGGGCTCTCGACAATCCAGAGAGCTCTTCAGTAATATATTTGTACTGTACATGACCAACCAAATACGTCCACCAAGCCTTACTCGGTTGTCAAGATGAGCAGCACAGACCTTTCAATCAGGAAATCCACAATTTGTTGTGTGTGCTTCGTTTCTTTGACTTCGTATCACTATTTCAGTGACTCAATTAACGGAGGTCATATTTCTTGGGAGGTCTGAGTAATCAATTTTTTGACTAACGATTGTAAATAGTTTCCAAAATGTTTGAACACCAAATTACAGTAATTGTGGATAGTAAGGCACAGCATGGACTACAATTCCTCACAGAATATTTACAAAATTAAAACTCTTCTCAACTTAGTCTGCGTCCGATCTTGCTACACATCGACCAGTACTACAATGGGACCAACACAATGAAACTAACTGTGTTCTTCGACTTGCACAATAAGTGCTTAAACATAGGCGAAAACAAAACAAGATAAAAAAGTTTACGGTAAAGATGTAGCTCCTGGCGAGCAGGAAGTATACTATCAGAAACTGTCATTCATGTGGCGCGTGGACAGATCAAAACCGGATATGAGCAAGGTCTTGCAAGGAGTAAACCTCACAGTTCAGAGCCATCCCTCCGGAGGAAAAAGTTGCCACGCGAGAGAAGATCCACAGGAAACCTACCTTAGCTTTGGTGAGCATGAGGACGGTGTGCTGCTGCTGCCAGTCCGAGAGCTCGCCCGTCACGGCCGTAGCAGCCTCCGCAGAGCCACCTGCGACACAACACAGCACCGTCAGCACTTCAAAACGGAGCGAGTTGGGGAGCAGGATCAAGAGTGGAGGAGCACCTAAGTTATCGCCAATCTGAATACATTGAAGAACCACATCTCCCTGAACATGGAAAAAGGCACCTATGTTCACCAGAACTCCTGCATTGCAAGCATTGGGAAGAGTAGAGTTTGGATGGTTATAAATATTTCACCAGCTTAGAGGTAAATTATTAGCTGCCCATAAACACCAGAGAAATTACCTTGTCTTTGGATCTGAAAAATAACCGCTTTATGTTACCAGCATTTAAGCCTTGCCGATGTATATGCAAACAAACCTTACACCCCCCCCCCCCCCCCCCCCCCTTCAGAATCAAATCTAGGAGCAGTGTGGACAAGTAATGAATCCATGCCGAGATGGCGGCTAATGTGAGGCCATTCTGAACCATTTCCATGTCTTATTACATCGTGTAAATATGTAAGATGTGAAGGCTGAGGATTCAACTGAAGGAATTGTTGTATAAAGTCTCACTCAATTTCTATAAATTCAAATAATAAAAGAACAGGGGTTCTGATTAAATGAGCAAAACAATGATTATCCAACTTAAATTGTAAGGGCTTGGCGATGAAGAGAAAGATGTTACCCTGTGAGTTACATTTGTTGTCCTGCTTAATAGCTGAAAGCCATCCGCAACAAGAAATATAACACCCCTTGTTAAATGAGCTTATCTCAGAAGAGATTGAACAAATATAACACCCCATCTGTTGTCCTGCTTAATAGTTGAAAACCATTTCCATGATTCAATCTCTTCTGAGAGAAGCTCCTTTAACAAACATCTTTCATCACTACTCACCCTCTAGATCCATTTGAGAAAATCTACAGTTTAAGCCCGGTTTGCCTACTCCGGTCCAATTCCTACCATTGAGGGAACCCATCAGTAATAAGCACATATATTTCAGTAACACAGAGAAAGAAGTACCAGGGCATGATAATATTGTGCTAACCAGTTTGCCAAGATAAATTGGGTCCTCTCGAGCTGCACAAAGCAGAAGCAATTTACATCAGAATGACCCAGGGTAATAGGACCTAGAACAAGCAGAAGAGTAAACTGCAATGTGGGTCAACAAGTTTGTTAAGTGTGCCAAATAGTATGTCTCTGCTATCCTAATTCACACATCCGAGTCACCGAACTGGATCAAGTGTCTCACTGATTGCACATCAGTACAACGCCACATCAATATCACAGTCATAATTCACACTTGAATATAAACATACTCGATACGTCTATTAATATACGTGTGCTGTGTGCAGATCGTGCTGACCAGGAGCAAAAAAGGTGGAACATCTCAGTTGCGAGCAAATCAACGTAGGTGTCGAGCGGAGGAAATGTACCCGCGACGCAGGTGTCCACGATCTGGCAGACAGAGAGGGAGATCATGGAGGTCTTGCCGGTGTCGGACTGGGCCTGTGCGATGACGTCGCAACCGGTGATGATGGGGAGCATGACTCTGCTGGATTGCCTCAACGCGCACTCAGCGCACCGGGGAGGGTGGGGACCGTGAGAGCGACGGGAGGCGTCCGACGGCCTGGGGTGGTAGGCGGCGTTGGCCAGAGTCACGTGTCGGGCTGGCGGCGGTGGGGTTCCCGCGGTTGAGGCGTGCCATGGCGGGACAAGCGTGGGAGGGGCGATGACGCGACGAAGGCTGGGGGTGCCTCGCGGAGCAGAAGGATGATGGCGACTGGCGGCGCAAGGGAAGCTATGAGGTGCGTGGTAGAGGCGGCGGCGGCGGAGCGATTAGATCGACAGGGATCGAAGCAGATTGGGGTGGAGGCACACGATAGAAAGGGGGTCGCCGGATCGCGAAGGATGGTTTCTTTGGGCTTTGGCCCATGGTAGCGATGTCGGACGAAACAATCGGCAGAAATTTTCTGCCAGGCACACGTACGTACGAACTCCCATTTAATAGTAAGCCGAGATGGCGGCTAATGTGAGGCCATTCTGAACCATTTCCATGTCTTATTACATCGTGTAAATATGTAAGATGTGAAGGCTGAGGATTCAACTGAAGGAATTGTTGTATAAAGTCTCACTCAATTTCTATAAATTCAAATAATAAAAGAACATGGGGTTCTGATTAAATGAGCAAAACAATGATTATCCAACTTAAATTGTAAGGGCTTGGCGATGAAGAGAAAGATGTTACCCTGTGAGTTACATTTGTTGTCCTGCTTAATAGCTGAAAGCCATCCGCAACAAGAAATATAACACCCCTTGTTAAATGAGCTTATCTCAGAAGAGATTGAACAAATATAACACCCCATCTGTTGTCCTGCTTAATAGTTGAAAACCATTTCCATGATTCAATCTCTTCTGAGAGAAGCTCCTTTAACAAACATCTTTCATCACTACTCACCCTCTAGATCCATTTGAGAAAATCTACAGTTTAAGCCCGGTTTGCCTACTCCAGTCCAATTCCTACCATTGAGGGAACCCATCAGTAATAAGCACATATATTTCAGTAACACAGAGAAAGAAGTACCAGGGCATGATAATATTGTGCTAACCAGTTTGCCAAAAACCCCTCCAACGAGAAGGGTAAAAACAACGGGCGCCAACCAACAAAATTTCACTATTTTGAAAGAGGTTACAAACACCGAGATTTACAATTGTTCGAATTATCCAACTGGTGGCTTACAAGAGTTATATAACATGCGTGATTTAGATCGATCCTGGTCCAAATCGCGACATCACTACACAATAGATGACTCTCTGCTCAAGGCTTCGTCTGCAATAAGATAAGGTATGTAAGTACAAAGATGAAAGATAAAGTAGTTTTTCGAAAAGGAGGATGACCATAGTTTTTTTATTATTCAATGATGTCACACATCGATTTCAAACAAATCGGATAAAAAGAACCGAGGTCATCCAAAAAGGAGTAGGCTCGTGACAATATGTTCACAAACCTACCAAGAACCATATTACACATGACCCAACAAACGAAAAGTTCACTACTCCAAGATAGACTTTCAGGAAGAAATGCCCACATGTCTGTTGACGAGTCTAAGAAGGTCGAACTCAGAATTTTTATCCCGTGTTTCGAGTAAACACCTACAACAAGGACACGACACACGCACGTCGATGTTGTTGGATCAAAACAAAATGTGAGATCATCTATTTTCACTCGGAGTACGTGCATACTTGTCGTAAAACTTGTACGCTACTCGTTAGCCGGACCCTGGAACAGAGAGAGTCCAATGCCCACCCACATAGTTTGAGAAGACACCGGAAGTAGGTTGAATACCTTGCCGCACTACTCCAAGATAGTACATTCAAGAAGAAATTGTCACACGTGTGCCGATGTTGACGAATCTAACAATGTAAAATCGTTGCCTTGTGTTCACGCAGGATATCTCCTCAACGTAATTGGGAATATTCCACCGATATCTGGTGGTTTGGCATCAGTTTTCTTGCATCATAGATTCACCAAGTTATATAGGTTACGATTAGCTCCGCAAGTCTAAGTTGTTTTAACAGAGTTCCCGATGCTTCCCAATCCCATTGGTGAACCCCGGTAGGCACAACTTGCCATGCACGGTTTTTTGTCTACGTATGTTACACCTAAGTGTTCTCATGAGAGGTTATTATATATCATCTCAGTATTGGATGGAAGCATTTACATTCGCCTTTAATATGGATATAGGCATTGGTGGTTTCCACTAAAGTCATTGATATATAGTGAAAGTGGATTCATCCTTCTCGACCACACCTTGTGTATCATGCAATCGACATGAGCCATATAGTTGTAAGATATCTTGATAATGTGTAAACCCGCATTGTAGAAGGAAGTGTGGACACAAATATGTAATCTACTAGCCTCAAATGATATACACTTCTAGTTATGGTATAGACCTTCCTGGCCAATTTTTCCTATCAAACAATTAGTGGCTTTTCTTATTCTCAGTTGAACAATCACATTAAAAATGCATATAACAAACATGATTGAAATTGTACCATCTGAAATTGTCCAACTTTAGTATACTGCTGGTGCTACTTTATTCCTATGTCGTATATATGAAGTAATATAAAGATGGAGATGAATGGATATTGATCCAAAGAAAAATGACCGCCAAATAGGAAAGTTGTAGACAAAATAGAAATAGACAGTCCTTACAAATCAACATACTGCGGCAGCAATATCTGCTTCGTCTGCAGCGGCTGCGGCATAAACATCGACTACTGCCTTAGGGCGGCTGCATCGACAATGTTGGCATTAATGGCGGTAACTTATCGAAAAATCTTGGCAACCGTTTATTTTAAACCGAGGGTTTGCTTACTGTGTATCTGTTACTTGAAGTCTTGCGTTCTTCGTTAGGATAACTTGTTGTTTGATTCAAGGCTAGACCTAGTACTTTGAACATGATCTTAGTTCGATTTGGATGGAAATTATTTGGCCGATAGATGACGTTTGAGGCAAGCATAGCTTAGTTCGGTCAGACTGAAAATCTGTTGTATATCCTGTTTGCCGATTATTATGAAGCCATACTATTTGGTTTATTTTTGCGGTGCTCATCGCAGGAAAAGCTGAAACTTGGGGATGGATCAGGAGAGGAGCTGCTTCTGGGGGAGATCTCACGCGGGAAGAGCCTGCAGATGCAAGTTCTCCATCGAAGTGAGTACGCGGAAAAGGTTAGATATTTCCAAAGACCGCCGAGTCCTATCCTAATTAAGGAGTTTATAGTGGTGATGTCCGCATCTATTTTGGAGAGCTGCTCAGCTAGCTTCAGTTTTGGGCTGCCAAGTTGGTGATGCCAATGCCATTTACAGACCTTGCACTTCCGATAAGGACAACCAGGCCAACTGTGGACGAACTCATGACCTTGGTTCATCAGGTTGAAAGACGTTTTATTTTTTTAAAGAAAAGATTGAAAGACGTTTAACTAGCACTGCTTTCTGGCTATCTTATGGTGGACGTCTCACCATGATTGATGCAGCCATAACCCCACTTGTCGTCTTCGCTATGTGCACATTGAAAATCCCAATAAATTATTACTGAGTTTATTGTAAGAATTAGGAGACATCTGCTGTGGCGAAAAACTGAAGACAGAAATGAGAGATGTCACTCTCTCGCAGCCTGGGTCCTTGTCTGTCAGCCTAGGGAAAAATGCGGACTTGGGATTATCAATCTGAGAGTTCAGAACCAAGGTCTCTTGATGATATTCTTGCACAAATTTTAAAGGAAGGCTAACATCCCACGGATTCAGATAATCTGGTACTGAGGCTGGCGACACTATCCTTCTTTGGAAGGACCTTTGGGCTGACGCCATTCTTCAAGTGTCATCGGCGAGAGTTTTCTCATACGCTATCAACGAAGATACACCGTCAGGAGATAGATTACGCGAGAGATAGGTAACTGAAGACAGAATTAGGAGTATCTCGGTTAGCTGCTTCGTCGAAGAACTGAGACCTGAACTTCATTTTCACCTACCTCTCTCGATGGAAGCATCAAACGAGCTAGATAACCTGAGAGAGTTGCTGTCGGAGGAAGATACTAACCCCAATGAGCTGGACACTTGGTGCTTTGTGTGGGGGCATTGATACTTATCGGCGTAAAGATTTCTACTTTCTTCAGAAACATCAAACCCCCAGCCTACCTCCCCGCCATATGGGAATGCAGAACAACTTTGAAATATGAGATTCGCTGGCTGCTCTACATGGGCCGGTTGAGCACGAGGGATATAATATTTTCCAAAGAAAAAGCTTCAGTATGGGTAATACTTTCTCCTGCACCTTGTGCAGTGCTGCGCCTGTCGAGTCCCGCAACCATCTGTTTTTAAGTTGCTCGTTCAGCAGAGGTGTTGGGATATTCTGAATATTAACTCAAGGGACACCACGCTGTCCCTTGAGGAGATTACGGCTGAGGAGATTACGGCTGATGCACAAGACAGATGGAAATTGGAATGGCCCACTTTTTTGCTGAATCGGTAATACTAGGCGCTTGGGCCATTTGGAGAGTTAGAAACCAGAAGATTTTTGAAAACCTCCTGACCAGCATCGACACTTGGAAAGACTGCTCATTGAGGATCTCAATCTGCCGCGTCACAGGCTACGGTCTGAGCACCACGAGGCTCTGGTCACTATCACTAATCGTGTAAGATCGTGACACATTCTTGCCTAGCTTCATTTTCTGGGTCAAAATGGCCTAGACTTGTAATTATGAACCTTGTAAACATTCTGTTTTTAATTTAAGTCACTGGGAGCCTCTCCCGCTGTAATTCCTAAACAAAAAAAACTCTTTTGGAGAGGATTGTGAGGGCCAAAGACTTCTTGCCATAGCTATCTTCAGTTCTTGGTGACAAAGCCCCTGCCACTGTGCTGACAATTCAGATCTTGAACCAAAGTGAATGGAACTACAAAAGTAGCAAAAAAAAAAAACTGAAACAGATTAATGGGTGAGGAGGACATTGAATAGATGGGTGGTTGCTTGGAGATGAGCTCAGGTTCAGTTCTTGGTTGTCCTGAAACTGCCTGGATACAGCGGCAACACTCGGAATCGGTGCTTGGTCGCCCTGAAACTGCGCGGCGGCCACTTGGATTCGATTATTTGTTGCCTTGAAACTGCACGGCTATTGAAATCCAATTACATCGGAGAGGGATTGAGTGAGCAGCAGGCACAATCCAATGCTATCCAACCAAAGTCTGATTTACTTGAGTTATTTGGCAACTTACATGCCGGACAACTTGAGCTATTTCGCCTTAATTTTGGGGAGATCGTTTTGTTGCCTAAGATTCAGAATGCCGAAAGGATACAACAGTTTCGGCCAATATGCCTTCTGAATGTTAGCTTCAAAATCTTTACAAAAATAGCGACCATCAGGTTAAATTCTGTGTCAGATCATGCGGTTAAACCTACCCAAACAGTTTTTATGCAAGGGAGGAATATCCTTGACGGTGTTGTGGTTTTACACGAGACCGTACATGAGATGCACACGAAAAAACTTGATGGGGTGATTTTTAAAATCGACTTTGAAAAAGCGTAAGATAAAGTCAAATGGCCGTTCTTGCTACAGACTCTGAGAATGAAAGGGTTCTCAGAGGAGTGGTGTGCTTGGATCCATAATTTTGTCACCGAAGGTAGCGTGGCGATAAAGGTCAATGATGACGTTGGCCGCTACTTCCAAACAAAAAAAGGATTAAGGCAAGGTGATCCTCTATCGCCTATACTATTTAATATAGTGGCGGATATGTTGACGATCATGATTGAACGAGCTAAGTCGGATGGCCAAATTGAAGGAGTAGTTCCACATCTTGTTGATGGAGGATTATCTATTCTTCAATATGCAGACGATACAATCCTCTTTATGGAACATGATCTAGATAAAGCTGCGAATCTGAAATTGATACTATCAGCATTTGAGCAATTATCGGGATTGAAAATTAATTTCCATAAGAGTGAATTGTTTTGCTTCGGTGAGGCTCAAGAAGCAGCTGCTCAATATGCCGATATTTTTGGCTGCGAGCAGGGTCAATTCCCAATTATGTACCTTGGAATACCAATACATTATCGGAAACTGACTAATGCGGAATGGAGACACGTCGAAGAACGTCTACAAGCTAGGCTATCTAGCTGGAAAGGAAAATTGCTATCTCTTGGTGGAAGATTGGTTCTCATTAATTCGGTACTAACAAACATGGTACTGTATATGATTTCCTTCTTCCAAATACCAAAAGGGATCTTGCATAAATTGGACTATTTCCGATCAAGATTCTTTTGGCAAGGAGATGGTGAGAAGAAGAAGTACAGATTGGCTAAATGGAATGTTGTTTGTCGCCCTAAAGATCAGGGAGGGCTTGGTATTCATGACCTTGATGTCAAGAACTCAGCCCTCCTAGGTAAATGGCTTTTTAAGCTGCTTACTGAAGATGGGATATGGCAAACACTCCTTAAGAGAAAATACATTGGCACAAAGGCGGTATCACAGGTATATTGGAAACCTGGTGATTCCCACTTTTGGGCTGGACTGATGGCGACAAAGAAACATTTCTTTCGCTTCGGGGTATTTAATATTAAGGATGGCTCGGAGATTAGATTCTGGGAGGACAAATGGTTAGACAACACCACCCTCCGGATCGATATCCAGCCCTATACAATATTGTTCGTCATAAGGGAGATACCATTGCCACTGTCATGCAATGCTCTCCTCCGAATGTGACGTTCAGGCGAGATTTGTTTGGACCGAGACTAGCGTCTTGGAACTCCCTGTCGGCACGGTTGAGCTCAGTTCAACTCACACAGGGTCCCGATAAGTTTCGTTGGAATCTATGTGCGAATGGTAAATTCTCCGTGGATTCCATGTATAGGGCGTTAGTACATTCCGATGTGCCAGTTGATGATAATAAAAAAAATTGGCAAATGAAGATACCACTTAAGATTAAATTATTTACGTGGTATCTTCGTAGGGGTGTCATTTTAACAAAGGATAACCTTGTTAAACGAAATTGGCATGGAAGTACGAAGTGTATGTTTTGTCCACATGAAGAGACAATAAAACACTTATTCTTCGAGTGTAGTTTCGCACGTTCTATATGGTCAGCCATCCAGATAGCGTCTAACTTATATCAACCAAAGTCCGTTGCTAATGTCTTTGGCAACTGGCTAAATGGTATTGATAAAAAGTATAAAAACGTTATTAGGGTGGGAGCGATAGCCGTTATATGGTCGCTTTGACTTAGTAGAAATGACAAGGTTTTCAATGATAAAGATGTTTCTCGTATGCAAGTACTCTATCGGTGCACAAGTTTTCTCCGTTCCTGGTCCATACTACAACGGGAGGGACATCGAGGGCTCTTTACGGAGGCATGTGCACGTTTGGAAGAGGTGGCGAGGGATATTTTTATCCGTCATGGATGGCCACTTGATCGCCGGATTGGACCATCATAGGCGCTCGGGTCTTCCTTCAGCACTGGCGTTCTACTATTTCAATTCTTGTTTGTAATTCGTCTAGTGCTACACATACTCTTTTTATTTTCTCGCTTGAATTGCGGCTGTGTGCATTTTTATGCAGAGGCCAGGTGTAATGCTTATATTCTAAGTAATAAAGCCCTTTATCTAAAAAAAAAAAACCAAATCGCGGGTGAGGCAAAACATCGATCAGGTTTGGAGCCAGGGGATGATTAAAAAAAGAAAGGAACTGGAGTGGACAGCTACCAAAGTGGAGGCTGGTGCCAGAGATGGAGTCGCGAGCAGGCGGGCACGCTGTTTCTCGCCAGCAACACGGGTAGCTTTTTAAACATCTAGGCGGCGGCGGCTGAGTTCATCCGATCAGCTTATTCTGCCAGAGGTTATTCTTAGCAGTTTCAGAGCGGCGTAGCAACATTACAGACTGCATGAGGAACTGGTGGTAGGCACCTGTGCCTTGTGCCGCCCAGGGTTATTCTTCTACCACTGTATTCTAACTCCTGACGGTGCATGTATATGTGCAGCACAACTGAAGAAGAAACATGGCACTGCTCACACGTACTGAATTTATGTTTGAAATGGTAATGACGGCAAACTTTGGAACATACGCAAGGTAGTAGTACCAGTTGTTATTCAGTGTCTTGTGATACCCACTTTTAATACAGCAGTCAGCAGATAAGCCGTTAAGAAAAAAACAGCAGATAAGTGAGGTTTCCTAGTTTATTTTCTACAACAACCATACCTGTACTTCTGGTATGTATGTGATACGTTCGCGTGAGATTTCATGGCCAGTTCCGCGGATGCCTACTGCCAAGAGATGATATGATCCAATGTTAACCAACAATTACCATGATGTTTGAATGTCTCCCTACAATTGTAACAAGTGTAACAATTTTCCTGGGGAACAGGATATAATTTATAACAGCGGTTAGATTTTGTTAACATCTGGAACGATCTGCATAAGAAAATGTGAGCTTCTCCTTCCTGGGAAATACTGTCCGTCCATTTATATATTTTCAACGTTTCATGATGGTTAATTAGCGAAGTCATAAATGTGCTCCAAATTTCCCCTGCCTGAAGAGAAGAGCTGCCAAGCACAAGTGCACAACAATGTAAAGAAGATACAACCCAATCTGAGTAGAATATTATAAGCTGGGGAAGCTGAACTTCCCTTCATCAAATATTAATATAGCGGATCTCTTAATATAGCAACTCATTACATTAGAAACTAAGATAGACTAAGGCAGACGTTCAACAAGTTCTTCCGGATAGCATATATACACATTGCCGAATGCAACGATGCAATGTGACAAACTCGTGGGAACTGCAGCAGCCATTACTTCACCTGGAGAAAACAAAATTGCCAATCCGTTAGTAGATACAGTTACAAAATAAACTAATAGTAACACCTATGCAGCACACGCGGTGTGCAAAGTCGTAAAATATAGCAGATAGCATATTCCTGGATATATCTCCTAGGATTACCTATGACAACGAACTAAATCCTTGAGCCTTTGGACAATGCAACTTATTTGAATGCTACTAATGTTTTGCTTTCAGCTTACCAACTCTGAAACAGCTAAACCCAGGAAGAACTGTAGGCATGGCCAAATAGGCACAATCAGGTAATATAAACAACAACAAGACCCTAGCCAACATCTGGATATCATTTACGACACAAAAGGGACAGTCATTGTACCCTGCGGCACCATTGTTTCAATTGTTGTGTGTGTTATTGACATGCATGAGTATCTATAGCCGAATGGACACTAGTTTGTGGGTGCATGCTGCACATGTTGGCAGCCAGATGATTTTTATATACAAAAAACAGTCAACCAAAATCTCGCAAATCATTCAGAAGATGTTCTTACCTATTGAACCATTCCAGCACCTCAGCACATGAAACCGACAATCATTCTATGCATCGTGCAATATTTCAACTCCATCGCATCCACCAGGAATGACTACGCCTAGAAGCATAAGCAATCGGGTAATTAATGAAAGCTGTGAGGAAAGTATATGGATGCAATAGTGAGTCAGTTACATAGACGAACTCTCTTTTTATAGATGTTTTAACCCACTTTTGATACTAACATAGATAAACAGTGCCAATACCGTTCCTGAAAATGGTTAATTTAACTACTTCACAATGAAAGTTTTAGCTGACAAGGTATAGAAAGACCGTTAAGAATTTTTCGCACGTATCAAGCAGACAAAACAGAAACGAGCCTAAACTAATAAATTCTAGCAACAAAAGTGGTTTTTTGGTGTTCATCTTTAAACAAATCTCGTCTATTAGCGAGGATAAATTCAATTTATTTTTGTGTGGCGCAAGATTACAGCAGGGGTCTTGAACAAGTGATGAACAAACTATTATTTCAGAAGGTATAAATTCAAGGAAAGTTGTTATTATGGAGATGACATTAGTAGCATGATCAAAACAAATAGTACTGGATAAAAGAATATAACTAGCTTTGAAGTTCCAAACACACCAACTGAGTTCTCATTTGACATTTGATTTGGTACCTCTGAAGAGTGAAGACATAAAAAAGAATACAGCTACAAGTTTGCTAACCTAGTAAAGAAACAATTTCTAACTAAGTTTAAGTTGTTAGTGGGCAGTTGGGAAGCACAACAAGGTATTCCATCAACCATGTATAGAACATCATTAGATACGGTTACTACTTACTACCACAATACAAGAAGTAAAGAGGAGCAATCACCTGGTGCATAGAAACTTGTGAAAGGATGACAGACCAAGGGAAAACGGCTTTCATGAAGTTTTCTGAATTGCATCGACATAAGTTGAATCATGTAGACACCGGCGTCCACATAAACAAAAACTGTACCATTATCCTCATCATACCCCAGTATTTCCATCCCTCTCTTCGGTACCTCAATTTGAGGAAGGAGCCCAAGAACAGTATGCACTTCAAAGGTGTTCTGCAGCAACCATGTACTACCACCATGAAAATTGATCCTCCTCTGCCAGACTTCAAATCTACCGTGTGATAATATAGCGAGACCAACAACATCATCTTCTGCCCTGATTATCTGATGTCTGAGGGAACCATTAAGACATGGAGGCCCCTTGGTCACACCTAGACTCTGCCTATCCAAATCAAACTCAATTATGTCATCAGTGAAATGATCCAAATCCAAAGCATTTATGTTCGGACTCACACTCTTAGACGACCAGTAAAGGACGTTACCGATAAGGATTCCAGGATTACTATCAGCAAGCTCACATCGATCCGTTGTTGAGACAAGATTGCCCCATTCGCCAGTTTCTGAAGAGTATACACAAGCGATGGGTGAAGTATCGTCTTCGTCTTCTTCGTAGTCGGATTCGTATTGGTATTCGTATTTGCAGAGGGACATCAAGACCACCTTGAAGGGGCTCGAGTGGCAGCTGCCGTGCACATGGCCCTGGTCCACGGCAGCGCAGAGCACAGCCCCATAGATGAGAAACCCTTCGAACACCGGTGGAGCAGCAAGGCGGTGGTGCTCGCCGGTGATGGGGTCGCACACAATGACCTTATGCCGCCTCTTATCAAAGAAGAGGACGCGACCGTGGCGACACCCGAGCAGATACCTCGTGCCGCAGCCGGTTTGACGTTCCAGGTCGAAGCGCTGCCGAGGAATGCGGTCTGGAGGGTCTATGACGGATCTGAACTTGATGTCGCAGACGCGGGCAAGAAGATGCCGAGGAGAGGCGGCTTCCCATGGTGGGCGCGGAAGCGGCGGAGGAACCGGGGGTCGGTGACCAGGCCTCGCCAGTGATTGCAAACGGCGGAGGCGCGCAGGAGGGAGGATGGCTGCGGTGGGAGGCGGAGGAGGATCTCCCACAGCATGTCTTCGTTGGACGGCAGGGATTCGGGCGCCTCTGGCGATTTTCCGCGGCGGCGGCGGCGACGGATGCGGCGGGGCATTCCAACGCCATCCTCCTCGCTCGGGTGGATTTGGGGATGGAGGCGTGGGCTGCGGCGGAGGGTCGTTCCGGCTACCTCCTCACCGGTGTCGATCTGGGGATTTAGGCGCGCGCAGCGACGGCGGGTCATTTCCTCGCCGCCGAGACCTGGAGAACACCGTGAAACGGTGGAAGGGAAGGAGGAGTCGGGTTTGTTCGAGGCCGGAGCCAACGACAGTAAGAATGGACGTGGACTCTTTTTTTTTTTCTCTTTTAGGGCTCATTTGGTAGCAGGGGAAAAGCCCGGGATCCCGGCATTTTCCCCGGTGAAACCCCCCGGGCGAATCTGGCCCGGGTAGACCTACTGGCCCATTTGGCTCTCCTCGTTGGGGGGAAAATTGGGCCTTCCGCGACCTTTCCCCGGGTGACAGTTCCCCTACTCGGTAGGTCGGGGAGGATTTCCGCTGCTCGCTCTAGCTCTCGCGGCGGCGGCGCTCGTTGGCAGGCGGCGGCGCGACGCCTTCCTCCGCGACCAGGAGCGAGGCGGCAACTGCTCCCGCGGCGGATCAGGTGCGTCTCCCTCTGTCTGTGCTCCAGCCTAGGTGCAGCGGCGACTGCTCGTTCTTCGGGTGCTCATGGATTCTTGCCTTTCTTCGATCTCGCAGCTGCCGACCTCAGCCGCCGACCTCGGCCGCCTGGAGTCGCCTCCATCTCCGCCTGGAGTCGCTGCATCTCCGCCCGTCGCCAGAAACGAGGTAAATCCTCCCGCCCTTTGTGGATCCTCTCTGCTCTTGGGATCCTCTCCCGTCTCTCCCCTCCGGCGACCATCTCCTCACGCCTATCTTCTCTCTACCTTCTCCGGCGGCCGGCGTTGGGATATTTGCTCTACAACGACCTTGTACTCTCACCGTCCGTGTCTCCCGAGATCTGCTCCGCCTCGAGCCTTTACTCTCCGGCGACGGCGACGGTCGCGTTCGTTCCAGCAATGATGAGCTGCTTCTCCAGATCTTGCTGTCGACGCCCACCTGATTCACTTCTTGCAGCGCCCAATTCCAGCTAGCTCTGCCCGTTGAATTGCAAGTACGATGCTACCTATGATGCACCTGATGGTTCAGCTTGGGCTAATTACATGGTTACATTTGGTCTGCAGGTTTCGTAAATCTCGCCATATCTTTCCTTGGGCTAAGAATAATTTTCATCTATAACACCGTTGAATTGCAGGTACAGTTCTGGTTACTACACATTATCTCGTCTTCTGGTTGCTACACATTATCTCGTCCTGGTTGCTACACATTATCTAGTTCTGGTTGCTACACATTATCTTGTCTTCTGGTTGCTACACATTTTCTATCTCTTGTATTTAAACACCTCTGTATTTCTAGCTGCTTGCTTGTTTGAGCTGAAGCACATCCTATTATGCAAGTACTAGTGAAACTGAACATAATTTCTCTTTGCATATACATGCAGATCTTCGCAATGAGCTCAGTTCTGCATGCTCACAAGCTTTAAATCTAGAGTGGGAAAGCACAGTGGATGTTGATGTTTCCGTCGACAATTCGAGCCGAGGCATATTATTTATAATTTATAAATTAGGTATCTTTCGATGAGAGTAATGTAAGGCAGTTTGCAAAAATACTCTTGCCTGAACATATGAACTGCAATGTGCTGGATTGAATCTTAGTTGTCAAGTGTCCGAGGTATGCTCGAGTATGTGAATCGATTGGATGCTACAGAATTATGTTTTTTTCTTTTGATTTTCTTGTTATTTTGTGTAAATCTGTAACCTGATGATCTGATGTGGAGTCACATCATACTCGATTTTTTTGTATTTATTTTCTATTTTTATCGTAGAATTTACTTATATTTATGCTCGAGGATGTGAATCGATTGGATGCTCCAGAATTATGTTTTTTTCTTCTGATTTTCTTGTTATTTTGTGTAAATCTGTAACCTAATGATCTGATGTCGAGTCACATCATATTCGATTTTTCTGTATTTATTTTCTATTTTTATCGTAGAATTTATTTGTTCATGTACGTATAGCGACAGTGGAGACTGGAGTGTATCAGTTGATCTGTGCATGTACGTATTGTTTCCATCCGTGCTGTGGACAGGTTGTCCGTGGATTCCCTCCGTTCTGCCAAATGAGCACAGAGATTGGGGAATCTCCCCCCAGGGAATGGTTTGCGCGCGTTAAAATCCCCCCGGGTGTTGCAAACCTGGGTTTTGCCACCCCTGCAACCAAATTAGCCCTTATCGGGATTTCTGACTACGGAGTTTTACAAGTGCAGTAGTAGTAACGAAATTCTGAGGTAAAGAATTCTCAGTCCGAATGTACTCCCTCCGTTTCACAATATAAGATGTTTTAGTCTTTTTATACATTCACATGTGTACACATATATCTAGACATGTTTAGTGTCTATGTACACTTATTTTGATATGAATATAAACAATATGTGTAACACCTAAAACATCTTATATTGTGGAACGGAGGGAGTATATGCTAGTAGCACTACAAAATACTCCAGACTGTAACTCGACCATTCATCACTGCCAATCTGCCACTGCCATTGTAACATGGCTTCTAAAAAAAGTGCACAACAGTGGGTAACCTGTTCTGACCATGGAAAAAAATAGCACACTATATCGTTTTAAAAATTGGCTCACTAAATAAATTAATATACAAATGTCTCGCTAATAGCACTTTTTGTAGCATAATATAGCACGCTAATAGCGTATTTTAAGGCTGACGCTATTTTGCTATAGCACGCTATTTTTTTCATTGGTTAACTCATAGGTGTAGATGTGCGCACTACACAAAAATTGTATTTTAAAATGTAAAAAAAAGCGGGTATATATTCGGATATTTTATATTCGTACACAAAGTTTCGCCAAAAAAGAACATTTTTGTGGCTTGTATAAAAAAGAAAAATTCCGGTGCTCCAAAATGACCATACAGAAACTTTTTTTTGTCTTTTTACATAGTCCAAAAAAAATGTTATCTTTCGCGAAACTTTGTGTGGACATAGAAAGTTTGAATGTACATCCAAAAAATTTGTTTGGAACTTTTTGACATTTTTATTTTTAAAACGGGTGCATCTAAACTAACGAGTCAAAACACCATGTCCACAAACAGTCAATTAGCAAACAGGATTACTTGCTAGTTCTAAGAATCGAGAGGCTGCCAACTGGTCCTTCTATGAGAATGGTTGGCCAAACAAGTGACATAAGATCAACTAAATTCTATTCAGCTGTTAATTATGCTCGTCAAGTAACTAAGTTCTTGCAAGCTCTGTTTTGGGATTTTGTAACTGGGAACTAGCCGACATAGCATGTAGCTTTTCAAGTTATTGGCATGTCCTAATAATCTGCCTCATTGCTCCCTTGTGTTCACGCACTGTGTCTTCGAAACGTAATTGGGCATATATCATGGGTAGCCTTCAATTTATCATCTGTTTGCTTGCATCATGGATTCACCAAGTTAAATAGGTTACGATTAGGTCTCAAACTGTAAAATGTGGCAACTGAATTCTCGATGCTTCCCATGCCCACTGGTATGCCCCGGTAGGCACAACTGGCAATAGTGCTCTACACGGTTCTTGTAGTACCTAAATTACAGCAGAGTGTTCTAGTGAGAGGCTATTTATACCGTATCTTTGACTAGGCGCATTTACAAGTGACTTTAATATGAAGATAGGCATTGGTGGCCTGGTGGGCGCCATCAAAGCAAATGGAGATTGAGTAGTATATATGGAATTCACCCGCCTCAACCACAACTTGTGTATTATGCAATCTGTTCAAAATCATAAAGCTCTAAAAATAAATTGAAAACAACGCATAAAGTCACGACGTAGAATGACGTGTGGGCATAAATATATAATTTATAAGCCTCAGAGATGTATACACTTCTACTTAAATATTTGGCAATTTCAGCAGGAGTTCCCAATCTGCTCACTCCCCTGCCCAAATCCCAATCACCCATGACTGAGCTCTGAGTGTGCGAAGTTTCTTGTGAATCCTCTTTTGCAGACAATCAACCTCTGGTTGTACCGTTGAATCTTTGAGAGTATGCCACCAGAAGCTGCAACTTTTTGCAGATTTGTGTATGATCAAAACGGGAAGCTATATGTGCATTTCCTTTGCTCGCATAACGTGGTGTGCCACCAGCTCAGCGTTTTACCTTGGTGATTTTTTCAGATCAGGTTAGAAAAACAATGCAGGTTAGAAAAGCACCTTAGACAATCAACCTCAGAAGCTGCAACTTTTTGCAAATTTGTGTATGATCAAAACGGGAAGCTATATGTGCATTTCCTTTGCTCGCATAACGTGGTGTGCCACCAGCTCAGCGTTTTACCTTGGTGATTTTTTCTCTTCAGGTTAGAAAAACAATGCAGGGTTTACGACGCACTTAATAAATAAATGTAGTTGCAAGCAAGAAGCCAAAACTGCATCCTACCAAGCGGACACTCATGACCAGAGCTAATGTGGAGCATATCCTGGCTCACCTTTAGCTGCAACGGCGACGCCGGGTCATTTCGGCGCCCTCGCCTCTGATGTCAATTGTTGGAATTTTGGATATGGAGGCGCCGCGGAGACCTAGCGAAGTGGTATTGTGCCTCACAGCCAGCAGCGACTCCGCCCTTTGCTCTTCGCGCCCCGAGTTCGGGATGAACGCCATCGCGTTGCCAGTGTTGAGGGAGATTGAGGCCACATTAGTTCGTTCAAAAGCAGCGTAGCAACGTTACGGACTGCCCGAGGAACTGATGGCTGTGCCTTGTGTCGCCAGAGGTTAATTCTTCTACCACTGTACAGTACAGTGGTAGAATTGTTATTCAGCTATTTGGTTGACACACTAACATCCCGAATTTTCTAGATATTATCCATGTGTTTGGTAGATCTTGTGAGTTCTTTTACATTTCTCATATTTGGTAGCCAAATTAAGAAACATGGCACTGCTCACACGTACTGAATTTATGCTTCAAATGGTAATGACAGCAAACTTTGGAACATACGCAAGGTAGTAGTACCAGTTGTTATTCAGTATCTTGTGATCCCTGCTTTTATCAATCTCACAGCATATAGTGAGCTTTCCTAGTTTCATTTCTGGAACAACCATACCTATACTTCTGGTATGTATGTGATCTGTTCCCGTGAGATTACATGGCCAGTTTGTGCCGATGCCTAATGCCTAGAGATGATATGATTCAGTGTTGACCAACCATTAACATGATACATGTATACCATACAATCCAAATAAGTAACGATTTTCCTGAGGAACAAATGGATTATGTTAACATCTGAAACGAATTGCACAAGAAAATGTGAGCTTGTCCTTCCTGGGAGATATTCATCTTCCATTTATTTTTTCAACGTTTCATGACGGTTAACGAAGTCATAAATGTGCTCCAGAACTCCCCTGGCTGAAGAGAAGAGCATTCAAGCACAGTATGTAAAGAAGATACAGCTGAATCTGGGTAGAATTGTAATCTGGGAAGCTGAACTTCTCTTCATTAGGTATTAATATAGCATCTTTTTACATTAGAAACTTAGATGGACTAAGGCAAAAGTTCAGCAAGTTCTTCCAGAAAGCATATATACACACTTCCGACTGTAACGATGCAATAGGCAAAAGTTCATATGAATACAGGGGAATACCCCCAGCGCCGCCACTGTTGTTGCGTATGTTATTGACATGCATGAGACCCTACAGCCAAACCGGCACTAGTTTGTGGGTGCATGTTGCACATGTTGGCAGCCAGATGATTTTTTTATGCAAAAAACCAATCAACCAAAATCTCACAAATTATGCAGAAGATATTCTTACCTGTTGAACCATTCCAGCACCTCAGCACATGAAACCGGCAATCATTCTATGTATCGTGCAAGATTTCAACTCCATTGAATCCAGGAGGAATGACTACGCCTAGAAGCATAAGAAGTTGGGCAATTAATGAAAGCTACGAGAAAAAGTTGTATGGGTGCAATAGTGAGTCAGTTACATAGATAAATTCTCTTTCTATAGATGTTTTATAACCCACTTTTGATACTAAAATAAATAACAAAACACTTCTGTTTATAAATGCCAATACCATTCCTGAAAACGGTAAATTTTAGCTGCTTCACAATGAAAGTTTAGCTGATAAGGAAAAAAAAAGAGTGTTCAGATTTTTCGCACGTATCAAGCAGACAAAATTGAAACATGCCTAAACTAATAGATTCTAGCAACAAAAGTGATTGTTTGGTGTTCAGCTTTAAACAAATCTAGCATATTAGAGACGATAAATTTAATTTATTTCTGTGTGGTGCAAGATTGCAGCAGGGGTCTTCAACAAGTGATGAACAACCTATTATTTCAGAAGGTATAAATTCAAGGAAAGTTGTTATTATGGAGATAACATTAGTAGCATGATCAAAACAGATACTACTTGATAGAAGAATATAACTAGCTTTGAGGTTTCAAACAAACCAACTGAGTTACTCATTTGAGAGAAGTCAGACTTGGCGAATAGAGGTTGGGGGAGATGACGTGCGACGCAAGCGACCGCGAGGCGATTCCCGCGCCGACCACGTCTCCGGCTGCCGCTCCGGTGAGTTTGCTTTCCGAGCGCTCCCCGACGGAGGCGGTCGACAGTGAGGGTCCCCTCGCGCGTGGGGAGCCACTGGTCTCACAGGAGGATCCGGGATTCTCGCGCTATGTGGAGCCGCCGTCGCGCGGGCCTGAGCGGGTGGAGCTGGATGGCGACCTGCGAGTCCGGGAGGAGGGAGAGACCACCACGTCGCCGATTGGAGGGAGATTCTGGTCGGCGGTGGACGAGGATTCGGATATAGAGGATTTTTCCTCTCCGTCCGAGCGTCCACAGCTGGGTGAGTTTCTGTCGGCGGCGATCGGAACTTCAAGGAGGAGTGCCTTTGCTCCTGGAGGGAAAGGGTCGAGGTTCACCACCGTGATTACCACGACGGCGCCGCCGGGGAGGCCCAAGGCCTTGGTGGCGATTACTCGGGCGAAATCGGCTTCTCCGGTGAGATCTGATGCTGATTTGTTCGGGCTACAGGTGAAGAAGGAGCACGTTAGAAGGATTCAACAGAATCAAAATGCTGAGAGAGAAACAGAGGAGAGGAGTCCCAATTCGGTGGAGAGTCAACGGGGCGACAACAATGGAGATTTTGGGCGGGGGATGACTGCAATGGGAGTTCAGAGAGGTCTGAACTTTGCGGAGTTGCAGGCTCAGAGATTGGGGGGCTGCAGTGAAATACTACCGAAAGGTAGATCAATCTTCGGTGATGGACCGATTTTGGTTCCTGTTAGGCCTTCAGATTTTCAATCGAGAGGTCCTGGTGTGCAGAGAGAGGTGGATTTGGTTGACAAAGGGGGCTTGAACGCTGCTGTTTCAGGGGAGTTTCTGGGAGTTGAGGGGATTAAGGGTGTCAAAACTGTAATCAACAAAAGCAGGTCTAGGAATGAAATTAGGAATACAGATTTTTTTACCCAGAACTGTTGGTCGGCAGAAAAAGGGGGTGGCGATTCTGGGAAGGTGCTGGCTCAGGGGGAGAAAAAGGAAGGAGCTCATTTGACAGTAATGGCGCCAAAGTTGGATTCAAAGCAGTTCCCGCCATTGATAAAAAAGAGTAAAGTGAAGGGAGTAAAGCAGTGGGACGATGCTTCGGGATGGGCTGTTTTAGGCCCATGGGAGTGGCCCATGGCGTGGGAGGGCCGAGAGGAAGACGAGACCACAGGATGGATATGGGTGCCAAAAGGGAGTTGTGATCCGAAGCTAGGGTTTCCTGCTAGAGAGGAGGAGATATTTAGATATCGGCGTGGAGCTCGCACCCTCTTTCGTCGTCCTCCACCACCGCCGCTTGTAGCTTCCTTTGCTGCAATTCTTTCTGGTGAAAATATGGAGAGAGGTCGTTTTCAAGAGCGGCTGCGAGATGGTTCTCGAGAGGGCAGTCGTAAGAGATCTGCAGATAGGGGACGGGATCGAGACAGGGAGAGGGAGGAGTTTGACTTTGATAGAAGGGAAGGAACAAGAAGGGAGGAGATTCGCAGAGAGGAGGAACTGAGGGATAGACTGCGTCAAGACTACGACAGGAAGAAATATGGGGATTCTAGGATGGGGGAAAACCGTAATGGTGATTTTGGCTACAACAGGGGCAGAGACTTTGGGGGAGAAAGAGGCAGGGGAGAGGAAGCATTCAGAGGCAGAGAGATGTATAGGGAAGATCTGAGGCCTAGATCTCCACCTAGGGGCCGCAGGGAGGATCCTGGTCCGGTTCGTCAGGGGGCGGGGGGTGAAGTGCCTCCGAAAGGGCTCAAGTGCTTCAAGTGTGGTGAAGAAGGGCATTACCAAGCATCTTGCACCAACAAACTGATTTGTTATCAGTGTAAGAAACCTGGGCACATGACTTCTGGATGCCCTGACTTGCAGAAGAAGAAGGAACTTCAGTTATATGGGTTTGGGATCCCAGGACAAGGGTTTTATGCGCTTGAGGTTGATGTTCCAGAGACAAAAGAGACAGCTCAAGGTGTGGGGCAGTGATTACAGTGGTTGAGGGGAGTCATTCTTCGAAAATCATTGAAGCAGAACTGAAATATTGGGTTGATGATACTTGGAAGTGGGAGGCCAGACCAGTGTCTGAAAATGAATATTTTGTTACTTTCCCTTCTAAGTCAGCACTGCGTATATGCATGAGGAGTGGAGAGCAGATTGAGTTGGCGCTCTCAAAAATGAAAATCTCGTTGAAGGAGTCTATGCTAGAACCAGGGGCTAGTGCTGCCTTATGTACAACATGGGTGAGGGTGTTTGATGTCCCAGGTCATGCCAGAAATGATGAAGCAATGAAAGAGATAGCTAAAACTTTTGGCAGACCTCGTATGATTGACATGTCTTCCTTGGCTGGGAAAGGACACATCAGAATAAAGGTGGACTGTCGTGATCCGAGGAAACTGAGAGGGAGGATTGAGATTTTTCTGAACTCAACTGGTTTCAAATTCAGAATTGAAGCTGAGGGCGTTGTTTGGGGGAGATCTGACAAGGACAAACCAGATGATAAGAAGCCCAGAGATGATGATAAGCGAGATGAGGATGAATCATCTGATGAGAGTCTAGATGAGGAGTGGGACATCGAGAAAATTCAGCAGAAAGGAAAAAGTGTTGGATCAAGCTCGAAAGCTGGGGGTGCAGGCTCGGGTAAGCAGGTGGCAATTGGGGTGGATATGTTGGCAACTTGTTTCTCTCCAGAGAAGATCCATGTAAGTTCTGAGAACATTGAAACTGAACAAAGTGAAAAGGAGGTAGAGCACGAAAAGTTGCTTGAAGATAACCAGGGATCGGATAGTGAAGACACTTCTAAAGCTGAGAAGAATTCTGCTAAAACTCTTGCTGGGCCTATGGAAGTAGACAGTCAACAGAGAATTGAGATTAACAAGGGAGACAGGGATATCACATCGTGGAACTCTTTTCAACTGAAAGCACAGGTGGCAAATGCTGATAGCACTGAGGAGCTAATGGATCAGGGTTTGACAAACTCTACTCCTGAGGATTCAGTCTTTGATAAGGAGCAGGTCGCTGATACTGAGGGGAGTGGAGAAGACACTGAAGAAGATGAAGAATCAGAAAAGGATCAGTGGACGGTCAAGAGGCACAAGGGGAGCAAGAGGAGCAAAACAATTCCGATTCAAGCACTGCGAAAGAGTCCTCGAACGGGTGATTCTGGACTGTCTATGGTGGAGAAAGCTATTCTGCTGACAGCAAAGAAGAATCAGACAGGTAATGATAAACCAAACCTTGATTTTGCTATTTTAAATTCGGTTTCTCCTGAATATCTGGAACATATTGCAATAGATAGTAGAATTTCTTTTAAACCTGCTGGGGGATCCAACCTTGAACAAATTTCTATGATTCAAGCACACGAATTGGTTCAAGCTAAACTTGCAGAAACAGCTGTTAGAGTTCAGAAGGAATTGGAAGCTCGCAAGCAAACAGAGGGGGAGTCTCAACTCATGAACAAGAATGGGAGTGGTGAAAGCTGTGGAAACAATGGGAGTAATAAGGAAGTGGTAACAGTGGAGCCCAGAGTAACTAGAAGCAAAATGAAGTCGGCTTTTTTGGAGGGTGGGAGTAATAGTGTGAAGGGGAGTCCAGAGAAGAAGGGGAATCAGAGAAATTCTAAAAAGAATGTCAAATCCAAGTGATATGGAGGTACTGGCGTTTATTTGGAACATGAGGGGTTTTGGGAGTAAAAATAGGAGGAGACAGCTTACAGATTTTATGAGAAAGGAACCAATCAATATTGTGGGACTGCAGGAAACTATTAGACAGGAGTTTTCAAAGGAAGAACTGGATAGTTTGACAGGGAGTAAAATGTTTGAGTGGCATTGGCTGTCTGCTAGAGGGCACTCGGGTGGTATTTTGCTAGGAGCTGATGTTGATAAGTTTGATATCTTGTGCAAAGAATCGGGTTCTTTCTATGTCAGTCTGACCCTGAATTGTAAGAAAAGTAATGTGGTGTGGGAGTGTATTGTAGTTTACGGGCCAGCGGATCATGCTAATTCTGAAGCGTTTTTGCGGGATCTGGACTTAAAAATTTGTAGAACAAATTATCCTATGATGATTGCTGGGGATTTTAACTTGATCAGGTTTGCAGCGGATAAGAACAATGACAGATTAGACTTTAATCTGATGAGTTTTTTTAATGACTTCATTGCGCATCACCAACTTAGGGAGTTGAGAGCTGTTGGAGGCAGGTACTCTTGGTCGAATAATCAACTGGTCCCCACTAGATCTTTGCTGGATAGGGTTTTGGTATCTGTCAGCTGGGAGAATTTATTTCCTCTATGTACAGTGAAGATGGAGACTCGAGTAGGGTCGGATCACTCGCCGTTGCTGATTTCTTCTGGTAACTTGGGAGTTAGAAAATCACATCGCTTTTACATGGAGAAACAGTGGTTTCAAGATGAGGAGTTTAGAACCTTTGTTACGGGGAAATGGTTAAACTTGGTACAACATTATAGGGGAGATGGTTCTGCGGTAGATTGCTGGAATACTTGTGGAAGGGGTTTAAGAAATAGCCTTAAAGGTTGGAGTGCAAATTGGAGATCGCTTGTGAAATGGGAGAAAGTTAGAATACTAAACGAAATAAAAATCCTTGATGATGAGGCAGACTTGCATGGGCTACCAGCTGACAAATGGGCGATGAGGTATCATCTTGAAGACCAGATTGTGAAGATTTATAACATCGAGGAGATTTACTGGGCACAACGTGGACATGTTCAATGGCTTAAGGAGGGGGATGCAAATACTGCGTATTTTCATGCAAAAGCAAATGGCAGGCGCAGGAAGTGTCAGATTGTGGCTCTGGAAACTGATCAGGGGAGTCTGACGGAGGAAGAAGAAATTGTGAAACATATCTATGATTTCTACAAAACTCTGTTTATGAAAGAACCAAGGGGGAGTATGGGACTGGAGCAGCAAATTTGGGAGGGAGATCAGACAGTGAGTGTGGAGGACAATATATTATTAACCAGAAAAGTGACTTTGCAGGAAATTGCGGAGATTATAAGAAGTATGAAATTGAATACGGCCCCTGGCCCTGATGGGTTTCCTGTGCTGTTTTTCAAAAAGTTTTGGGGTCTTTTGAAATTTCAAATTTTGGGTATCTTGGATGATCTTTTTCAGGGGAAGGGTAAGATTGGTAGGATAAACTTTGGGGTTCTTACTTTGGTTCCGAAAGTGAAAGGTGCCAATAATATCAAACAGTTTCGTCCGATTGCAGTTTTGAATGTTATTCTTCGAGTGGTTACAAAGATTTTGGCTAACAGGTTAGCTCCTGTAGCTCATGCGATTATCAGCCCGTGCCAAACTGGGTTTATCAAGGGGAGAAATATTTTGGAGGGGATTATGGTAGTTCATGAAGTGATCCACGAGGTAAGAGTAAGTAAGCGAAAGCTGATTATGCTGAAATTGGATTTCGAGAAAGCATATGACAGGGTTGATTGGGAGTTTTTGGAAGAGGTTCTGGTTAGAAAAGGGTTTTCAGAACAATGGATAAAAGTGGTGATGCAGACTGTGAAACATGGGAGATTGGCGATTAATATAAATGGGGAGCAGGGGCCTTACTTTGCTTCTTCCCGTGGAGTTAGACAAGGAGATCCCTTATCTCCTCTTCTGTTTGATCTTGTAGTGGATTCCTTGACAGCTGTGGTGGAAAGAGCTAGGGGTGCTGGCCATATTGCAGGAGTAATGCCGGAACTGATAGATGGGGGAGTAAATTTATTGCAGTATGCTGACGACACAGTAATCCTATTGGAGCACTCAGATAGGGATATTCTACATATGAAGTTTCTTCTGTACTGCTTTGAGAATATGTCGGGGATGAAAATTAACTATCACAAAAGTGAAGTGTTCATTTTGGGAGTGGAAAAAGAAGAGCAGGAGAGGATAGCTAACATGTTTAACTGTAAATTGGGGGAGTTACCGATGCATTATTTGGGGCTTCCTATCAGTGACCGTAAACTCACTCTAGACCAATTCATGTTCTTAGTGGGAAAACTGACGAACAGGACAGACCCGTGGCAGGGAAAGCACATGTCTTCGGCGGCTCGTTTGACACTCTCGAATGCATGTTTGGATAACATTCCTATGTCTATCATGGCTTTTTATCTTCTGGGTGAGGGAGTTCACTTGGAGATGGACAGAGTGAGGGGTAGATTTTACTGGGAAGGTTGTAATCAGGGGTTTAAGTATCATATGATGAAATGGGAGTCGGTGTGCAGACCAAAAGATTTTGGTGGCTTGGGACTTATCAATACTAGATATATGAATAAGGCTCTTCTTATGAAATGGATTTGGAAACTATTCAATGGGGATCCCAAGACTCCGTGGATGCAAATTCTTTTGAAGAAATATTTGAAGAAGGGGGAGTCTATCTTGATGAATGAGAGCAGAGGCTCACAATTCTGGAATGGATTGCAGAAAGTGAAAAAATGGTTTCCGTGGGGAGCCAAGCATATAGTGGGGAATGGACAAAGAACTAGATTTTGGCATGATATTTGGGTTGGGACTGGTCCTTTGAGAATTGCATATCCCAATCTGTTTTGGGCTGCGACTAATCCTAACGCTTCTGTAGCGGAGAACTATGATATGGAGATACACTCTTGGGACATTGGGTTTAAGAGGTCTTTTGCCCAGGAGGATATGACAAGCTGGGAGTCTATGATGGGGTTAATTCAATCTGTGTTTTTGTCGGATGAAAATGACAGAGTGAAATGGTCTCTTGAACCAAAAGGGGAGTATACAACAAAATCGATGTACCGTTGGTTTGCTTTTCAGGGAGTTTCGGATGTTCAAATGCAGAAAATTTGGAAGCTAAAGATCCCAATGAAAATTCGCATTTTTTTGTGGCAAGTGATTCATGACAGGTTACCTACTAGGGAGCAACTGGCGATTAGAAAGGGGCCCACGGATGGACTTTGTCCCATCTGTCCTTGTGTGGAATCGTTAGAACATTTGTTGTTTTTGTGTCCTATTGCTAGATTTGTTTGGGTGGTGATTAAAGAAGCTGTGGATTGGCCTGACGCCCCACAGTCGATGATGGATTTGGTTTCTTTGGTGAAACATGGGGCAAAAAATTCATTTGAAATTATTTGGATTGGAGCTGCGGCAACGATGTGGTCTTTATGGACCATTCGAAACAAGTTGATATTTGAAGGGAAGGTGCTAAAGAAGCCGACTGACGCGATATTCCGAATTTCCTCTTTCTTACAGTCATGGCGTCTGATGTGGGGGGAGCACTTGAAGCAGGTGTTTGACTGGGTGATGGAGGAGGTGAAGCGCAAGGTCAGGAGTATTCGCGGAAGACGAAGATGAAGCTGTTGGCGGTGCTTGTTGGTTTTCTGTGTTGTCTAGTTTTAATCGCTTTATTCCTATGTGTTTGGTAGTGTTAGCCTGGGGCTTTGTTAGCTGGAGACTGTATGAGTAGTGTTTTGGTTTGGTTCGGATGTGGTGTCGTATTGTAAAGCTGGTGGTTCCCAGTGGTTTCAGAAAATGCTGTAAGACTTATGCTTTCTTAATAAAGCAGGGCCCTGGGTCTGAGTTTCTAAAAAAAGTTACTCATTTGACATTTGATTTGGTACCTCTGAAGAGTGAAGACATAAAATATACAGCTACAAGTTTGCCAACCTAGTAAAGGAACAATTTCAAACTAAGTTTAAGTTGTTAGTGGACACTTGGGAAGCACAACAAGGTATTCCATCAATCATGTATAGAACATCACTAGATCTGGTTACTACTTACTACCACAATACAGGGACTAAAGAGAAATCACCTGGTGCATAGAAACTTGTGAAAGGATGAAAGATGATGGGATAACGGCTTTCATAAAGTTTTCTGAATTGCATTGACATAAGTTGAATCATGTAGACACCGGCGTCCACATAAACAAAAATTGCACCATTATCCTCATCATACCCCAGTATTTCCACCCTTCTCATCTGTCCCTCAGTTTGAGGAGGCAACCAAAGAACAGTACGCACTTCAAAGGTGTTCTGCAGCAACCATGTAGGACCACCATGACAATTGATCCTCCTCTGCCACACTTCCAATCTACCGTGAGATAATATAGCAAGACCAAGTGCATCATCCTCTGCCCTGATTATCTGATATCTGAGGGAATCATCAAGACATGGAGGCCCTTTGATCACACCTAGACTCTGCCTATCCAAATCAAACTCAACTATGTCATCTGTGAAATGATCCAAATGCAAAGCATTTGTGTCATGACTCGCATTCTTAGACGACCAGTAAAGGACGTTACCAATAAGGACTCCAGGATTACTGTAAGTAAGCTCACATCGATCAGTTGTTGAGATAAGATTGCCCCATTCACCAGTTTCCGAGGAGTATACACAAGCGACGGGTGAAAAAGTATCATCTTCATCGTCGGATTCTGATTCGGCGTCTCCGTCTCTGCAGAGGGACATCAGGACCACCTTGAAGTGGCTCGAGTGGCAGCTGCCGTGCATGTGGCCCTGGTCCACGGCAGCGCAGAGCACAGCCCCATGGATGTAAAACCCTTTGAACACCGGTGGTGCTCGCCGGTGAGGGGGTCGCACACAATGACCTTACGCCGCTCCGCATCCAAGAGGAGGACTCGACCGTGATGGCACCCGAGCAGATTCCTCGTGCGCCTGCCGGTTGGACGTCGCAGGTCGAAGCACTCCCGAGGAATGCGGTCTGGAGGGTCTAAGATAGATCTGAACTTGGTGCGGTCGATGCAGAAGGTGAGCTCAAAGACACCGAGGAGAGGCGGCTTCCCATGGTGGGCGCGGAAGCGACGGAGGAACAGGGGGTCGGTGACCAGACCTCGCCAGTGGTTGCAAACGGCGGAGGCGCGCAGGAGGGAGGATGGCTGCGGCGGGAGGCGGAGGAGTATCTCCCAGAGCATGTCTTCATTGAGCGGCGGGGATTCGGACGCCGCCGGCGATTTGCCGCGGCGGCGGCGGCGGATGCGGTGGGGCATTCCAATGCCATCCTCCTCGCTCGGGTGGATTTGGGAATGGAGGCGTGGGCTGCGGCGGAGGGCCATTCCGGCTACTTCCTCACTGGTATCGATTTGGGGATTTAGGCGCGGGCTGCGACGGCTGGTCATTTCCTCGCCGGCGAGACCTGGAGGACGCTGGTCGTCGGCTCGTGTGGAGCGCAGCCTAGGGCCTGGCGTGGATGCCGGAGCGGCGGCTTCGGATGCTTCGCCTCCGCTGTGAAGCGTCGAGGTCACCTCCGCCGTGTTGCGTCGAGGTCGTTTGGTGTCGGCTTTGGTCGCTAGGGCGTCTTGGTCTTCGACCCGTGTGGGGCGCGGCTTTGGAGCCGGCGTGGATGTCGGAGCGGCGGCTCCGGATTCTCACCTCCGCCGTGTTGCGTTGAGGGGTTTTGGTGTCGGCCTTGGTTGTGTGGGCAACTTGGTCGTCGACCCGTGTGGGGCGCGGCCTCGGGGCCGGTATGGATTGTGTTGTAACTTTTTTTCTTTTTAGGCCTTGTCCTTTATGTTTGCTTCTACTTTATCTATACTACTATTAAAAGAGCAAACATGTTCGGGATACATTAAATTTGTGCCGTTCAGTATTTGATCAACGCTCCAGATCGCTCCAATGTTTGATAACTCAACACACCTTTTCGTTTTGATGATAATTACAAGGATTTGCCACCGCTCAAATAAACACTTAGACAAAGTCGCCATGCCCCGCCGCACGGTCCGGACGACCAGCTTGGGCAGGCTGAGTGCCCTTGACACGAACGGCGAGCGACGCGGGCGACATGGGCGCGGATTGCGAGAGCTGGAGCTGGTTCTCGGCGGCCTCCGGGTCCTCCTCCGGCAGCGATGCCGCCCCGCTGAGCTTCTTGACGATGCATCGCCGGCTTCCCAATCTGGCCTTCCGCAGCTCCTCCCTTCCCCGCCTCCTCTTATCCTCTACCTCCCCGTTTCCCTAATCCCTAGCCGGGAGCGGCAGCCGGCAGGCATACGACGCCCGGCCCGGCGTCCTGGTTCCGTCCCTCATCGAGCAATTGATCCCTAGGGCGTCGTCCTGCTTCCCTTGTCCGAGTCTGTCGCGTCCACCGCCGGCTTCGGTTCGTGGTACGAGTGTACAACTGCTGCTCCGGCGTCAGCTGCAACCAGTAGTCCAAGAGCGCTGATTGCGTGGATCACACGTTCGTTGGGAGACCCCAAGAGGAAGGTATGATGCAGTATAGAAGCAGTTTTTCCTCGGCATGAAACCAAGGTTTAATCGAACCAGTAGGAGCAAGAAATCACTTCGGAAGGTTGTCAGTGGCGCGCTGACGTGGAATCTGCACACAACACAATCAAACTACTTTGCCCCAACGAAACAGCAAGGTTGTCAATCTCACCGGCTTGCTAAAAACAAAGGATTAAACGTATGGTGTGGAAAACAGTAGTAAATTGCAGAGAATGAAAATGAACAATGTTTGCAGTTGGTTGTATTATCAGTGTAAAAGAATGGACCGGAGTCCACAGTTCACTAGTCAATATAAAAGGCAAATTTTTTGCCTGGGTTTAAAAAAAAGAGACCTGGAGAACGCTGTGTGGAAGGGAAGGGGGCGGGTTTGTTCGAGGCGGACGAGTGCAGTCTGCAGCGACAGTGAAGAATGGATGTGGGACTCTGACTAATGGACTACTGCTACGATTAGTTCTTCCTGTGAGCCCGGCCAAACAGCTGAAATTCTCATTAAGCTTCACTACTTGCTGGTTTCAAGCATCGAGCGGCTGCCAACCAGTTCTTCCTGTGAGCCCGGCCAAACAGCTGACATAATTCGATCAAATTTGCTACTCCCTCCGATCCATATTAATGGTCTCAACATTGTCTAGATACGGATGCATCTAGTCTAAACACTTAACTAGATACATCCGTATCTAGATAAAGTTGAGTCCATTAATATGGATCGGAGGTTGTAAAATTCTTGGGTATGCTCGAAGTAAACAACCTATCGCCAGCTCTGTTTTGGGATTTTGCAACTGGGAACTAGCTGACGCTACATACAGGTTATCATACTCTTGTCACATCCTAATAATCTGCCTTATTGCTCCCTTGTGTTCACGCACGACGGATCAACAACGTAAGTGGGCATATATCTCCAAGACCCTGCCGTTTGACACTTGTTTGCTTGCACCATGGATTTACTAAGTTATATAGGTTACCATTAGAACAACAAGGGGCCTTCGTTGCAACTGAATTCTCGATGCCTCCCAAGCCCATTGGTACAGCTCGATAGGAACATCCTCGCATACGCAATTTTTTGTCTATGTAAATTACACCAATGGTTCTCATGGGAGTTTATTTATATCGTCTCAGTATTGGAGGGGAACGTTTAATATGACAACAGGCATTGTTGTTGGCTGCCATCAAAGTCATGAGTAAAGTGGATTCATCATTCTCAACCACATCTTGTGTATAATGCAATTGGTCAATACCAAGTACACAATATCTTGAGGAACATACATAAACCCGCATTGTAGAATGACGTGTGAACATAAATGTGTAATTTCCTAGCCTCAAACAATTACGCACTTCTAGTTACGGTATACACCTTGCTCGCCATTTTCTCTCTATCAAAGTCATTGGTGGCTGCCATCAAAGTCATTGACAATCAGCAAGTAAAGTGGAATCATCCTTCTCGACCACGGCTTGTGTGTATTTTGCATAAAGATGCATTGTAGGACGATGTGTGGACATAAATATATAATTTACTAGCCTCAGATAATTACACACTTCTAGTTACGATATCGATCTTCCTCGCCTATTTCTCATGTATCAAAATAATAGCGCATTTTCTATTTTACATTTAAACATACAGCTTAAATTGCATATAACAAGCATGACTGAAATTGTACGTTTTAAAACTGTGAAACTTTAGTACAATGCTTGTGCAAATTTATTCCTTGTGTTATATATATGTGAAGTGACATAAAGATGGAGGTGATTGGATATTGATCCAAAGGCTTACAAAAATGACGATTATGTAGGAAGTTGTAGCCAAAATACAATAATCCCAACAAATCAACATACATACACACCATCACAAAGTCTTCTCTTCAAGCTTCATTACTTACTACTGTACCAAACATGTGACATAATTCAACCAAATTTTGTACATATGTAAATCATGTACGAGTAAAAATAGTCTTGCTAGCTCTGTTTTGGGATTTTGTAACTACTAGGAACAAGCCAACATAACAAGTAGTTTCTCAAGTTCTTGCCACGTCTTAATAACCCGCCTCCTTGCTCCCTTGTGCTCACGCAAGACATTCCGAAGACGTAATTGAGCACATATCACCGATATCCTTCAGTTCAACATCAGTTTGCTTGCACGATGGACTCACTAAGTTATACAGGTTATGTTTAGGCCAGCAAGGACATTTTGTTGTAACCAAATTCTCGATGCCTTCCAAGCCCATTGGTACACCCCATTAGGAAACAACTTGGCATGCATGGTTTCTTCTCTACGTAAATTACACCAAAGTGTTCTCATGTGATTTTATTTATATCATCTCAATATTAGAGGGACACATTTACGTGTGCATTTAATAGGAAGATATGTATTAGTAGCTGCCATAATAGTCGTAAAGTGGATTCAGCCTTCTCAACATCATCTTGTGTATTTATGCAATTAGTTAAAGTCATAAAGTTCTCAAATAACTTAAAAAATGCATAAAGTTGCATTGTAGAATGATGTGTTGACATAAATATGTGATTTGCTAGGCCCAAATTGAACACTTCTTATTAGGGAATGGGTCTTTCTCGTCTATTTCTCCTGTATCAAGCTATTGATGTTTTTTTAATATTTAGTTAAATAGACGTCTTAAATTGCGTAAAACAAGCATGAGTGAAATTGTACCCTTTAAAATTGGGCAACTTTGGTATGATGCTAGTGCAATTTTATTCCTTGTGTTATATATAGGAAGTGATATAAACATGGAGATGATTGGATATTGATCCAAATACTTAGAAAACTGGTCGTAAGAAAGTTACTGGCAAAATAAAAATAAACGGTCCAGACAAGTAACCATACATATACACCGTCACAGAGTATATTGCTATGAGTTCTTATGGTTGTGTACTTTTATTTAGTGACCCAAGAGACCAACTTTGCATCAATTAAGCAAACATGAGTCTAGATACTACTCAAAATTTACGTGCATTTACAATACTATCACTTGGATTTTCTCACAAACACTGTTCAAGATATCTTTCGATATTCTGATAAATCCGCCGATTTATCGCTTCTCAGTGTCTGACCGATAAGATAAATCGGTCGATATGCCGATAAACCGGCCGATTTACTCCTTATCTTGAGTCGACCGATAAGTTCCTGATAAGAGATATCCCCAACATTGCTAAAAAATATCTCTTTATTTGAAAAAGAGATTGCATAAAATTGCGATCCCTCATCCCGTATCAACCCTCTCCCATCCCATTTGAAACGCAAACATGTGAGCACAAAAGGCAATGGAAGACCAGAATCATGTCGTGCAACAATAGGTAATAAAAAGGCTAGAATCACATCACATTGCAAGGCTACTCATCGGTTGTTTCCTCTTCATTTATTTCCTTTTGATTTCTTTTATAAAATACGGGTTGCTCGGCCTTGTTCTCGAGTGTTCCAGACTCAGGGTTGTCGACCATTGTTGCCTTTTTATGTGATGCTGGAAAACTTTTCAGACACGGAGCCTCCTTTGTAGAGATCCAAGACTCCGAGACGACCACTCCTCCTAGAGAACCGACGAGGAGACCGCATGTCTCACGATCTTCCCGTCGGTGCAAACCCTAATCAATTGATAGTCGCGACCTAAATTCAAGTTTTTTTTTAATGTTTTATATATTTAAATATAACTTTTGTTTTCTCTATGGTGTTTGAAACTCCTTTTGTTGCCAATTATGTGCATCTCCCTATATGTTTGAGGAGCACATGGCATTCTAACGTGCGTCCTTTATTTTATTTTAGAAATTTAGTGAATACTAGCAAAGTGTCCGTGCGTTGCAACGGACTCGTAATTCTTTTCGCTTTCACAATGCAGATCAAAATTCACAATCTCTACTATATAATACAGTTTGAGGTGCCGTTAATTGTCTGGGTGTATTGTGGCCATTCTTTTGAGTACTATATTTAGAAACCCCTATCGATTCCTCATTGGCACCTTTTCAAATTTCAAACACATTTGAAAATAACTTTGATTCTAATATCTTTCCCCTGGCCATGAACCTCCCTTTTCTTTTTGATTCCGTTGAATTAACTTAATTATTTTATTTTTTCAGATTGTCAGTATAGAAATCGGTGTTGCACTTGACTGAATTTCCAATAAAACGCAGGACAGTTCTGCAGGCTGCAAACATGAATACCACGGACAAGCACTGCAAGCGTGAATATCATGGCGAATTGGCGATGCATCAGCCTGGGCATAACCAGTACGGAGCACTAAAAATGAGAGCTTGTTATCTCCACCGGCTCCACGGCCATGTACGCCCACGCGGCTCAGGTCCAGGGAGGCGACGACCGGCCCTTCCAGTGCCTCTACGCCGCCGGCGTGCGAGGAACAACATCTCCCCTGTCGTCCCGCTGCGCACGAGAGTTCGGCCCCCTCCTCTGTCTTTGCGCTGTCGCCCGAGTTTTGCCCCCTCATCTACATCCTCGCCGCTGCCACGACGACGGTGGACGTCTCGTCCCTTCCCCTACCTCCTCGAGGCCGTGGGCCCTTGTCGTCTCCCGAGACTGCTCCGCCGTTGGCGTGCCCACGCCGCTGGCTTCCGCGGAGGCGACATGGTGCGTCTTGGAGGGGCACGTCGCGGCGGCTGGTGGCGGCATGTGTGGGTGTCGTCCAGCAGATGGCCTCGTATGGAGCGCGGCCTCATCGGGAAGACGAGAGTCACGGGGTCCTGCAATTGTGGTTGACCGTTTTTCTGGTAGGGGTACTGCGGGTTCATTTGTCAATTACTGAGGGGTAAATTGTAAAAGTACCGCGACGTACGACCGGCACCCTTACTGATATTATATAGTAGAGATAAAAGTAGGCTTTATTTTATTTTGTAGAGTATAGGAAAGATCGTGCTTCTAGACGCGCACGCGCTGGTTGCATCAGGATCAACGCTCCAGGCGGACCCAACCGCCCGGATGTAAACAGAAGCAGGCAGCCCTGTTTAAGTTTATTTAATTAATCCGACCGGTGGGCCCCACCGCATGACAGCAACACCCAGCCCCGTCACGCCACGCACCCCTCCTACCCTCTTCCTCCTCACTCCCCCCTCCCACCATCTTCCCCAACCTCCTCCTACCCCCTTCTCGGCCTCACATCACAAAGATCTCCCAAAATCTCCCGATTCCTCGCCCGCCATCGCCCCGGGGATCCCGTCTCCCCGCCGCTCCCTCCCCCGCGCGGGATCGCGTCGGATCCGCCCGCTGCGAGCTGCTGCAGCATCCCCCCGCGCCGCCATTTCGCCCACGCCGCGTCTGGTGGTTGGCGTCGGTTGCTCCGTTCCTGCCCGCCAGGCTCCGTTCCTGCGGTTACCGGATCTCGCGAGAAAGCCAACCGACATGGGCGAGGTCCCGGCGGGATTCGGAGCCTAGGGCGCGCGGCGGGCGCCACTCGCCATTTGATTCGATTCCGAGGAGGAGGGGACGCCATGTCCGGTTGCTCCTTGGATTCATGATATTTTGGCCCGTGCTGTCTCCCGATTCCCCTCGCCTTTCGTCCTCTCTGAAAGCCGGATCGCAAGATCCAATTCCAGGGGCATTTCTCATTTCATTGGTTCCAGATAGACTGTCCCTGTCAATCGCTCTCATTCTCGCCCTCGTTAAAAATCCTCTCTTTCTCCCACCAAGATCCAATCCCCACCCCGCCGCTCGCATTCCGCGAATCTCCTGCGGTTGCCGGGGATGACGCCGTCGGTGACGACGCACGCCTCGCCGCTAGTGCTCTCCCTGCTCCTGCTCGTCTCCATCCCGGTCGTCTTCCTCCTTGCGCCGCGCCTCCTCCCGCCGAAGACGCTCCCCGCCATCCCGGACGCCGACGAGTCCGACGACCTCGCGCTCTTCCGACGAGCCATCCTGTCCTCCTCCTCCTCCGCCAAGCCGGTGGCGACCAACTCCTTCTTCCACCGCCGCCCTTCGCCCAAAGTCGCCTTTCTCTTCCTCACAAACTCCGACATCGTCTTCTCGCCGCTCTGGGAAAAGTACTTCCATGGGCACCGCCAGCTTTTCAACATATATGTCCACGCCGATCCCAACTCTGTCTTAGAGCTGCCCCCGACGCCCACCTTCCGCGGCCGCTTCGTGCCAGCCAAGGCCACGCAGCGTGCCTCCCCCACACTCATCTCTGCTGCGCGCCGCCTCCTCGCCACCGCCCTCCTCGATGATCCATCAAACCTGTTTTTTGCGCTAATGTCACAATCCTGCATCCCCCTCCACCCCTTCCCCACTATGTACAATGCACTCCTCTCCGACAATGCTGGTCCTCACGGCCGCCACCGCAGCTTCATAGAGATCAAGGACAACGACTGGGTGCTTCATGATAGATACTATGCCCGGGGTGACAAAGTGATGCTGCCAGAGGTGCCGTATGATCGGTTTCGTGCTGGATCGCAGTTCTTTGTGCTGACCAGGAGGCATGCCATCATGGTTGTGCGGGACATGCGGCTCTGGAAAAAGTTTAAGTTGCCTTGTTTGATCAAGGAAAAGGACTCGTGCTATCCAGAGGAGCACTACTTCCCGACATTGCTGGATATGCAGGACCCTGAGGGCTGCACCAAGTATAGCCTCACAAGGGTGAACTGGACAGATCAAGTCGAGGGCCACCCACACACATATCATCCTGGGGAGGTGTCGGCAAAACTCATCAGGGAGCTGAGGAAGTCCAATTCGACATATTCATACATGTTCGCCCGAAAATTTGCCCCTGAGTGCCTTGAGCCGCTGATGGAGATTGTGGACTCTGTCATCCTACGTGACTAGGCCAGCAGCACCACCCATTTGGGGTTGTCGGATACACTGAGATTATGAGGTATGAAGATGTGCACTTGCTGCTGCCCTGTTGAAAGAACTAATCTTATGTCTAGGTGTTGTGTTGAGAGAGTTCTCTCCGAGTGGAGTGTACATAGTATGAAATGCGGGAGTTTTAGGATTTCTGAAATATGTATGCGTTAACACTTAAATAATAAAGTTGCATACTTCATTAAGTCGTTATGTCATTAGTTGGAACTTTTAATTTTTTATCTTGTTATACTGTTGTTGGGTCAGCTTCTTATAGGTGTTTGTTTCTATCAAATTGAGCAAATGTATTTTCTCTTTTGGTAGATGTGCTATCATTGAATGTAAGTTGTCGTACTGCTTTCTCAATGGAGTGAAAACGCATATCGGTTGCTATTAGTGTTGCACTTGGTATATGTGCATTGCTACAGAAATCTTTATTGTCTTTTCTTTATTCGTGTCACACTCAACTGCCGAAGTAGTTTGCTCTGCAACATATATTTAATTATAGCATTAATTGTAACTCATGGCTCTATAGAATTTCACACCTCTTGGGCTCTGTTAGCAAAGAAAATTTAGGCATTGCTCTTTTTGTTTCCCGTGCAGGGTTGTGATGTGATGAACAAGCGCAAGCTGGTCCATCTATGCCCACCAGATCTTTCTTAAGGAACAAACTTGTACCATCCTTGCTCCTCTTTCGTGCTTCAAAGATTTTCCGGTAGTAGATGGTGCTGGTCGGAGAGTATGGTATGGCCATGGATTATCGCTATGTGAGTATGCTGTTTGAACGGGACTACTTGGCAAGCAATAGGTCAGTAGGTAGCATGATCATCCTATGTATTACACGGACCTGGAGGCACGCTGTCAATACATTCAGCGGAGGACTGATCATTTGTAGTTTTTATTGCGTATATAACATGACATGCCTGTTGTTAATAATGTATTTTGGTGTTATTTTGTTCATGTCATGGTTTCATTTCTTATGCTAGACTGGCAGTTTGAATATATAATAGCAGCTAACAGACATATTTGACTTTGGCTGTACGGTTTTGTATAAGGATTTAGCAATGAGAAAAAGAAGAGTAGAGCTGCACTAACAATACAAGCCATGCTATGCAAGCAGCCTTAAACCCTAATATGTGGATGTTGGGTTTGAAGATTTTTCCTTTACATATTTTGAACCCATTGGCCAAACTTTGTTAGGCCACCTTCTTCCCTGTGCCAAGGGCTGTTGCTATTGCATTGTGTTGCCCTTAATCTTTGCCGCCCCCATTAGACATACGTAGGTTTGTTATGTTGCTATATTAGAGATGGTTAGTAGCGATGGTCCTGGAAAATACACGCATAATTCAGGTCACAGATTGGTGACAGTGAGTTTTCGGCCAGAATCACCTTAAATTTCTTACTGAGATTCTTCCTAAAATGCTTGGATTTACGATACATCCAAAATAAATTAGTAAACATGTAATAGCAAGCTGTGGAGTAGAGACATGTCCTTTTCTTTCGAATAATATATGTTTAATCCTAAAGCCCTAAACCAAGTTGATCTCTCTTTTGCCCTCCCTTGCTGGCTTTTTCTGATAGAAGAATATGGGCAGTACAGATGTCTTTATCTGTCTAATATAGACTATGCATAGATCAAGATGATGATGCCTCTTTTAAATTGCCCCGCACTCGTCGGCTTTCTAAGCGAGTTTGTTTTTAGCTTTCAGTTGCTTATATCTACATCGCCGTGAATCGGAATGGTTGATATTAACAGCTATGCTTAGCAGTAGCATTCTCCAGGAAATCACCAGATGAAACCACACGCTGATGTGAATAAAATATGTTGCCCTTTTCTTTCATCTCACTTTATATTATCTCAGAATAAAAGTTACTGTGAACCTGTCATGTAGTCGGTGACCAACTTGCTGGGATGTGTGATGACAGATTCAGATTGGAGTTTGGCATATGCAATTTTGTAACATACAAGTTCAGTATTGGATTCGGGCTAGCACCATGACAGTTTTATTAGTTCTCTCCAAGTATGTGGCTGTTATTTTCCGCATGCTATGCGCCAGGTTGGGAGTTTGAATAGATAATAGCAACTAGGACATGTTTGACTTTCTGCTTTAGGACTCTTTTCAAAGTATTTTGTAAAAAAAAATGGGATTAGTAGAGCTGCACTAACAGTACAATTCATGCAAGCTGCCTTAAACCCTAATATGTGCATGTTGGGTTAAAGAATTTTCTTTTACATATTTTGAGCTGATTGGCCAACTTTGTTAGGTCGCCGTCTGCCCTTCCAAAGGCCCTGTGTTGCCTTTAATCTGTTCATCTCCCATTGCACATATTGAACTGTTTAAACCCTAAAGCCCTAAACTAAGCTGATCTCTCTTTTTTCCTCGTTATGTCAGCCTGGGGAGTTGAGAGATGTATTTTTTGTCTAATTTGAAACCGCCCTTTGACGGGAATAAAATGTGTGGATCCTTGAGACTTGTAGAGTTACTGGAATTTGTGATTGGCAGGTTAACCTTGGAATGAGGAATTCATGATTTTGTTGCGCGCGGCTCAGGCTCAGATATTCAGCATTTTGAGTCCGGGCATAGGACGATTTTCTGAGTTCTCTCCAAGTAGGCACAAATCATATCGCAAGACAGGCTTTCACGCTATTCTCTTCCAAGTTTTTGCAATAATCCTAAAGGCGGTACATGTGAAGAAGAATGTAATTTTTTTCTGCTTATGTTTGACACTACGGGCAACAAGTTTTTGACGATCTTACAGTCTGTTTTTTTTTCTTTTCCTTCCTACCTTATGTACACACAAAATTTTAAGTTTTAGCGCAACATAGCTTCTGCCAGCCGCGTGCCAGGCCACTCTAGCTGGATCGTCAAGGACCGCATTATCACTGAAAAAAAGTATGGTATCTGCAGGTCAATCGCCAGCTCTATGCATTCAGGCAGATAACATTGATGTTAACCGAGGAACTGGACTTCGCTGTTACTGTTCATATATGTGGGGAGACACGCTATGAATTTATCCAGATGTTGCTCAGGTAACAAACGACCAATTCTGGGTTACTACTGGGAATGGTTCTACTTCTAGCTCGATCCTGGAAGATATGTTTGCCGTGAACGCCAAAACCCTTTTTCCTGTTGTTCAGAAACGCCTCTCGTCTGGCGATTTCACTTCGAATCTCAAGCTTCATTCCCCGGGCCAAAATAAATAAATAACTCAAGCTTCATTAACGACTTATGCATCAGCCTATGTATCTAGGCTACAATTCTGTGCGGAGCAAAGACGCATCACCACTTGTTCACCGATCCTCGAGAGGGAAATCAACTTCACATCTACATCGCCACAAGATCCCAACATATAAATAACTTAACCAAGGCACAATTTATCAGTAAACAGAGCGCAGAGGGCAGACATCAGAAATATCTTGTGTCATAACTTCATCGACTTCAACAATACTAGAGACCAGCAGTGTCATGATCTAAGAGAATATGAAATATCTGGTGTCATAACTTCATCGACTTAACAACAGAGACCACGGGAATAAATTTGTAGCAATTTCTTGATCTAATAGAACAATTTCAAGCAACAAGGAAAATACGACAATGTATTCCTGTATTCGGTGATCTCTCCTCTCTTCTTCATATGCCTCCTGGTTAGGCCGAGGTGATTCGTCCACTGGCTTCTTTGAGGCGTTTATGACTACAAAAATGGCACACAAGGAGATGTCAGATTGATGATTTATACTAATTACACAAATGTGGTCAAATATATATACTCCCTCCGATCCATATTAGTGGGCATAGCTTTGTCTAAATTCATATGTATCTAGTTAAGTATTTAGACTAGATACATGTGTATCTAGACAAAGTTGTGCCCACTAATATGGATCGGAGGTAGTACTTAAAAAATAAAAGCACATGTGTGAAGACGCATCTAGACGTACAAGTTTTTGTAAGGATACTAGACGTACAAGTTAGTCAGACTCCAGTAGGAAAAGGTGGTAGCATATGATACTACATGATAGGTGAAAGTATCTTAGTCGAACTGCAATGAAAGCCAAATGTTTCCCTACAAAGAAGCTCGCTACAGGAAAGTCCCTCTGTGCCGACGGCCTTTTGCCGTCGGCACCGGTCTATGCCGACGGTGGCCGTCGGCACAGAGTGGTCGGCATAGGGCCCCGTAGGCACAGCCTCCACGACCGTCGGCACAGCTATTAGCCGTCGTCACAGGCTCTCCCGACGGCAAAAAATGACCGTCGGCACATTGTTTGTCGGCACAGGTAAGGTGGGTCCCACCGCGGCCGAGCTCACTGGCACAAGCTGTGCCGACGGCAATGCCGTCGGTATAGGGTGGACACGTGTCTTAAAAAAAATCCCCTGCCTTCCCTGGCTGGGGACAGGCCGCGACTGGGGGCGGTCGCCGACGGAGCAGGGGCTGGGGCGCCGCCGCTGTGGAGCGCGGCGAGGACGGCGTCGACCAAGTCCGGGCATGGCGAGTACGGCTGAGGCCGAGGCCGGACGCGGCGACGGCTGGGGACGGGAAAACGACGGCTGGGGCGGCCGGGGGCGGGCTGGGCTGTGGACGGGCTGGGGGCGGCGCGGTCGAGCTGGTCGACGAAGACGGCGGTGCTGCTCCTGGCGCACGGGCCTCGACCTCCGCTTCGGCTCTTGGTCGACGAAGACGGCGGCATGCTCCTGGCTCGCCTCGGCGTCGTGCTCCTGGCTCGCCTCGGTGTCCGACGCGACGAGGAGGGCGGCGTGGTCGAGCTGGTCGACGAAGACGGTGGCGCTGCTCCTGGCGCACGAGCCTCGACCTCAGCATCGGCTCCTGGTCGGCGAAGACGGCGGCGAGGTCGAGCCAGCTGCGTCCGGAGCCCATCCGCCGCCGCGGGCAAGGAGCTTGAGGCAGAGCACCATGTCCTCCTCCTACTCGGCGTAGAGTGGCCAGGGGGGTCGCCGGCGTGGCGGCGTCCAGGATGGCGCGGACGCAGGGGCACGTGGTAGGTGGCTCGAGGTTGGACGGCGGCGTTGAGGAGATGGAGGCGGCGGAAAGCTGCGTCGTCGACGTGTCGTGCTGGTGCGTGAGAGGAGAAGGAGAGAGCAGAGGATCTGGCGGACGCGCGGCGATAGAAATATCTAGCTAGCCCAGGTCATCACGTGCGGTAGCCAGACTCGACCAAGTAGACAGATCACACGGATTGTGTGCTTTTGTAGAGATCCAACGGCTGAGAGTTGTGATCCGGTGAAATTGCTCGATCGCGGCCTGTACGTGATGGCTGCAAGCAAAAGGAAGAAAAACTTTGCTCGATCGTTGTGACCAAGGGTACGATACTAGCTAGCTGCAAGCAAAAGGTACAATATAGCAATCGAACTGGTCGTCTCCCCTCCCTGTTCACTGTAGCGGTAGGGCGATTTTTGAGATCCACCCGGTCGATCCACCTTCTCGCCGTCGATCCGTCGGATCCCTCGCCCTCCGGCGGCCGCCTCGGCGGCGGGAGGGTGGGGGATCCCCGCGTCACGCGTGTACATAAGGGAGGCTCTTTTGGGGCAGCCGGCGGCGCCGTGGAGGCGGTGGTGTCGCTGGCGTGGTGTTTGTTGCAGGCGCGTGTCCTCTCCGGCGGCGGCGCTCGTGGAGCTCCGGGCTGGCGCGTCTGCTTCCCTGGCACCCGCGGATCGGTGGATCCGCGCCGTGCTTCGTTCCCCTGCCAGATCCAGTGGCGGCCTCCGTCCTGGCGGCGGAACTGGTCGGAACTCGGGGCTCGCCGGGATCCTCGACTTCCTCCGACGACGGCTACGATGGCGACTCCGGCAAGGTGGTGTGGATGGGTCAGGGGGGCGCTCGCCCCGGCCGTTCATCGTTTCAAGCTCCGCCGCGGCGCGGCGGACGGGCATGGCGGCGTCTCTCATAGGGCAAACTGTTCCCTGACAGCGGCATGTTGGAAGGTGGTCGCCTTCGTCTCCGACGCCGGCGTGGTCGGTGCTCTCGTTGCTCCTGGTTTCGTTTTTCCTCTGCGTATTGTTGCTCGTAGTTCATCCGTGTACTTTGTATGTGGTGTTTGTTGAATATATGTGGTGGAAAATGCAAAAAAAAAAAAAAGATATGACCAGTTTAGAAAAAAATAAACTAATCGGTACGTACTGCCTCTCTTTTGTTTTATTTAGCCTATGCTGTGAATTTAGTCAAAGTCAAAATTTGTAAATATTGACTAAAGATGTAGCAATAAATATAAACATTTCATAATACAATTTGTATAATTTGAAGATACAATTTAGGATTATTCTAATAATAATGATTTTATATTTTAAAGGTTAATTTTTCATATTACAGTCCGGAGTTTGAAGGGGAAATTTTAATATTAATGAAGTCACAACATTAGTCGCACTATTTATGGAAATGTCCCTTACACTTAGAAAATTACCGGCTAAATTATATACACATTAGTCGCAACATTAGTCGCACTACTTTTAGTTCTGCAACATTGTTTGTCATACCGAGACACACAGATGTGTCAAATATGAGCGCATTATCACAAACTATGTCACGGGTATGGTCATACATAGGTCATTTGAGTCGAGACTTATACATGTTTTGACCGGCATCTAAAGGGGTAGGCCAGTGGATTTTTTTTGCTTGGTTGTGTTAGGTTAGTCCATGGGAACATGAGAAACCAACTTTTATCACAAATCAACATTGTTTGTAATATGAAAAATGATATTTATAAAACTAATTTGAAAAACTCAGTTCTGCAACATTGTTTGTAATAACAAGACACACCTATGTGTCAAATATGGGCACATTATCACAAACTATGGCAGGGGTATGACCATATCTAGGTCATTTGACTCGAAACATATACATGTTTATAGATGATTGACCTTTTGGTGAAGAAGTTCTTTGGAAACTTTGTCAAAACTCAAGTTTATCATTTTTCCTAACAACTAATACACATAAAAGGACTCCATGCCAAAGGGTTTCATTTTTTGAGTATTTTTCACATTCTTTGATTTTTTTGAAAAAACTGTCAAAATGACCGCCATGCATATTCATTGAAAGGGGTCACATTTTTCAAAATTATCGACGGTTCTGTGAAATAGTCACTATTTGTGTACCTTAAAATGATTTTTTTTTAAAATAGAGCAAACTATCACACATTTGTAGTTCAAAATTGAATTACTTTCGGAAAATAGGCATAAAGTCATTTAAATAGGCGAAATTAGGTAGAAACCGAGAAAATTCCTAATATTTCCAGATTATCCATCAAATATGGTCTACTTTGTGTGGAAATTAGATGGGTGCCATTTTCCACCATATTTGTTGTACTTGCTTCACAAAAAATGTCATTTTTGACAATTAAAAAATGAAAAATGATATTTATAAAACTAATTTGAAAAAACTCAGTTCTGCAACATTTTTTGTAATAATAAGACACACCTATGTGTCAAATATGGGCACATTATCACAAACTATGGCAGGGGTATGACCATATCTAGGTCATTTGACTCGAAACTTATACATGTTTATAAATGATTGACCTTTTGGTGAAGAAGTTCTTTGGAAACTTTGTCAAAACTCAAGTTTATCATTTTTCCTAACAACTAATACACATAAAAGGACTCCATGCCAAAGGATTTCATTTTTTGAGTATTTTTCACATTCTTTGATTTTTTTGAAAAAACTGTCAAAATGACCGCCATGCATATTCATTGAAAGGGGTCACATTTTTCAAAATTATCGACGGTTCTGTGAAATAGTCACTACTTGTGTACCTTAAAATGATTTTTTAAAAAAAAATAGAGCAAACTATCACACACTTGTAGTTCAAAATTGAATTACTTTCGGAAAATAGGCATAAAGTTATTTAAATAGGCGAAATTAGGTAGAAACCGAGAAAATTCCTAATATTTCCAGATTATCCATCAGATATGGTCTACTTTGTGTGGAAATTAGATGGGTGCCATTCTCCACCATATTTGTTGTACTTGCTTCACAAAAAATGTCATTTTTTACAATTAAAAAATGAAAAATGATATTTATAAAACTAATTTGAAAAAACTCAGTTCTGCAACATTGTTTGTAGTAACAAGACACACCTATGTGTCAAATATGGGCACATTATCACAAACTATGGCAGGGGTATGACCATATCTAGGTTATTTGACTCGAAACTTATACATGTTTATAGATGATTGACCTTTTTGTGAAGAAGTTCTTTGGAAACTTTGTCAAAACTCAAGTTTATCATTTTTCCTAACAACTAGTACACATAAAAGGACTCCATGCCAAAGGATTACCTTTTGAGTTTTTTTCACTTTCATTTATTTTTTTGAAAAAAATGGTCAAAATGGACCCGTGTCATAATTTGTGATAAAGTGTTCATATTTGACACATAGGTATGTCTTGGTATGATAAACATTGTTGCCAAAAATAATTTAAAAAATATTATTATAAATATCATTTTCTATTTTTAAGTGCCAAAAATGACTTTTTTATTAAGCAAGTACCACAAATATGTTGCAAAAAGTCATATACATGAAGAAAAAGATGATATGGATGTCATATTTGGATTCCTCTAATTTTTCTAATCGATTTAGACATTTTATTTGTTAAATTTCGATTTATAGATCAAAAGATATGAATTATTACATATTAGATGAAAAATAGGGGGAAAGCTATGCCTACGGCTTACCTATGCCGACGGCTTTGCCGTCGGCACAGCCCCTGTGTCAAATATATGCCGACGGCATATCCTATGCCGACGGTTTTGTGGACGGGCTGGCCTCGTCGAGACCTATGCCGACGGCCCCGATAAAAAGCCGTCGGCACAGGGTTTGGCCGTCGGCATAGATCACCATTCCTGTAGTGAAGGGATAAGCGGCTGCTTGGTTGCGTAGGAGGATACAAAGGACTTGGGCATATCCCAGTTCAAAGCTGGTACACTTGGTATTTCCAAAAAGGAAACTATATATATGTACCACAAGAACAAACTCATATGGAGCTGCTTCTAAAAATGGAGGCTTATGACTGTTGAGTTTTCGTCAGTTAATTTGGAGTTGATCAAAGGCACCACGGGGCACTACTACAAAAACAAGTGGGTTAACTTTGAGCAATTACCCAATGGCGAAACTTCCTCTTGACCTTCCAGATGAGCCATCCATCCTTTTCCGCTTCCTTTTCAGAATATATGAGCCCTTTATTCCTAAAGGACACACACTCAGGCCCGGTCCAGAGGGCGGGGCAGAGGGGCGGCCGCCCCGGGCCCCCGGCGCCAAGGGGCCCCCAGCCCCCAGGTCCTGACTAGGTAAGGAATAGGCAGCGGCGGCGCCATTAGAGGAGTTTTCCTCTAGTTCAGTTCTGGAAAACGATGACGAAGAGGTACGTGGTTTTCTAGTGGGCCACTTTCCTTTTTTAGTTGGGCTTTCATCCCTCCGCTACCTAGGCCTTTTTATTTTTTTCCTTCAGTGAGCTATATTCCATATAAGGGATTAACTGGGGTAGAGTAGGGGCATCTGCTAAAAATATGGTGGGGCCTATATGCTGATGTAGGTCAATGAAAATGGTGCTCACATCACACTTATTAGTTTGATATGTGCATATCTCAAAATAAAGAAGTGATCAATTTCATTCATGAAAAGCGAGAGTTAAAGAAACGACGGCATAGGCTTACTCGACAGGTCACCCGTCGAATGCTCGGATGGTAACACCGAGAGGCGACAAGCCGAGTCGCTAAGAGGATACTGCACTATGGCCATGAGCCCACGAGCACAACGATAATGTGGTTTTAGGTAGAGTTGAGCTGGTAATTGGTAAGATTGATATTGGCATACTAATTAGTGACTTTGCATCTAAAAACTTTTGAAAAAATTTAAGATATAGTGAATACATTATTTGATTAACATTCGTATGCAAATATGATTAACTATTTTAATATTTTATGGGGCCCATTTTTTAGTTCCGCCCCGGGCCTCTGAAATCTCTGGACCGGCCCTGCACACACTGAGAACATATTAGCTTGGCCAATAAATGATACAATGAAAAAAATCTAACACGAGAATATGGTGAGAAATAGACCTACATACCATGCACTGGAAATGCAACAGGTAATGATGTGTTGGATGAGGCTACGAGGACCTGGATCATAGCCACGAATACCAGACTCGTCGACTGCTGGAGACCAAGTGCAAGTATCGAGGTTGTATTGTGTGTACTTGTACATTCTCTTTGGGTCTTTTAGGACTACGGTTTCAGCCATGACCGTAGGCATTGCCTTGGTGGAGACACTCAGACTCGTATGTCCAAGGAAGAGGGCACGGTCTCCAATGTTCGTTACAGGGACGAACCTCTCCAACATGATGTCCTTGAGTTTGTAAATCAAAATTTGCGACCGGGAATTGTCGTTGTAGCCAACGAGCAAGATCTCAGAGTCACATTCTACCATCTTGTAACCTTTGTAGAGTTTCTCCATTGGGCATGTGGCTACGAGCTTCGGCGGCAGTGGCGGTGAACCGGCCTGTGGGGGCGGTTCGATCTGGAAAACCAGTGAACCATCTGACACCGGAAATTGCACCATGTATATCTTGCCATGAGACGATATGGGGGAAGCATATGGTGGGACGTCCCAACTAGGCATGGTCCACTGTGTGTCCTGGGTGGTAGCAAAGACCAACACCTTGAGACGATGGAACAGAATCATGACGGTGATGGTTCCAGCATTGGCATCACAAGAGACGGCGGCAAACATGCCAAGCGTGATGAAGAACCACCTGTCGCTGGTATTGAGGTACGATCTGTACCTCTCCAGCTGCGGGAGGAGAGTGGAGAGCGGGGGGAGCTCCGCGATGTCGCCGGTGAAAGGGTGGAAGAGGCGAACGGCGGCGTCGTGGTCGCGCTGGAGAAGGAGGAGGCCGTCCACGGAGTCGAGGATGCAGTGGTTTCGGAAGAGCGGGAGGTTTATACAGGCGAAGGTTCCTGTGTCAAGGTTGAGGAAGCGGAGGTGGTCGCGGAGCTTGTTGTGGCCGGGGTGGAGGCCGTGGCCCTCGGGAAACATTAGCCAGCGACGCGGGTGGAAGCGAGGGTCGGCCACGCCGCGACCGCGTGGGCACACGGTGCCTTCGCGCCACGGCTTGCAGACGGCACGGAAGCGGACGTAATCCAGGAAGTCGCCGGCCAGGACATGCCATGCTACCAGGAGAAGCAGGTCTCCGGGCAGCGACGTCGTCCATAAGGAGGAGAATTCACCTGTGGCGTCGTCTGGGGTTGCCACCGTCGGGCGGCGGCGCCTCATTTTCATGGCCCGCCGCATCACCCTGTTCTACCCGATCGAGTTGTTGGTTCACCGACTAGTACTGCAGTTCGCCAGTACCTCGCAGCCAGAATCATCAAAATTCAAGAGTTTCCTGTCCAAAACGGAGAAGCAGTCAGCATAAACTAAGGGAGCTGGAAAGGAAATGAAGATTCCAAATATATTTTTTGTCTAAAATAATTGATGTGTGACATATTTAAGAAAAAATGAGTAGTCAACAAGGTACAACAAATCTGAGCATAAGCTTTTGCTTTATACTAGTTGACACAAAAAAAATTCCTTTACTATTAACATGTGTTGCCCATTCTGAGTGCTCACCAAAATCATCTTTGTGTCTTATGACATCCCTGTGTTTCCTAGTTTTTTTTTTTTTGCTGTGCTAACTCGGTTTTCATGTAAATCATCTCAATTGAGCAACAGGCTGAGACAGGGTTGACACCGAAGCAACCATGATTGCTTGATATAGAACTCAGGGACCAGAGATAGACTTCGACAAAAGTTGAGAGATTCAAATTAGAGTAAACATTAGTATATCTAGGACAGCTAAGGGTGGTAAATTTTGCGCCAGAATTTTGTGCCTACAAAGGTTCATGTTCTTGGCTCCTCCTTGATCTACCTAAATTAAAGCAATGCAGATTTGTTGTTAAAAATCCTGGAATACACCTCTTTGATTCTTGTTTCTTTTGATCTAAGCTGTGTAGGATGCTAATAGCATGCTACAATAACTTTCATGAATACAATTTTCCAAACGTGATCTGTCAAAGCAAGCACCCCATGACTCCAGCACAGACTCCCCATCGACCTCCCACATTATCTCTCCCTGTGACGATACATTCTTGAATACTTAGCCACAAGCACAAACCACCCATACAAGTTATTAGGCCATTGGCTACTTGCTACGCCATATCTGGCACAAAAGTGACGTTTCTGTGGACGGTACCATCCAACGTAGCAACCTTTTAATGCTAAAAAACTTATCTTTTTCTAAACGAGGCAAAAGTTTTGCCTTTTATATTGATATGCGAGAAGCAAACATGATACGGCTGAAGGCAAAAGAAAAAGAGCCATACAGGTCAGGGCCTACTAAACGAGAGAAAAGTATCCCCGCGAGGATCCAGATCACCCTACTCCGTCCAGTCTCTCGGAAAGATAATCTTCAAAATGCTAAAAAACTTATCAGTGGTTCACAAGAATCCACAACTTCGTATATACCCGAAAGGCTTATAGTCCTTCCTCTCATCCCATCTAATCTCATACGCTATAGCAAGCAGAACGCGCACTATGATACACGAAAGTACATGTGTTTGTAGTTTGTACTGACTACCATCATATAAATGATGAAAATTACTAATTGGAATAGCCCTAGATGTAACATATTTAACACTAGTAAATTGGTTGGAGGCTCTACCATGGACAACTTGTTGACACAAAAATACGATATACTATGATACAACATCAAAAGTTATTACCATGGTAATTATTTGGTTTCATATGTAGCTCCAGAGCGGAACCTTTTTGTTTTCAATATGCAGTTCAAGCATAACGATGATACTACCTCCGTCCCCAAATAGGTGGCTTATAAATTGAGTAAAAAACTCAATGTTTTCTAACTTTGACCAAGTATATATACAAAAATATAAACATTTACAATGCCAAATCAATATCAATATATTCACCATAGGATATATTTTCATAGTATATTTATTTCACATTGTAATTATTGATATATTTTTCTTTATATTTGGTCAAAGATAGAAATGGTTGACTTTCTTAACTCAGTTTATATGTTACCTATATAGGAAGGAGGGAGTATATAACTCATCCTACTATTTCATCATGGTCATGCATGCCATATTCAATTCTTGTCACCGATCGAGGGTTCTGGATGTAGTCATTGAGCTAAAAATGAACAAAGAGAGTGGAGAGTGCAATGGGTTGAAAGAGCATGGCACAATGTGATAGCCAACAGGTTCTCATTGTCACTGGCGGAGCTATGTTGTGGCCAAAGGTTGCCCTGGCCCCTGTCCAAATTGATTTTCTTAAGGAACCCTCAATACTAGCACACTTATTTGACTAAATGGACACCCCTAGAAGCTGATGTACTCATGTCTAGCCTCTTGTCCCTTGCTCAAGGTTTTGTCAAGCTCAGCCACTGCTCATTGTTATGTTATCACAATTTTTTTTTGCCTGGCAGGTCTTGTGCAACAATGGTTGCCATCCCAAATGATACACACAAGTTACCATGCATACATCTACAAAACAGAGTTACCATACACGTTAGACTTTCATTATGTTGTCATAAGTTACCATGCGCGCATGGGTATAAGTTGATTTCCACTTTTTTGTTGTTGCTTAATTCTTGTCGCATGCTCACAACATAAATTCTGAATGTAAAAAATAGGAAGTAAGAGCATGAAAAAATATTTTGTATCTCATTTAGTGTTCTTGATGATTATGTTAGCAAGTTCTAGAGAAGTTACACATGTAGAAAGTAACATTTGCCCACAAATATTACCAAAAGAACATAAGTTCAGGGGAGATGACAATTAAATAGCTTTTGCATAACTGAATGTCATCAATCACAAGAGAAGGGACATAATGATGCATCGGGGAGGGTGCACGAATGGAAAAATTACCTTCTCTTTATAGTGGGAGTGGGCCGGTGGGGATTGGCAAGTTACCTTCTCTTTGTGGCATGAACAATGCAATGCCTGCAACTTTTTAACAAAGGACACATGGCAAACAAAATGACATACACATGAAAAAACTCAAGGGAAGCATGTAATTGGATGTAAAAGTCAACTAAAATATAAAATTATAAGTGCATAGAGTGGAAATTTGGCAGTCACACTAGATAAAAAATGCATGTGGTCATTTTTCATAGTTTTCCACTTAAATAGAAGAACCCGAGAGGAAAATATATAACAGAGTTAAGCTACATGAAAATACACGGTGCAATCGACAGCACCATAGAAATTGCACACAGACAAAACCTAAGGCACATCCAATCACCCCCCCCCCCCCTAAAATTATCCCAAAATCTCCATATATTGGGCACACAAAACGACCACAAAATATCCCATTACTCCTTGTGCACTCTCCATGCGGAGCCGTCATCTTGAACGGGTCTTTCCACCCATCCCGGAGGCTCCATAATTCCTTCTATAATTACTGTTGTAGCTAGATGATTCACACCTCCTCCGCTGGATTCAGCCCATCACCAACACCCTCACCCTCCATGTGGATTCTCATCGGATAGGGTGGACCTAAAGACAATCACTTGAACCTTTTCTCCTACTATAAAAAAGCAAGCGCCGCTAGATCTTGCATCCATACCCTCCCCCTCCCAAATCAGAAGCAACCGCCAGCATGCAAGCATCATTTCCCCCTCGAAAGGAAGATCCATCACACCCGACCCGTTCAATCCAACCCCACACCCACAAATCCCAACACGAAACAACCATAAACACGAGGGGAGTCCAGATTTGTACCTCACCGGTGTGAACGTATGGGCGCGCTATGCTTGATTTTGCGGCCGCCAGATTCGGTAGGGAGAAAAGGCGGCGGCGACGCAGGTAGCGGAGGGAACGAGAGAATGACAGTAAAGGAAACTGTCATTCATGACAGAGGTGGGTGAATATTAATGGGTTGGACTGGTCTACATCATGTTGGGTGCTCACTTGAGGGTTGCACAGTCATGCAGAGTGATGGCTAGGAATGCATAGAACTGGAGGATGAGATGTTGACCAAACTTTTTCTTTAAAAAAAAATGAATTCTAAGTATGCATATGTAAGTGCACTGATGGGATAAAGAAGTAGTAGGTCGGTGTCAGTTAGTTACTTACTCTCATGGAATCTTTCAAAGAAAATAAATTCACATACTAGGTTGCCTCAAACCCCTCACATCTAAAATAGTGCACCAAATTTATCGAAGCCGGTCATATTAGGTAAATAAAAGGAACAATCGGTTTGACATCATCCTAGCTGTGTAAGTCACGGGCCATCATTCTCAGAGTTGTTTTTTGACATGATCATTCTCAGAGTTTGAGGCCTGTTAATCGATACCAGAAGTTTTAAAAGCCCACCCGGTTGCAGGCCCATCATCCCCACCTAGCACCTAAACCACCCACTGACATCGCTGTCGCCCACGAGCTTTTCCTCAACTCCCCTCTCCGTCTCTCTCGCCAGCTCTTCCAAAGTTTAGTCCAAGTTTAAGTTGGCAGCTTAGTGCCGCTCCTGCCCCCGCAAATCTCGCCGCCGCCATGGCCGCCGCCGCCCCGGCGCCGCTGCTGCTCGCCCTCGCGCTCGCTGGCCTCCGTCTCCGGGGACACCAACGGGGTGCACGACCCGTGCACGGACACGAAGATCCAGCGCGGGGACGGCTTCACCTTCGGGCTCGCCTTCGCCGGCAGCGGCGCCTTCTTCTCCGGGACCACCCAGCTCTCCCCCTGCGACCGCCGCCTCAACCTCGCCTCCCCCTCCCAGCTTGCCGTCTTCCGCCCCACGGTCGACGAGATCTCCCTCCTCACCGTCAACACGACCGCAGGCTTTAGCCCCGTAAGCGATCCCCCTCTCCCCTTCCTTCCTTCCTTCCTTCCTATGTCTTCTACCCTTCTTGGTCAATTTGGTCCTCTCCCTTTGTTCGGCGTAGCTTGGATTCGTAGATCATGCGCTGCATGTTCTTGTGGAAATGCGGGAGTAGGTGGAGGTCGGTTGGGTTGTTGCCGCTGCTCTGCTGTACTGGCATCTTCTGTTTTGGCCTGTGCTGGAGTCCGCGGTTGGTTGGTATGATCCGTGTGTTTTCTGTAGAATTCCTTGATCAAGTTGGAGCGAGAGAGAGTAACGTTGCTTCTCAATTGGTTTACATGCACGCAAGATCTTCTTCCTTGAGTCAAGTGTATATTATGATAAAGGAAAACAAGCTAGCATGGACTCAATGCCTCCGCAATATCAGAATGATGGGGATTGAGAACTAGTTGTAATGTGAGGGGAGTTGACATAATCTCACAGTTTCCTCTGTGAAGAATGGTAGGATCAGCATCGCATGTGTTCTTATTTTTCTGCGGGAATAGTATGGTTATATAGTCGTATACTAGTAGAACATATTAAGGTAAAAGTCAGTCTTGGTGAACCATCCACCTTATTGACGCGGGAACATCATTATGCGATTCGTCGTTCAACCACCTAGAACGCAAAACCTCATTTATATCTCGTTGAAAATCCCCTAACTTGCTGCCTCCTGAATTCAAACAAAGCAAACAGAAAATGCTTGCTATGGAAGTTATGCCGACAGATAACTAGGTGTATCTAAGAGAAATGGGCCTGGCTGGCTTCGCTTAAAACGTTGCTATGTAGCCAATATGGTTGCTGCTATATTCTTGGTATGATGACGGACCTCAGAGGTGCCTAGTCTTATTATCTTGCTCGCTTCCAACAGTGAGAAACTCAGACTAGGGAAGGAAACATAAGTCTTTGTGTTTTGGTGCTATTTTTGGGTAAATGGTCAAAGGTTTTCCGCATGTTGCAATTTGGCCAGTTTACTGTATCTTCCTTATTTGGGATTTACTTCTGTCTTTTTTAGTGGCAAGAAATTGGACAGACGATCTTTCTGCCTGTACTCCTCTCCATTAGAAGTGGGTCCTATGTGGCTTGCGAAAGTTGGGTAAACAATGGTGGAAATTGTAGCAGTATTTGTCAGTCCGCTACCCTTAAAAGCATCACGCTCCATCAGCCACCCCTTTAGCATCTACGGAATTTGGCAGCCCATTACCCTCCCAAATAATAGTATTCTCTTTGTGACTGTTTCACCCTCTGGGGATTTTTAAGTTTCAGGATTACCAGTCATTGTTTCGTTCTCGTCCTCATCCCTGCTCTTTCCCCAATTCAAAAACTCAGGGGTAGCTCGTATCATGGAGACTTGATCAGGTCCTGACGCAACTGAACAAATTAGTCTTAACTTACAGTAGGATAGTGTGACTGACGAATGCTGCTCTTTTTGCTGGTGCGATATAACCTGAAATGATATTGTATCATGGTTCACTAGTCTCTGGATAGTTGTTCAGTGTGTTTATACGACTCTCGACTTATATAACTAAAGTTCTTTGTATTTTGTAGGCCTCTGCTGGTGGGTACATGGTAGCATTTGCTGGTAGGAAGTATGCAGCCAGATCTCTGCCAGTCTTTGTCTCCAATAGCTCAGTCACAGTGTCCAGCTTCACCCTGGTATGGGACCACAGATTTACTACTGCTACCATCATTTATAAACTTCTTAAGCAAGCAAATTCTGAATGTTTCCGCTGTATGTTGATGTATTTATAGGTCCTTGAATTCAACAAAGGCAGGCTTCAGAACTTGCACTGGAAGAAGGATGGATGTGGCGCTTGCTCAGGGAAGCCAAACTTCATTTGCCTGGGCAAGCAAACTTGCGCCATTAGATCAAATATGTGCAAGAGCAATAACCAGGGATCCATGGACTGCAGTGTCGGCATCCAACTGGCCTTCTCCGGCACCGACAAGCACGAGTCGGTCCTCAACTCGTGGTATGAGGTGTCAAACCTGCAGCAGTACTCGCTCTACGGGCTGTACTCTAACGTGAAGGGCTCCCTGAGTGGCCAGTTCGACAAGTTCTTCTAGGCTTACGGAGCGACCATTGTCCATATCACTCACTCTCCTGCCACTGCCCCTGTGGAACTTCCTGATGCTGTACTTACCGATCTTATAGGTTTGCCTCCGTCAGGCTGATTGCACGCAAACTGATTTAACTTGTGTGGAGACCAAGCTCATCGATATGTATGTACCCACCTATTGAGTCATTTTATGCTGAGTGTTCTTTCTATTACTGTTTAACTTCAATTGTGTGACTGATTGTTCACTGGCAGTGGCGTTGTCCATGTGCTGAAGAAAATATCCTCTCACGATGGATTTCCGATCTTGCATTGTTGTGCAGAATAGCCCTAGAATTCATGTTGATGTTAACATCACGTATATCTTTGGGTACTAATATGTGCCTTGGACAACAAAATTAAACTTTCTATCTCGCAACTCAGGAGCTATACATGCCAATATGCATAATTAGACGTAATTGTACCTCAGGTAATCATACACAATGAAGTAGAGTTTCCAAGCTTAACTTCCTAATGCGTCAAGGGTAATTAAGCAGAGTTCCTCAGATTAACTTCTGAATGTGTCTCAAGCGTAATAACCTATTTTCAGAACACAATATGACCGATTCAAGATAAAACTCCAAATGTAGCTGGAGCCCGATTTTTAAAATAAAAACATTTTTTACATTTCAAATAATTTTGGAAAAATATACTGAGCCCACAGCCCGCTTCTCTCGCATCACCCGTCAGGCCTCGTCCCTGAGCCCACAGCCGCAGGCCCGAGAGCCCGATGATATCCGATCCCGCCGCTGTAGCCTCGTCTCCCTACAGTAGTACAGTTGCTGCCGCCTCCCACGACCATCTCCTACCCCCAGAGCCTCACCACCGCTCCCGACGACGAACCCCAAGCGGCTCTGTCACGTCCTCGTCGACCAGCTCCTCCCGCCGACGCCCGAGGGACTCCGCCTCCAGATCGACGCCGTCCACCACGAGCTTTCTCCAGCTCGACCTCGTCCCCACCCCCCTTCACCCGAGCGCCACTACCGTCTTGGTCCATCTCCAGGTCGACGCCGCCGGCCGGCCGCGCGTCCCCGACACCCCCAGCCGAGCTCGCAGGTAGTTTTGAAGTACGTATTACCCAAGCTTACTCTTAAAAAATGAAACTGGATGATGGATTATCACGACAGATCATCAATAGACGCTACGCTATTCTGAATCTTTGCAAAGAACCTTGTGCTTGGAGTCTGATTGCCCCCCCTGCTTTCTCCTGTCTTGCCTGGTCAATGCGCATGGGATCTTGTTTGTTTGCGTAGTGCTTGGAAGCTGATTGATTACTCGGCTGGAGATCTAGTGACTTACCAGATTTGTGTCTACAGATCAGAGTGAATTAGAGGATTTTTTTTCCTCTGTACTGTGAGGTTGGATCAGTGGATTTAGACAAAAAATAGTACTCCCTCTGTTCCACAATAAGTGTCGCTAGTATAGCTACCAAATTGTGCTACGTACGTGAAAATAGCCCGACACTTAAAACGGACTGGAGGGAGTAGCAATTTCGGTTGATTCATATACGCATTCTTCAGTTCTGAGAAATTTAGCATGAGCACTGTGAATAATTATTGTACATGTATTATATGTTTGAACAACAGATTTGGCTACCATATGACACAATGAGCATGTTTAATTACCATCGTATGTGAATAATGATCGTACAAGTCAGATCATGAGCTCCTGTATCAGCGTAATACGATGCAAATTTATTCCTATTAGCTGCAGAATTCTATTGGAAAAAAAATTCTGGGACCTTATGAGCTTATCTGCTTAAGCTAAGAAGAAGTGGCCCTCACTCTGCAGAGTATCAACCACAGGGATCTCTCCGTATGATCGGAAGAACAAGATGTGGCAGAGGATTTAAACAGCAGAACTAGACCCGGCTCGCATGTTCAGACATGCTCCGTGCCAAGGATACATACAAGAAGATGTACTCAGCTGCCATGAGCTACTACTGCGGAGGGCTAGCGGCGCCGAGTGCGTTCTCAGGTAGCGTTCAAGGCTCCATAATAACTAACATCTGTTTTCCAGTTCTCTTACTTTCCAATCAAAGACAGCTCTAACTCTTTTTTCCCTCTTAATGTAACAGCCTTGGATCTTAGGCATTCTCTCAACTCCCAAGTAAGCCACTGGGGCATGCTAGTCCGTGCAGGGCCCGTTCATATACACAATGTGCGCTTGCAGGCGATTCTGCCGACCAAGAGATTGTGATTGCTCTGGGAAGCAATGTGGGAGATAGAATCAGTACGTTTGACAGAGCACTGCGGCTGATGAGGAACTCGGGTATCAAAATCACCAGGCACGCCTGTTTGTATGAGACTGCCCCTGCTTATGTGACCGATCAGCCACGGTTCCTGAACTCTGCTGTTAGGGGCACGACTAAGATGGGGCCTCATGATTTGCTCAAGAAGCTCAAGGAGATCGAGAAGGATATAGGGCGCACTGCTGGAATAAGGTATGGTCCAAGACCAATCGATCTAGACATTCTTCTGTATGGGCACTCCCAGATCAATACTGAGACTCTGGTTGTGCCACATGAACGCATACATGAGAGACCATTCGTTTTAGCACCTCTTGTTGACCTTATGGGTTCGTCAGCTGATGATAGTATGGAAAAAAGCTGGCATTCTCTCTCAAATTGCAGTGGTGGGTTCTTTGATTTGTGGAATGAGCTTGGTGGTGAATCTATAATTGGAGAAGAAAGTATTAAAAGGGTCATTCCTGTTGGTAGTCGTCTGTTGGATTGGCGTGAGAGGACCCTTGTTATGGGGGTGCTTAACCTGACGCCGGACAGCTTTAGTGATGGAGGTAAATTTCAAGAAGTGGAAGCTGCCATTTCTCAAGCCAAGTTGTTAATATCAGAAGGTGCAGACATAATTGATATTGGTGCTCAATCCACCAGGCCCTTTGCAACAAAGCTATCTGCAAATGAAGAACTTGAGAGGCTGGTCCCTGTTCTGGATGCAATCACAAAAATCCCAGAGATGGAAGGGAAGTTGCTCTCAGTAGACACATTCTACGCGCAAGTTGCTGCTGAAGCTGTAAAAAGAGAAGCCACCATGATTAATGATGTATCTGGTGGACAGCTTGACCCAAATATTCTTGAAGTTGTTGCTGAACTTGGGGTTCCATATGTTACCATGCACATGAGAGGTGATCCATCAACGATGCAAAGTGAACAGAATTTACAGTATGATGATGTCTGCAAAGAAGTTGCTTCTGAGTTATATGCTCGGTTGAGAGCAGCAGAGTTGTCTGGAATTCCTTTGTGGAGGATAGTTCTTGATCCCGGCATTGGGTTTTCCAAGAAATCCAAACATAATCTTGATGTAATCATGGGCTTGGAATCCATTAGAGAAGAAATGGGTAAAATGAGTATAGGTGCTTCACGTATGCCAATATTACTTGGACCCTCGAGGAAAAGGTTCTTAGGTGAAATATGCAATCGCGCCGATCCAGTTGAGAGAGATGTTGCTACTGTTTCTGCTGTTACAGCCGCGATCTTGAATGGTGCTAATATAGTAAGGGTCCACAATGTTAGATACAATGTGGATGCTGCTAAGGTCTCTGATGCATTGCGCAAGGGTAGAAGGCGATAATAGAAAATATACCACCAGCATAGAAGCGAGACCAGTCTCCAGTTTTGTACAAGAAAATGGTGATGTGGAGTAGTTGCTGACTTGCTGTCACATCATTGGCTTCTCAGCTCAGTACCATATATGGGGTGTATCATCACTTAAAGGAATGGAAACATGTATAAATAACTATTACAGTGAACCAAAGAAATACAGCTTTCTTGTGTCTCCTTCCTAGAATCTTCAGGGAAGCAAAGGTAAACTCAACTCAAGCCACCCAGCGAGTAACCAAAACAAAATAAGATTCTAAAGGCTGCTAGAAAGGTTCAGATAATATTCATGCAACTTACATAGGTTTCTGGCACAATTTCTTATCCAACATTCTGGTATAATTTATTTTGATTCCACAATTTTGAGAGCTTTTGAGAGTTTTTTTATGAAACTTCCCCTTGTGGCTCCTTATATGTGGTTTGATCTTGTTGTATCCAATGAGGAAACTCATGCATTGCAAGTGCCGTATGACATTACTAGGCCTCAAGGCATGGTCTATGATCTAACCAGTTTTCTGAGGGTTTTATTGTCTAACTGCAAGACTTTTGTTATGTATTTTATTTGGAATTGTCTACTTGGGAACATCATTTTTTTCTGCAGAGTACTTTTCCATCTCTCATGCAGTTTTTGATGTTTTTTATGAAACATCTCCTGGTGGCTCCTTATTTGTGTTTTGATTTTGTTGTACCCAATGAGGAAACGCAAGCATTGCAAGTGCCGTATGACATTACTAGGCCTCAATGCCTGGTCTATGATCTAACCAGTTTTCTGAGGGTTTTATTGTCCAACTGCGAGACCTTTGTAATATATTTTACTTGGAATTGTCTACTTAGGAACATCATTTGTTCCTACAGAGTATTTTTCCATCTCATGCAGTTTTTGAGGTTCTTTTATGGAACTTCTCCTTGTGGCTCCATATTTGTGTTTTGATCTGATTGTACCCAATGAGGAAACTCATGCATTGCAAGTGCCGTATGACATTACTAGGCCTTAAGGCTCGGTCTGTGATCTAACTAGTTTTCTGAGGGTTTTATTGTCAAACTGTGAGAACTTTGTACTGGACTTTTTTGGATTGTCTACTCGAGACTTGAGAGAATCCTTTGTTGCTACAGAGTTTTCCATCTCATGCAGATTTTGATTCTAAATCTCAACCACTTCCTAGCGTGTTTTAAAAAGAATACAGCTAAGGCTTCTTGATTGGTTTGCGACCCTATGAGGAAACTTGTGCATTGCAAGTGCCGTATGACATTACTAGGCCTCAAAGTTTGGTTCTATGATCTAACCAGGTTGCTGAGAGTTTTACTGCACTTTGTATGGAATTTTCAACTTGAGAGCATCATTTATTTCTACACAGTTGTTTACACATCCGACAGATTTGAGTTTTAAATCTGAACTGCTTTCTACTGTTCATTTAAAGTTTACCTATGGTTGGCACGTGCATTTTATTCCGCGTGTGTCCACTGATGAAAACCTTAAGAACTGCAAGTGCTGGATGATTATGCTGTCATCGAGAATGGCTGTGCTAATGATATCACCGCAGGTTTGCTGAGGGCTTATACTATGGGACATTTATTTGCATTGTTTGGTACATATCTGTCGTATAAATGGAATCTATTCTGGCTTGCCTTTATTCTTGTTCTACCCAATGAGGAGATTCATGCATTGCAAGTGCCATATGAAATACAAGGCCTCAAGGCTTCTGTCTTTGATTTAACCAGGTTTCTGAGGGTTTTATCGTCAAGACTTTTTTTTATTGTACTCTCCTGAGTATTCTCTACTTCAGATCGTTATTATTTGTTCCTGCAGAAATCTGTTCACCTCATACCTACGGGACCACAGATTTGCTACTGTTACCATCATCTTTAAACGTTTAACCAAGCAAATTCTGGATGCTATCGGTCTATGTTGATGCGTTTCTAGGTTGTTGAATTCAACAAAGGCAGGGTTCAGAACGTGCACCGGAAGTAGGTTGGTTGTGGTGCTTCCTCAGGTTCAGGGCAGCCAAACTTGAGCAAACCTGCAGCAGTACTCCTGAGTGGCCGGTTGCGGTTGGACAAGTTCTTGTAGGGTTCCGGCTGGGCCACTGTTCATAGCACTCTCCTGCCACTGCCTCTCTCGAACTCCCTGATGCTGTACCTAATGATCTTTAGGTTAGCCCGTCAGGCTGATTGCACGCAAGCTGATTTAGCTAGCTCATCAATGTGTATGTATGTATCCGTCGAATCATTTTATGCGAGTAGTCTTTCTATTACTTTACTGTTTGTTCTTTAACTTGAATCGTGTGACTGATTGCTCGCTGTCAACTAATGGTGTCGTCATGTCCAATTTGTTATTTAGCATTGTTGTAGAAAATAGCCCTAGAGAGCATGTTGGTATCAACAGCTCGTATATCTTTGGATTTTTCCTGTTTAGCTTATTTGGACTATTTCGTGATACAAAAAAGTATTCATTTGTTGGCTTGTGGATGTATTCTGGCATAGCTCACGTTCTTGCTCCCAGAATAAGGTCCCAAAGTCCACCATTTTTTTAATCTGCAATGAGGCGAATCAGGTGAGGATTCCCGAGAGAAACGCAAGCGGAGCTGTCTGTCTCCCTTGTGGTAGCAGGCGGACCGGGCAAAAAATTGTTGTTGATGCGGCGACAAATTTGGAGCAATTTTGAAAGGGAATCCTAAGCTTTGAAAGGGAATCCTAGAGAGCTGGTGTATATTCTTGTTGTAAACGTCCATTTTTGCGTCTGTCCATTAGCGCGTGTGCCAGAAACAGTCTCCTCCTGTTTGTTGTTTCTCACAACACAGAATTAGTAGTAGATGTTAGCTGTTGCGTCACAGTCTGCTGCTCTGTGTGACCTTCGTGCGCACAGCCTGCTAATACATAGCTGCACCATCAGCCAGAAGCTTTCTTCGCCAAATGGTGATGGGCCAGAGTAACTAACATCATAAGCATCACACTTAAAGAAACCGTCTGCAATTAAAGCGCTGTTTGCTACACAGATAAAAGGATGTGCGCGCGCGTAAAGCTCAGTAAAGCTCCCAAGCCAAAAGGGAACCGAGCTTTATGTCATCCGAAAGAAGCAAAGACGCATAAGTTCTCGCACTATGAGAGGTCAGTGTGAAGGGACCAGATGCAGCACTGAAAGGCCCTCAAACTTTGCAAACAGTTTAATCGACGGAGCACCTGGGGTTAACTTAGCTGCCGAGCTGAGCCCAGCCACTTGCTACTAGAATCTGAGTGTGCTCCGCATTGCCAAAACTCTCAAGAAATTTAATGGCAAACAAAATGAGTTGCAAAGGACAACATGACTACAGAAGGATGTTAAAAAATAGGAATACAGAGAGGATAAGATGGTGAGGTCAGGGCAGGGAAAAAGAGTGGTGGCCACTCATCATGGCAGCACCACTCTGAAAGATTTTCAGTGCAGCATTGGGAAAGAAAGATTAATTGTTTCCTGTGAAAAGATTTTTCCCAAGTGCAGCAGCGACAGGCCCACAGCCGAGCGGAGCTGGAGTTCCATCAAGTGTTGGGAGTATTTTTTTATGGTTGCTGACTGCATGTCTAACTAACTGCTGCAAGTGGTTAGATTAATCTGTATTTTCAGTATCAAATGCAGTTTGACTAGTCGTCCATTTGGTTCATCGTTTTAGTATGTGAGGCACTTGATGCTTGAGACAACATGTTAGAGCAGAGCCTGCAAAACGCGAACCCGCAAAAACGCGTGTTTTTTTGCTCGAAACGCGGCGCGGCGGAGCAGAAACCTTAAACCGAAACTGTAAAATGGAATATTCTCTGAATATTCTTTGTGGTGTTCTTCTTCCTCATGCGTTCCCCCAATCCCTCCGCATACTAAAATACACCGATCCATAAAAGTACACAGGAGTTGAGCTAGCTAGCTGCCAGGCAACGATCAATCCATCTAGTATACTCGTACTAGTAGCTAGCTGATCAATCGGGGGCCAACAGGAGCTGAGCTAGCTGCAGCGGCGCACGAACCAGCGGCAGATCAATCTCGATCCAGAGCGAAGCTTGACGCTGGGCCAGGAGCGGCGGACGAAGCCCAGCCGGAGCGTGGACAGAGCCCCCGCGGCATCGCCGCAGCGCGGACGAAGCCCCTCGGCGTCGAGCCGCCGCCGCCGCTGCAGCGCGGACGAGCCCCCTCGGGCCGGCGTAGAGGCCCCTAGGGCCGCGACCAGCTCCTGCCCAGCGTTTCCGGCGGTTCCAGTGGCGATTCCGGCGAGTCCGGCGGAAGTTTGCCGGATTCCGGCGAGTTCCACGGCGGAAGGTCACAGGCGCCTGCTGAAATGTCCCTCCCGCCAACGGCTTTCACGATATGCAGGGCCCCTTCGGTTCGGCCAGGAAAACTTCGTATTTACGGTTCCACGGGTCGAATTCACGGGCCCCCTCAAAAACTTTTACGGGTCGGAGAGTTTTGAGGGTTCTGTTCTTTGCGTTTTTGCGGTTTCGAATCCGTATCCGACGGTTATTTTGCGGGTTTACGCGTTTTGCGGGTTCTGCTAGAGATGCTCTTAGGAAGAGGTCCTTGCAATGCTTCTAGGGGTGTGGACAACAAACTCTTGATTTTTTTTCGTGGTGGACCTATTAAAATAACTTGAATTCCATGAAAGTAGGAATTTGATGGAGTATTTTGTACTGAAATTTGCAAGCAATTTATCAGAAAAGAAGAGGCCATGGGGTTGGCTTCACATCTCCCTATCATGGAACCACACTCCGAATCCAAAAAATACTCCTACTTGCACGTGTCTTTATCAGGCAACACTTCCGTCAGATTTTTTTTTTAAACGAGGCAAAAGATTTGCCTTTTATATTGATATAGAAGAAGCAAACATGAGACGGCCGAGGTCAAAGAAAAACCCGAACATTTTAGAGCCTACTAATACAAGAAAAGCATCCCCGCGAGGACCTAGATCAACCCACTCCGTCCACTGTCTCTTCTGAACGCCTCAACACATCAAGTTTCCAATTACCGAAGAGAGAAATATTTCTTCGAATTGTATACATGTAAAGAAGTTGGTGAATGATATCACCCAGCATCCATTATTTTCTATATATGGGTCTCTAATTTAGTGCAGGAGCAGAGGACGAGGACCTCCAAGCATTCCCAGCAAAAATGAGTTCAATAAAATGAACATATTTGTTGTCGACTCTGATTCTTCATGTTAGTGTTCCCAGCTTTAACAATTCATAATTTGCTAGTTAGTCTAATGCAATACTTATGGAGAGGGCAACTGTCTATATTTTATGAATATAAATGCAGCAACCGAGCACCATTCGTTCATTCTAAATCCTATTTCGCGGAATGACAGCAAGGAACAAAACAGTTACTAGTGCCAAAGTACTGAAGTACATTAGTCAGATTTTGAGCCTCCGCTGTTGTGCATTGTTTATGGATGCCCTAAAAGTACATCCGAACCGTTTTGATCTTTAACTGAACTGCATAAAAATATTCGTGGTTTCCAATGACGATCGCCACTTCATTAGATCGTAGCCTACTTGTACGTACCTACCAAGAGTTCTATAGAAAATTAGAAACCAAAAGCAGATAAAAAATGGAAGCAACTTGCGTTATGTAAAACCACCCACCAGTCCACCACCACCACTAATGGTGGCCATCAAAAGAGATATAACAAGAACAGGATTCTGCTGCAAAGTTTGCTGATACTGTATCTCTCCAGTTTTTAAAGATTCTGTCTGCAACCTTTTCCACTACACAATGCAGCTGCTGTTTAGTTTTGTCTGATCAAAAGAAGGAAATAAATATGGGGCTTGGCAAGATAGCCCCATATTTGCAGCTATGAAGTGCATGGCTTCTTTTGATCTTTTATGTGCCGGTAAGGTGGCAAGTGCTTAACGCACAAGTGTTTACCTGAGGAGTGCTTGTATATTTATTTAGAAATAAAGTTGCGTAAAATTCAAAGTACTCATGTGGTGGCTGCTAATGGTTAGATGACACCAGGAGTTTGTACTATCTCGTGTAATTTAAATATGTTCTTATCATACGAATTGGTGCTACTTGATGTCAGGGATGATTTTAGAGTAACCCATTATTGTCACAACGGTCAATTAAATTTAAATGACATATTGTCTATTTCCCTTGGTGGTTGCAAACCCTCTTTTATCCTTGGCTTTGTCTTGTCTTAGGGACTCTTTGATTTACATGATTCTAAAAAAGTATAAATAGGAAAAATGCAAGATTGCAATGTCATGTTCACTCCAATCCTACATGATTTTGTATGCATCAAAGTTTCTTTGATTTTATCACAGAAAAAGAAAAATATTTTGAAAATGAGGTTTCAGTGGATCTTAGATTTCCTGTGGAATCTAGTGCAAAGGATTCCTTACGAAAAAGTCCCATGAGATTCAATACTACAGATCAAACAATCACAATAGAAAAAATTCTTAGGATTTAAATCATCCAAATTTTCTATGCAAATTCAGATAGACCCTTGGTACTCGTGTATTTTACACTCGAACTCACATCTATCTACATGGGAAAATTTATGCTGGAAAGAACTCGGTAGTGTGTGTGGTCAAAGCCACATCCAAAGAAGAAAGGGGAATATATTATCACCATCAGTGAGATGCTCATTCATCATTTTTGCATTTTATTTTCAAAAAAGTATGTAAATTTCATAACATTTTTGGGAATGTAAATTTAAAAATAATCCGAGACCGTGTCTTATATTACTTTCTGAGATAATATTACAATAGTTTCAAATATCCAAGTGCAAGTATATCTTTATTTCAAAAATTAGAAATTTTAGTTTGATGTAAAAATGCTAACGGGTTGAAGTAGATAAAATAAGGATTTCAGGTTTCAGCGTTAAGTTTGTAACGTGTTGATTTTTAAAATCCAGTTCAACATATCATTTTGAACAAATACTACATGGCCTACAAATGGAATTTACTCAATAATGAGAAAATACAATATTAAGAAATTATCTGACCAATCTATAAATTAGTACTCATACAACGAGTATCCTTTTATCCAAATATAAATTACACACATTTTAGACAGTATTATATTGAGCATTAGCACCATGATTAATGGACTCTCGCGCACGTTCATCGACTCGTCGTGCACTGACTTGACGCGCCATCCGACTCCTTGAGCACTACTCTGTACCAGCCGTATTGTTTACCAATAGCCGATTAATTAGCTGCCATTTCCTTTAAACTTATTTAGCTGTCTGTTGGCATGAACAAGCAGCTTATGTAGATTGCCGTACTATGCGGATGTTCCGAGGGACGTGTGTAGGCCATATTCCGTTTAATTACATGAAAAAACGTGTGGAATTTCGTTTGTTTTGTTTGGTTTAAATTCTTAGGACTGCGTAATTGTCGTGGGGTTATCACGGCAGATGTTACCATAGGGTAACTTGATGATTGGGGCAAGGCGCCTTGGTTCTTCAGGAGATTGTCACGCTCGTTGGGGAAAAAAGGTTTATCCAGGTTCAGCCTCTCCATTGGAGATAAAGACCTACTTCCTGCTTCTATGTTATTGATCTCGAGGTCTCGATAACTCGGCTACGACAACAGAGCCGGGTTACGAGACATGTTACAAGGGTTTCGCTTGATAGCGATGATATCGAACTAGGGTTAAGACTTGTCTATCTATGTTCTGGGAGCCCGTTTATATAGACGCCGGGTCTCCCGAACTTACAATGAATACCGAGTTACATACGAGCCCGGAGTCCTACTCTAGGTTCTTCTTGACCTTCCGTAGCCTCCAAGTCACCCGGTTCCTTCCTTCACTCGGACTCCAATTCTTCTAGGTCCTTCCTTCTAGAGACGAGTCATGTTAGGCATATTGGCCCAGCTATAACCCGGCCCATATCTTGTACACATCACTCGGACCAGTCCTTGGGCCGTCCGACTGATTCTTCCTTGGTCATGAGTATACCGGGTTATTATCCCCCCAACAGTAGTCCCCAAGTTTGACTTGAATAAGCTCATTTGTTGCTTCACTTGATAATCTTGATCTTGGTCAGATTACTCAAGGATAGCTGCTGATGGGATTATCCTAGTTAAACTCCTGAAAACAAAATGAAACATCATTAACTTTGAATGGCTGGGTTATGTTTCAGACCAGCTCCTTTTGGCGGTTCTCTTATAACCCGGCTTTTCTCTTGTCCCAAAACTTTAAATGATTCGACTTTTATATCACACTTAAGCCCCTCTGGTCAACGACCAGGGAACATTCTCTGACACATTTTATCTTGTCTTTGACCCATGGTCAAACAGAATCTTGACGCCTCGATTTCTACGCTCCTAGGGTTTCACCCTGGGCTATAAATAATGGGTCACGGTGAATAGGGTTTCACTTTCCCCATTCACCGCGCCACTTCATCTTCTTCCTCAATCTATTCTCTCTCCTCTCTAGGTTTAGGGTTCCTGTAGATCTCGCCTCGCCGCCGCCGGCCATCGGAGCTCTGCATTGCTGCAACTCACCGCCGGGGGATCGGTTCCGCGCCAGATCTCCACGAGCTCCGGTAAGTTTTTCACTCCTGCACTTAGCTTTCATCTGGATCTTGACTTGTTCTTCCTCGGGTTGTTCTTGAGCTTGTTATTTTCCATTTCTTTTCTTGCAATTTTCTAGATCTTCAGATCTCATGGCACCCAAAGACCCGAGGAAGCTTAAGGCCAAGGCCAAGCCCGGTGATGGCACCGCAGCATCGGCATCGAAGAAGATCAAGAAAACAACCAAGCCCAGATCTGGGATTACGGCTAACTGGGCCAAATCCATGGCCACACAATCCAAGCTTGAAGAACTGGCTGAATCGGGTGTTCTTCCTCTTCAGTCGGAGATCGAGTGGAGAGGGACTGAAGAGGAGACTCGGCCTTCCCTCCAGGAAGGTGAAGTTTTCTACTTTCTTGAACATGTCACCCGGGGTTTTCGTCCCCCGGGTCATCCTTTCTTTAGGGATCTTCTTCATCACTACGGACTCCGGGTCTTTGATCTCGGACCCAACTCCATCTTGAACATTAGTAACTATATAGTTCTCTGTGAATCGTACTTATGCATTCCTCCCAACTTAGCTCTTTTCCTGGAGCTATTCTTGTGCAAACCTCAACGTGAGCACAAGAATGGCCCCCTCTTGGTCTGTGGTGGCGTTTCTATTCAACGCCGCAAAGACTCTGCTATGCCTTCACTCGAACTTCATACTCATGTAAAGCATTGGCAAAAATCATACTTTTACTGCAAAGCCAAGATACCTTCTGGTGAACACCCTTTACCGGGTTATTCGGTTGAGCCCCTCGTTATCAACAGCAACATGAACTCCTTCACCTCTGACGCTGAGAGAGAAGCTCTCCAGCCTCTTCTCAAGAAAATCTCCATTCTTGTTAAGCACGGTCTCCGCAGAACTGATCTGATCAAGACGTGGATGGGTTGGCGAATTCAGCCCAACAGTATTCGCAAGAAGCTTCTTTGCGATTACTCGGGCCATCTAACTGATTCCCTCCGTTACTCGGAGAAGTCCTACCCAAACACTGCTCTGAACAAGGCTATCAAGGCCTTCCTTGCTGAAAAGGTTGAGACGATCAAAGATAATGGCCTTCTGCCATTCAGTAAGAATAACCCGGCACCACCAGTGAGTCCCGACTGATAAATATCTTAATAACATATTCTTTCTCAATTGTATACTGATTATTTTACTTCTATTTTTCACTAGGAATCTGATGACTGGTGGCAAGTTGAGACTCCCCCTGCCACTCCTGAGGCAGATGATGATGAAGATGATGATGACGAGGCTCTGTCCTCGAGTGAAGAAGAAGAAGAAGAAGAAGAAGAAGAAGAAGAAGAAGAAGAAGAAGAAGAAGAAGAAGAAGAAGAAGAAGAAGAAGAAGAAGAAGAAGGTGAACTTGACTCCCTTGGCCACTTCTTCATAAGCTTAATTGAGAACGAAACTCAACCCAATTTATCCACTGATGCCCATTTTATAATACCAGAGCCGACTGAAAAGGCAGTCACTCCTTCACCCGGCCGTAGCTCTGAAGCCACTGAATCAGCTGCTACCGGAAAAGGAAGGCTCGCACTATCTGTGCCAAGGTGCCATACTCTCGCATGTCCACAGAACCATATTCTTATCTTGCTATGCAAAAACTCAACCAAACTCTTCTTGAAAAATCTTCGCAGAGATCTGCTGAACCCTCTACCAAGAGGAGAGCCACCGGACCTCCCCTGGAGAGATCCTCTTAACCCGGGAATCCCAAACCTTCATCTCCACGCCGTCCTGGTACTTCCTTTTCCAACTTTGAACCACAAAAACATCCCTCTGATAGTTATCCTTTAGCTGGTCAAATCCGAGTTTCTAAATCATACTCTCTTACAGCTTCTTCAGGCTCCAGCAACGACCTCCCCCGTGACTTTCAAGTCAATACCGGGTAATACGTATAACCTTCTATTACTTGTATTTACTTTCATCAACTTTGCTTTCTTTTGCTCTTTCTTATATTATCTTCATACTTGCAATTTCAGGGCGAAAGCTACTCTTAGTGGCGCTCCAAGCCCTCCCATTGCTGAGGAGGATAACTTGGAGAACACCCCTGAAAAACATGCTGAGCCGACTGATAAGAGCAGACAACTGACCAGATGAATGTTTCTCCTTCTCCTGCTGAAAAACCGACTGATCCGAAGTCGTGATCACAGGAGCTTGCTTTACTGAGAAGATCTCTCCCCTCAAACTGCAACCAAGTTTGTTGCCTCTGAAGAGAAGTCCAAGCCGACTGATAAAGGCGAGGCTTCCACTGTGCCACACTATGGCCATATAAACTTTGAAGGTCTGTTAACTGAGTACAACACATGAAGCTTACTGAGGGCAAACTCGTGGATTCTCTTGTCCAGAACATCAGGTACACATCTTTTCCTCTTCATATCTTATATACCAAACCTAGTCCCCAAGTATCGAGTAAACTGTCCTCAGTCACTCGGTACTTGAAAATATATATCTCTTTCTGCCTTCATTTTGAAAACTTCAGAATATCCCAGTCCCCAAGTTCCAAGTTATCAGTCTACGATAACATGGAACTTGTTTTACTTTCTGATTTCAAATCCTCATTAATTCTGACTTTCATCATAACGATACTTTCAAATCCTCATAACCCCCAAGTTCCGGGTAATATGTTCACATTTTATCTGGAACTTTGAAATGTGTTACTGAATAACTTGTAAAAACTTAAAAGACATACCAGTCCCCAAGTGCCGGGTGATCTGCTCTTCAGTCACTCGGAACTTGTATAAATACTCTGTCTATATAATTTACTATCAACTTGTTCTTTCTTGCCATTGCCGACTGAAATTATTTCAGCCCCCATGTTTCTAACTTGCTATTCTTTTTTCAGAGGTATGTGTCCCATAATGACCAGGTACTTGCCAAGACCAACCAACTCCTTGAAGTTGAAACCAAGCTGCGCAAGGAAACTGAAATTCATGCTTCAGACTTGGAGAAAACGATTGAATCTCTAACTGCAGAGAACACCAAACTGAAAAAGGAGTTGGAAGAGGCTGGAGATAAGTATATATCTGCTTTGACAAGATGGTCAGTGTCCAGAAATACTTGGACACCCTGAAAGACCATATCAAGGATATCCTCAATCCACTCATTGGTAAACACCATCTCTTTTCACTTTTTTTTTTACTCGGCTTTCATATACTAACCCACATCATACTTTTCAGGTGAGAAGAATGCTGCCATCAGGAGATCCTATCCAGAGAAATTGAACTGCTTGAACACCATCATTCGGCAGTTCCAGTTTGGCACTTCTGAGATTATGAAGCGTGTTAAGAGCAACTGTGCTCCTCCCCAATGATATACGAGTCCCTGCATCAGCTTTCCACGATCCCCGAGTGGTTAGACCTCTGGACGCGCTCAGCATGCCGGGTTGGCGCAATGCGCAGTTTAGCTCTAGCCAAAGCCTACAACCCGCGCCTTAACCTGGCTCCTTTTGTCAAAGGATTCCCTCAATACAATGCTGATGGCACCAAGTTTGGGGGAAAAGATTCAAAGAAATTGCTGCCCAAACCCGGCCTTGCTTGCAAGATGCTGAGAGCCTCGACTATCGGTTTTCCAAGATGCAGTGGATGAGAACAACACTCCAATCCCCACTCCTGAACCCGAGCATTGATCTGTTGGCCAAGCTGAGAGACTCCATTGCAAAGAAGAAGAAGCTGCAGCGCCAAGTACTTTACTCCAGTTGTCCCTGCACCCAGCCGTGCTCCTACCACGCCAATCATGGAAAAGCCGGCTGATGTTGCTAAGGATACTGCAGAAGATCAAGGCCTGCACAAGCTAAGTCCCAGGCCAAAGCTCCTGAAGATAACCCGGCTTCTGCCGAAGCTGAAGCTGCCAAGGGAACCTCAACCGATAACCCGGCTATCTGAGCCAGTTTTCATGCTGTACCTTTTCCTGCAAAACAATTATTCGGCCAATGGGCATTGTAATATGCTCTGAAATACTTTGCCTTTTATTTGATGGTGCGTCTGTGCACTATATGAAATACTCAATATTTTGTAATAACTTATACTTTTTATGGTTTAGATGACCCTTTTGGTTTATCTTTAGCTTCTTATCAGTCGGCTTTCACATGACTTTCTCAGTTGCTACTTTTTCCTTTGCTAAAACAGGGTCAAACTAAGTCCCAGCATGGGCATCATAGTTGATTGAATTAACAAGTAAGCAATCTGGTCATAAAATTGTGAGTAACATCAAACTGATAGGCAAGTTTAACCAAGAACAAAATTAAGGCTTAAAAGCCGGGTCTTAGGATTAAAACTTATGAATTTATAATTCATAAGTCCCCAAGCCCTGGATCAATGTTTACAAGTAAAGGCTTAAACTATGCATCATTACCCCACTGATCTCAAACATCTCTATGCGTGCTCTCTTGGGCAACAGCTATAGGACTTTTTGCTAAGCACTCCTTTGGGCCAAGCTTTATAACTAAACATATGCATAAAAAGTAAAACAGTAGAAAAGATTTCTTCTCAATACTCTTCTTTATTAAAGATACACCAGCAAGCCGCCTCATTAAAAACCTTCCAGTCCCCTTAGGTACCCTGGTAAGGAAAAGAGCGCGTCTGAAACCTGCTGGGGGTTACATCGTGTGTTACATAACTCGGCCTAGGTTCATGTTCACTAGGTATAATATGGGCGAAGATGAGCAATGTTCCACGGCCGCTTCGTCTCTTCCATAGGAAGGATAGCATGGTCCGTGTTGTTCTCTTCACCTTTCTCTCTCACATCTATCAGATAATATGAACCATTGTGCAATTTCCGACTGATAGGAACGGCCCTTCCCATGGAGGAGTTAGTTGTGCATCCCTGCCTGCTTCTGTCTGAGCCGTAAAACTAAATCTCCTTCCTGGAAAGTTCTTGATCTTACTCGGCGACTATGATAGCGCCGCAAATCTGCTGATAAACTGCGGACCGTTCCAATGCTAACTCACGCTCCTCTTCAAGGGCATCAATCGAATCCTCCCTTGCAATTGCATTGCTTGACTCCACATATGCCGCCACTCTTGGCGAGTCATGGACTATATCACTCGGTAACACTGCTTCTGCTCCATACACCAGAAAGAACGGTGTACGCTTGGTTGATCTATTCGGGGTTGTATTGATCCCCCAAACCACTGGGTAACTCTTTCACCCAAGCTCCATACGCCTTTTCAATCGGAACTCGAAGTCTTGGTTTGATTCCTTCAATATTTCCTGATTACTCCTTTCTACCTGCCCGTTGGCCTGTGGATGTGCCACCGAAGCAAGGTCTAATCTGATTCCCTTCTCTTTGCAGAATATCTCTGTTTCACCGAGTGACATGTTGGTCCCATTATCTGTGATGATACTGTGAGGATAGCCAAACCGACTGATAATTTTCTTCAGAAACGTGACAACTTTGGAAGCATCACAACTTGTAACTGGCTCCACTTCAACCCACTTAGTGAACTTATCAACAGCCACCAAGAGATGAGTTTTCTTGCACGATGTCATCTGAAAGGGCCCCATCATATCAAGACCCCAAACTGCAAACGGCCAGTGATTGGTATTGTCCTCAATTCCTGAGCCGGCACATGCTCCTGTCTTGCATATCTTTGACATCCATCACATGCCCTAACAATCTGCTCTGCATCCTTGAAAGCTGTGAGCCAAAAGAATCCATGCCTAAATGCCTTGGCCACCAGAGACCTAGATGAAGCATGATGACCACAGTCCCCAGCATGTATCTCTTGCAAAATTTGCCTTCCTTCGACTGATGAAACACATCGCTGATAAACTCCAGAAACACTGCGCTTGTACAACTCACCATCAATTACTGCATAACCGAGTGATCTTCTGACAATTTGTCGCGCCATAACTTCATTACTCGGCAAATCTTCCTTATCATATAATCCAGATATGGTTCAGTCCACTCAGGAATCTCATGCAACGCTGCTACTAACTCGGAATCTTGATCTGGACTTCATCTTCCTCTTCACCCGGAAGTTGGACTGATGGCTTCCATAACTCGTCCAGGAACACATTAGGTGGAACTGGCTCTCTACGTGATCCCAATCTTGACAAAGCATCTGCTGCCTCGTTTTTCCTTCTATCAATATGATCCACCTGGAATCCTGAAAAGAATCCAGCTGCTTCATCAACAGCCCTTCTGTAAGCCGCCATCTTCTCATCTTTCCTGTCCCAAGTCCCAGAAACTTGCTGCGCTACAAGATCCGAGTCACCAAAACACATGATCCTTTTGATGTTCATCTCCTTGGCAATGCGCAAACCATGTAACAAAGCTTCATACTCAGCAATATTATTGGTGCAATCAAAGTGAATCTGAAGAACATAACTCATCTTATCCCTTTGGGTGAAGTGAGAACCACTCCTGCTCCTGATCCCTCATATTGCTTGGATCCATCAAAATGCATAACCCATGACTTATAACTCGGCGCCTTGGGTGGTGCCGTGCTTAACTCAGTCCAATCATTGACAAAATCAATCAAGGCTTGTGACTTAATCGCTGTGCGAGGCTCATACTTGATGTGATAATCACCCATCTCAATCGCCCACTTGGCAATTCTTCCAGTAGCTTCAGTATTGCACACAATGTCTGCCAATGGTGCTCCACTACCACTGTAATGGGGTGTTCTTGAAAGTAATGCTTCAATTTCCGACTGGCCATGAAAACGCCAAAAACTAACTTCTGCCACTGGGATACCTCTGTTTAGCCGGAGTCAAAACCTCACTGACATAATAAACCGGCCTTTGAACCAGATGCTCCTTTCCTTCTTCTTTTCGCTCCACCACAATAACTACACTAACTGCTCGGGAATTTGCAGCTATGTACAACAGCATGGGCTCCTTTGGAGCTGGAGCAGCTAAGATTGGTGCTTTCGATAATGTTTCCTTCAATGCCTCCAGGGCTTTATCAGCTTCCTCATCCCAAACAAATTTATCTGACTTCCTCAAGAGTCGGTATAAAGGAATTGCTTTCTCTCCCAGTCGGGATATGAACCTACTCAACGCAGCCACGCAGCCCGTGATCTTCTGGACTTCCTTCAATTCAGTCGGCTTTCCCAACCTATTGATTGCTGCTATCTTTTCCGGGTTTGCTTCAATCCCACGCTCGGACACAATAAAGCCGAGTAATTTTCCTGATGGAACTCCAAACACACACTTTTTTGGGTTAAGCTTCATCTGAAACCTCCTTAAGTTAGCAAAAGTTTCTCTCAAATCATCAATAAATGTCTCAGCCTTCTTTGTCTTGATCACCACATCATCAACGTACGCATGCACGTTCCGATCTATCTGCTTCTCAAAACAACTCTGGATGCACCTCTGATAAGTTGCTCCAGCATTCTTCAGTCCAAATGTCATGTTCTTGTAACAAAAAGCTCCAAATGGGGTGATAAATGATGTCTTCTCCCAATCTTCCTCTGCAAGCTTGATTTGATGATATCCTGAATATGCATCCAGGAAACACAAAAGATCACTACCTGCCACAGCATCTATGATTTGATCAATCCTTGGTAACGCAAACGGATCCTTCGGACAATGCTTGTTCAAACTTGTGAAATCAATACACATCCTCCACTCATTGTTCTTTTTCAACACTAAAACCGGGTTAGCCAACCACTTTGGATGTAACACTTCCATAATGAATCCTGCGGCGAGTAAACGAGCTATCTCTTCTCCTACAACCTTCTTCTTTCCTCATTCAATCTGCGCAATCCCTGTTTAATCGGTCTTGCTTTAGGATCAACATGTAAGCGGTGCTCAGCGAATTCAGTCGGTATGCCTGGCATGTCACTAGGTTTCCATGCAAAGACATCCCGATTCTCACGGATGAATTCGATGAGCGCGCTTTCCTATTTGTCAGTCAGATTTGACCCGATAGAGAACTGCTTGGACGAATCACCCGGCACGAAGTCAATCATCTTGGTATCTTGAGCCGCTTTGAATTTCGCCCTCTCTTCGGTCATTGGTTTCTTCAAAATTGTCCCATCATCCGGGTTTGTGGTAGCTTTGTAGTAATTCAACTCCTCTTCCGCACAGGCTTGTTCTGCCATAACAGCATCACCTTCCTCACATTGTAACGCCAACTCACGACTGCCATTGACTGTGATAATACCTTTGGACCTGGCATCTTCATCTTTAGGTACACATAACACGGCCTCGCCATGAATCTAGCAAAAACATTGCGGCCAAAGAGAGCATGATAGGGCTCTTCAATTTGACCACCTCAAAACAAATCATCTCAGACCTGAAATTATCCTTTGATTCTCCAAACGCGACCTCCAATGTTATTGTTCCCTCTGGTCTTGCCGACTTTCCAGGGACAATACCATGAAAGATAGTACTGGAAGGGTGAAGCTGCTTGGCTGTGAAACCCATCCGGATGAATGTATCCCAATACAGAATGTTGATGCTACTACCTCCATCCATAAGAACCTTGTGTAAAATATAACCCGAAACCTGAGGTGCAACAACTAAAGCCAACGCTCCAGGTGCATCTACTCGGGCCGGGTGATCCTCTCTAGACCAAGTGATCGGATACTCGGACCACTTCAAATATCTCGGAACTGCGGGAAGAGCGTTGACAGCTCTTTTCTTCAATTTCTGATCTCTCCGACTAGTGCTGGAAACTGTAATATGATACTGTCCTCGATTTAACTCCTTGGGGTTTTGCTGGAAACCTAACCCGGCTGGTCCGTTATCCGGGCCGGGTGGTCCTCCATTATTTCCTCCAGCTTGTGGTCCGTTGGCCGGGTTATTTCCATTACCCGGCCTCGGGCCGTTTCCTCCCATATCATCCTGGCAAACTCTTCGTTCTTCCATCTCTGAAGATCAACACACTGGGACAAAGAGTGATTTGCCGGTTTACCGTTCCTACTATGACGTGGACACGGCATGTTGAATGCTTCCTGGGGGTTAGCCGGTCCTCGGAAATTTCCCCTGTAATTGCCATTGTTGTTATTGCCTCGATAATTATCATCTCGCCGCTGAAACTTGTTATACCCGTGTTTGTGTTTGCCACCAAATCTGAACCACCCTCGTGCTGCCTTTTGGAGTTATTCCCATTGTTACCATTATTGTTTGTTGTTTTGTTACCGTTGTTACCGTTGTTTTGTGGTTCTTTCCTCCGTTGTTGACGTTTCCTTTTCCCTTATCTTCATCATCATCCCGGGTCTTGTCTGTGGACGCGTGCTTATGAGCCGCTTCCATCAGCTGCCCCATGGTGATGTTTCTGCTTCGCCAGTGGCCCTCAGTCGACCCATCTTCTGAATTACCGGGTCATATCTGCAGGTTTTCTCCATTGATGACACGGCCGCAGCTGGTGTAATTCCCTTTGATGAGTGAATGATGGCTGTAACTCGGCGCATCCAGTGACGCGCTGACTCGCCTTTCTTCTGGAAACATCGCTCCAAATCCTCTATAGTGAACAACTTCTCACACGTGCCCTTGAAATTCTTGACAAATAATGCCTTCAACTCATCCCAAGAATTGATAGATTTCTCGGGTAATCCATTGAACCATAACTTTGCTGCTCCTTCACTCATCATCAGGTACATGTATCTCGCGCACAAGTTGGCGTGGCATTGCGAATACTCATCGCCATCTCGTAACTGCTGAGCCATGTTTCTGGATCCATGCTGGGGTCATAATTCGTCACCTTGCTTGGCTCTTTAAACTTCTCAGGAAAAGGTTCACTCTTAATAGCATCTGAAAGACATTTAGTTCCAACCGGGTTAAGTAATGAAGAAACTAACGGCAAACCTGACCCGGTATTTGGTGCGTTGCCCATCACTCCTGCTTCAGGTTGTCCTCCGGCGACACCTAAAGCCGGGTTTGCGCTCGCCGCACGCCGTGCTCTTGAACTGTTGACAATCGCTTGGGCCACAGACTGGGCCGGGGCCGGTTGATGCGGCCTCGGCGCCGGCTGATTCTGAGCTGGCCTCTGCTGATGTGTCCCGAACGTTGAGGCTGCGGCGCCGGGTGACCTTGATTCTGCTGTCCGTTCCTGACGCCTGATCCGGCTGGCCTCGGTGTTTCTCCGTGATGACTCCGGTTAGCTCGGCTATTGTATGGTGTTGAATGTAACGCTCCACTCTTATCCGGCATGTTTCCCTGCTGCGTGATCGCGGTTTTCAACATCTCAATTGCCCTGCGTGCTTCTTCTCCCTCTGGCGATTGATCAATCGGCATGCGGCATAATGCTAATGTTGCTGCGTACACGTTATCAGCCGGATTTGAGTAGTGACCACTGGGCGTGTGGAACCGATCTGCTGGTGGTGGCATACCCGCAGCCGCTGTGTTCTGATTTTGCTGAGCTCCAGCCCGAGTGTTGGGTGGCACCCCGTTTCCTCCCTGATTTGCTCTAACCATGATTCCATGCCCGATTCCAACCGGCGCTGGCTCAGGCCGAGTGACATTGGGAGCTCCGTTTGGTGATGCAAAGTTCAATCTTGTTGGATCTAAGGTCATGCCTGGCATCACCCGGGTCTGGAGCCTCCTCTGATGTACTGCTGTAAGATCTTCATGGCGATTCTGCACTGTTATCCTTTCTTGCTCCACACGGGCTCGATCCCGTTCTATCTCTTGTTGCTCATCAAACATGCGCTGCTGCTCCGCCAATAAAGCCTTCTGTTGATTCTCCAGCGTGATTCGTAACGTATCCAATTGCTGCGCCCGGGTTGCTGCGTTATCTGGTGTGATTGGGGTGGTAACTATTGCGCGTCAAAGTCCAAGGGCCTCAAAACTGGTGAATTTCCATCAAACCGGCTGTTCCGAGCCATCACCCGGTTGAAAGGTCGTGACGCTGAATTCTTTCTCTGTTTTCTCTGGCCGCACGCGTGGCATCGTCCTCACTCACTGAAGTTTCTGTCCCATCATCAGGGTGTACACCGCAGCACGCTTCATGGTCCTTGGCTCCGACTCATAATCTTCCTCATCAGCCACGTACCCAAATCTCTCGTCAAACAACGGTAAGATCGATTCAGTATCTGTATCCAAATCTTCCTGTCGGCACTCCGGCTCGCAAGCCTGGATGTCCGACTGATGTTCGAAACCTCCTGTTCCGACTGACTCTTCTCCATCAGATTGGACGATGGTGGCTGCCCCTGAAACGGAGTCGCACATAACCTCGTCATCAATTTGCTGAGTTGCATTAACCATACCTACGAAGACGTTGATCCGACCGAACGGGATCACCCGGCCGGTTTCCAGCAGATCTGCTTCTTCCTTCCAGCCGGAATCGTCGACGATGCGCTTTCCGTGCCGATCCATCCTGACCTCGCCGATCGCGAGGTTCTCCATCCCTCGCAGAGCTTCTCCCTTGATGAGGACAGCTTTGGTCGGGCCCCACGGTGGGCGCCAACTGTCGTGGGGTTATCACGGCAGATGTTACCATAGGGTAACTTGATGATTGGGGCAAGGCGCCTTGGTCCTTCAGGAGATTGTCACGCTCGTTGGGGAAAAAGGGTTTACCCAGGTTCAGCCTCTCCATTGGAGATAAAGACCTACTTCCTGCTTCTATGTTATTGATCTCGAGGTCTCGATAACTCGGCTACGACAACAGAGCCGGGTTACGAGACAGGTTACAAGGGTTTCGCTTGATAGCGATGATATCGAACTAGGGTTAAGACTTGTCTATCTATGTTCTGGGAGCCCGTTTATATAGACGCCGGGTCTCCCGAACTTACAATGAATACCGAGTTACATACGAGCCCGGAGTCCTACTCTAGGTTCTTCTTGACCTTCCGTAGCCTCCAAGTCACCCGGTTCCTTCCTTCACTCGGACTCCAGTTCTTCTAGGTCCTTCCTTCTAGAGACGAGTCATGTTAGGCATATTGGCCCAGCTATAACCCGACCCATATCTTGTACACATCACTCGGACCAGTCCTTGGGCCGTCCGACTGATTCTTCCTTGGTCATGAGTATACCGGGTTATTATCCCCCCAACAGTAATCAATGGAAATAGAGGTAAGAACAGACTGAGCAGTGGAGACTTCTGTTGGATCAATGATCATGTTTCAATGGGGTCATTTACATAAATTTTTATGTCTGTACGTTAATCCCAGTTCTTCGCTTAATGAAGGACATTGTCCCAGGAGGTGGCCTTCCACCCGACGCCGGACACTATCTCCTAGAAAGTGGACGAGGTCCGGAATCTACACGACGGCCTGGTCCCGCATGTGCAAATCGGCAATTTAAGCCCCATGATGGCATACAAATGTAGTCACTCATGTGCGTTCTCTTTTATCACTTACTCTCACGAATTGAATCCGTATGCAGCGGGTTAGACGACGGTTGCGGGAATAATGTTTGTATGTTCGTATACGCTTACTATTCCCGAATCGTGTGCGAACTATCGCACACGCCAAAAATACTTAAGCGTATGCATTGCTTCTGGCCATCACACACGATTTATTCTATGTTGATCGTGTGCAATCTCAGATAGTATAGAGTCGACCAGATTAATTAATTTGAATTATATTATTGATTCGAAGAACTGAAAACAGAGATACAAACCACTGGAAATATACTACTACATAGATATATATATATTCTAATAACTAGAACTATATGCTAATAACTAGAACTAGCCTAGTTCTTCTTCTTCTTCGGCGGCCCTTGTACGCCATCGTCCTGGCAACGACGCTTCTTGCCGCCATTGTCCTCATCGCCGCCATTGTCGCTGTCGCTGCCGCTGTCGTCGTCCTCGTCTTCCTCCTCCTCGTCCTCGTCCTCGTCGTCATGCTCCTCGTGCGTCAACTCAGGATCTGAGTCGTAAATCTTGGAGCATGTGGGGCTGAGCGTGCCGTTGCTAGACGAGTCGTCGTCGTCGCTTGGAGTGGGTGGGGGAGTCTTCTCGCTGTCGCCGAGTCATTGTCACCCCTCACCCACCAGTACTCCGACCAGTCAATGGGGTCCATGGTTGCAGTCGAGAGCTTAGAAAGAGTTTGTGAGAAGGAACGGGGGAGACTATGGATGAAGATGACACTGAGGAGTGAAGCGGTGATATCACATTATATTGGCAGAAAATTGCGGTTAAAATTCTGAGACAATGAAGCGCATTCAGAACCGCCGCTCTCAAAACGGCAGTTCCAAGGTTCATTGGTACCTATCGCAGACGGTTTCCAACAATACCGCGTGTGCTTTGTTTTACTTTCGCATACCGTTTTCAAACATAGAGCGTGTGCGATAGCAAGGTACCGCACACGCGTTTTGATGGGCTGATTGTGTGCAATTATTAGTAGGCTAAAGTAGTGGAAGAGAATCCTCTTAAAGTAGGCCTAGTAGTTTAGCCGCTTTACTGACAGGTTAGCTTGTTTAGTCCCACCTTGCTAGTTTAGAGCGTGTACGACCGGTTTATAAACCCCGAATATGGCACCCTATGCAGGGTCAGCCAGTATTGATGCCCAAAATATGTAAAAACATACATATTTAGGGAAACAATACTGACTGAATCTTTTTTCAAACTCGATAACTCGTGCAAACTATTTATTAAAGCATGTTTAGTCCCACCTCGCCTGTTTAGAGCGTGTACGACCTGTTTGTAAACCCGAATGTGACACCCTATGCACATCGGCCAGAATTGATGCCCAAAATATGTAGAAATGTATTTAGGGCATCAATTCTGACTGATATTTTTTAATCTGTCGCACGTACGGATACTTAGCATATTTAGTCCCACCTCACTAGTGTAGAGCGCGTTTGACTGGTTTATAACCACAAATGTGCGGCTGCTTATCAGCCATGGTTTGCCTAGGGGCCAATCTGATAACAGGTAGACATCTATCGGTTCTGGGACTGGCCACTAGATTAACCATGGTTTTTTAAGATTTCTTTTTAGGTTTTACGATGGGAATCATCGCATACGGTTTTATGAATATTATTGTAAGCGTAGATGGAGGCATCACACACGATTTTTGGTTCACTAAACGTGTGTGATTGTGAGGCCCAATAGGGCCCATCTTTACGCAACCCTACTTTGTCTCTTGTATATATTTGGACCAGCAGCTACTGTGAGTTCAGTTCACTCCACAGCCGCCCACACACATTTTAGGACACCCTGCTCACCTGGTCGGCAGAGCGAAACCTAGATCTCTCCCGAGCTAGTTTGCCGATGACGCCGGCAGCACGTGCATATCGAAGGCCGGAGTTGCCGCTATTTCACACGGTTGCGTCGGCTCGTCCACGCCCATCACAGTTGTGACATCGCCGTCGTACTCACAAGGTTGTTCGTCGTCGTCCTCCTCGTCCCTTTCTTATATGAAAGGTATACACATGCGCTCGTGTGCACTATTTTATGGAATCGTACTCAGATCTACTTTAGCACGGTTAACAATGCCGGATTCGGTAGAATATTGTGGATTGAAACTGCTCTCTTGCTTTTTAAACTGATGAGCGCTGTGTGCACTATTTTATGGGCCTGATTCCGGATCCATTTGTTAGATTTACTATATTCTATCAGACCGGATCTATTTGTTAGATCTATTTTTAGGGATGCATATCTCGTTTATTATAATAATATTGTCACATGAATGTCGATGATGAATATACAACCCGTACTACTATGTTAATATGGTTTAATGTTTAGGGTCAAGGATTTGTTTCTAATTACATTATATTCAGGACCTAGAACCTATGTCTTAAACTCTATTTAAAGTCCAGTAGAGTTATATCTGAGGCTTATACACTTTAGTAAGTTTAGTTCATAACTTTAAGTGTTGTATCTCTAACTCTATCTAGCTTCTTATGATAGGGATCTTATTTTGGTGGCACTGTACACGAAGATTTGGTTACGTCTTTGCTTCCAGCTTTGAACAGAGCTAAGAAAGCTTAAGCAAAGAAGTAACCAAAGGGCACATGCATCCGTGGGTTCTTCCTCTAGGGTGAAGTCGTGATCTCGCGTGGAGCTAGTGTTGATATAGCACGACATGATCACGTACCCCAAAGGTTGAATTGTGGGAGGTGATTATCTTCCACAAAGGTGTATAGGACCTTGTATGTAACGGTTGGTCATGTTACCTTAAATATGACAATGGTAAGTCCACATAAATTATTTGTTCTACCATTTATCTCTTTTATGTTTATATTCTCACACTGCCATATAAACAGGTCATACCGTTGCATACACCCTTCAAGACCTTCAAGATGACAATGATGCATTCACCGTCGCTTTTGTGATGTTTTGGGCCACTGCATAAGACACTTTTTTAGTTAAGAGTGTCTTGTACAGTGCCCCAAAAATCACAGTGGTGGCGAGAAGAGTTAAGTGCTATACTGAACAAGTTAAGGATCAACAATGGCAACTGCAAGGTCTTAATTTGGCAAAACTGAGCGTGGCTGCAATCTGAAGCAAAGATGTAACCAAGAGATTTCTAATTTGTGGATAATTCCATTTGTATAACTTGGTAGCAGCATAATTAGCTATGTCCCAATATGTACATGTACTGTTGGTTTCTAAAATGTTCAGTGAATTGTTTGATTACAATGTGCCACTATGTATATATGTGATTTGGATGAAATGATTAAATTATGAGATCTATCGCACACTGTTAAGTTTTGACTAAACATGGGCGATTAGACTGTCAACACCGGCGATTCAGTAAATAATACCGTATGTGATAACTAGAAAACACACACGGCAAAATTACTTAAAACCGTGTGCGATATGGGGCATCACACACGATTGAAATACGAAAACTGTGGCCAATGTCTCGGATATCGCACACGCTTATAAAAGACGCTTCATGTGCGAAGTGCGACCTATCGCACACGGTTAAACTGACTGTGTGCGATGGACGAGCGCATCGGCCACCCATGGATAGCGACGGGGGCTATAATCGTTTGCGATTGCCAAAGTCGACCGTCTGCGTTTGCCCGATCTGTACTAGTGAATTTTTGAGCTCGACGCAGCAGTTCAGCCCTATGAAGATTTGGGACCCAGTTTGCAAGGTTTGTAACATTCATCATGAGACTTTGCAACACTTTTGACACAAGTATTTCTTCACGATGACGGTTCAGGAGAGGGTGGTTGACGGGGATATACCTTTCGGGTACCCTACCATGAGGGTACCTGGTGCACGTATCGATTAGGCCTAACTATCGAGAGCCTACATGAAGCCCATGAAGGAAGGCCCAAGAAGATGGAGTATCCTCCAAGTTAGGCGAAGCAATAGTCTGTTTAGACTTTCCTTACATGTAATCTGAATCAGTTGCGAACTCCCGAGACCCAGCCTATTATATAAAGGCTGGGAGGGTCGCCGATCAGAGGACACGCAATACTCGAACCACCAAAGCCCTAGCGAGATGGACATCTCGTCGGGACTCCATTGTAGCTCGCATATATCCTCATATCAATACCAGACAAGCAGGAAGTAGGGTGTTACTCTCCGGAGGCCTGAACCTGGGTAAATCCCTGCTTTTGCTTGTCAGCCGACGAAACTACCAGCTCTACCACGTTCTCTCCCCCGTAATCTCAACCCTAGGTCCTTAACCATGGGATTTGATGAGTTAACCCCTCGTCAATTGGCGCCGTCTGTGGGAAAGAATAGTGCTGGACTCACGGTTTCGCCGGTTCCATCGGAAAACGGCGACTCGCCGATCGCATCTACGAACGGCAACTCGCCGACTGCATCGACAAACCACAACTCGCCGACTCGGTCGACATACGACAACTCGCGGACTCGCTCGAAAATTGGCAGCCCGCCAACTTCACCAACAAAAGGCACATTTGATCCACACTCGCCAGAAGTCCGAGAGAAGTTCGCTAGTCTCGAGTCAGGTTTGGATTTAACTGTCGAAGCATTCAATTTTTTCGTAAACAAGTTTGGTACGCAGGACTTGACAGATCCACGACAATTCGCGACTGCCGCACCCGAGGCTCCATCGACTGCGTCCGTCCCATTGTCGATTCTCGAAGCCTGCTCATCTGCAACAACCATGTCACTCGAGAGATCAACGAGTACATGACAAAAGAACTCCAAGGTGAGGAAGCTGAATCAGCGTACCGCAAAAACGATCTCGAGCTCGATTTTCCACTCGATGACACCTTCGAATACGGGATCTCCCTCGACGACTTCGACGAACCCGAAATTCATAACGACAACAACGTCGACTCTGAGATCTGCACCAACAACAAACTCGACTCCGAGGTCCACAACGATTTTGCTGACGCTGAGATGAGCATAGACGATGAACGCATCAACAACGAGATCCGTCCAGACGGACCACTCGACGGGCATACTGACTCCGACATGAGCCTTGATGAAGACGTCGAGTCCATGACAGGAATTGGCAGCACATACACGTACCCGCGGGTCATCCCCCATCAGGTTTACGTTGCCATCAACGGAGAATCATCTGAAGCCGCAGCCTGCCGCAGGCCTACGGAATTCCCATGCACGGTAACTATGCCGGATGGGGTCACAACTTTGACAATTACTGCTGAGATGGCAGCAAAAGCCGACAAAATCATTAAGGAGTGCACAATGATGTCAGCAGACGCAACTCCAGAAGAGACGTTGACCTTCCAGTACTTCAACTGGCAGGAATCACTTCGCCTGCAAAACATTAGAGCAACACTCGAGGAGCGCAAAAGGCAAGCCAGCATCTCGAACGCACGAAAAAGACAACTTTCACTTAGCTCCACAGGGCGGACGAGCCCAAGAGGCAGATCGAGGCTGGCACGCCTCCCGGAAGATGAGAGGGAGGCAATTACTCGCAACCTAGGCTTGTCATTCATGACACAGGACGACGAAGGAATCCCAGTACCCAAAACAGCTGCGGGTGCTCTTTTCTCTGTGGGTGCTTACCTCAAAGCAATGCAGCCTCCGGCGGACGATCCCAACGCAGCCTTGCATCGCCAACAGCTCAAATCACTGGCCCTAGCGGTGAAGGCCATACATCCAGATGCAAATACTCCAGGAGGGAGTCGAGATCGCAACATAGTCAGCTCGCGACAGGCAGCACACGATCGTAGTGGTCGCAGTCACCACTCGGAGGAAACAAGGAAAGGCACACGTCGACACAGGTCCAGCAGAAGCAGATCTCGAAGGTCTTCCAGTAGCGACTCATATTCCGACCGGGAGCCCGAGCCATGCGGAGCCTTGTGTTTCACTCGCCGCATCCGCGAGACACGGATGCCCAAAGGGTTCAAGCTAACATCTGAACAACCCAAGTACATAGGTCGACAGGAACCTTCAGGATGGCTAGAAGACTACAGACTCGCCGTCTCATGCCAACGAGGCACGAATACTACGGCAATGCAATACATACGACTCATGCTCGAAGGTACAGCCCGCGACTGGCTCAAGGCGCTACCTCCGTCGTCATACGACTTGTGGGATCACTTCCGCAGAGACTTCATCAAAAACTTCGAACCTCTGTGCGAGCGACCGAAAACATTCGAAGAACTGAGAGCCTGCACTCAACGATCAGACGAAACATTGAGATCATACATACGACGATGGACCACCATACGCAACTCAGTTGGCGCACTATCGGAAGATAGGGCCATGGACGCCTTCATCATGGGTCTCGCCAGGAGAGATTTCAAAGAAGCACTTGGTCGGGAAAAGCCAACCTCCATGGCTAACCTCATAAAAATCGCGACTGAGTGGGCAGATGGAGAAGACTCGGTGCGAGCAACCCACGCCTCTTCACCACGCGACAACCATGACAGCGGCAGCCGAAGCCGCAGGGACACATACAAAGATGATCGGAGGCGCAAGCGTTCCAAACGTCATTACGACGACGACAAATCCGAGTTCGTGGCGGCTGGGTTCACACAACCCCGTGACGACCATGATAGAAGCGAAAGGAGGCCGGATGATCGCTGGGATAGTCGAGACCGCGAGCAACGAAGTAACAACTACAAGAAGCAAGAGTGGCAAAAGCCGCGTTCTGATGCACAAAACGAGCGCTCATTCGATGACAAGATAGATGACTATTGCAGATTCCACCTGTACAAAGGGGAGGATGGAAAATTGCGCTCCAATCACTCGTTGAAGAACTGTAGAGAATTCGACAAATTGGCATCTAAATACATGAATCTCAGAAAGGCACCCGCCGCAACTACACCTCAGCCAAACACTGTACCTGCCCTGATGGCACCGCCACCACCACCACAGCCTCCCGCAGGCGAACATGTTGCGGGCGCCATACACCCCGTACCTCGGGTAGAGGAGGATCGGTACCCTCAGCATCACGGGCAGGTGAACATGATACAGAAGGGGCGCTCCTCCAACAGGCAGCAAAAACTACTCACTCGACAGGTGAACATGGCCGTCATGGCACCCGCCGCTATTCCTGAATTTTTAAGGGATCCGAGACTGCCATAAACTTCAGCTGGGCGGACCACCCCCCAGCTGTAGTTCGACCAGGGCACGCAACTCTAGTACTCGATGCGCAAATTGGAGGTTACGCCATGGCCAAAGTCTTCATGGATGGAGGCAGCGGCATAAACATCATCTTTGCGGACACACTCCGCAAAATGAACAAGTCAGTCGAAAATCTCCCAAAATCCACAAATACCTTTCACGGTATCGTCCCTGGCAAAGCTGTCCGCCCAGAAGGCACAATACAACTTGATGTCACGTTCGGGGACAATAGTCACTTCAGAACAGAATCGATTGAGTTCGAGGTCGTCGACTGGAAGTCACAATACCACGCCATACTTGGACGGCCAACGTTCGCTCGATTCATGGCAGTGCCACACTATGCGTACCTCTAGCTAAAAATGGCAGGACCAAAAGGAGTCATCACTGTCAATGGAAAACTTTCAAAGGTCCGATGCTTGCGACCGAGAGTTCAGCAACATCTCTGAGATGTTCGGCATGGAGGAGGGACACGCCCAAAGCATACAACGCCCAGTCTACTACTTGAGTGAGGTCCTCTCCATATCAAAACAGCGGTACCCGCACTATCAAAAGCTGGCCTACGCCGTGTTCATGTCATCAAGGAAGCTGACGCACTACTTCGTAGAACACCCGATCACTGTAATCAGTAACTCAGGGATCGGGGATATTCTCACAAACCCCAACGCAACTGGGAGAGTCGCAAAAAGGCTCATCGAGCTAGGACCAAGGGACATCGGATACGATCACCCGAAGGCCATCAAAGCACAAGTCTTACCCGACTTCACAACCGAGTGGATCGAAGCTCAGTTGCCTGGAGCGCCAGATGTGTCCAACTCATGGACTATGTACTTCGACGGGTCCAATAAAAACGAAGGTGCAGGCGCAGGTGTCATCCTCATATCGCCAAAAGGAGATAAGCTTCGCTACGTCCTGCAAATGGGATTCGAGTTACCATCAAACAACGAGGCCGAGTACGAAGCCTTGATCCATGGCATGCGGATGGTCAAAGCTCTCGGGTGCACTCGATTAATGATCTATGGTGACTCGAATCTGGTGGTGCAGCAAACAATGAAGGCCTGTGACGCCATAGCAGACAACATGATCGCCTACCGCGACCTGTACAACGTAATGGAGGGTAGCTTCGAGGGCTGCGAGTTGCGACACATAGGGAGAGAAAGCAACGAGGAAGCATACATACTAGCCAATCTAGGCTCAACCAAGGCGCAAGTTCCACCTGGTGTCTTCCTCGAGCGCATTGAGCATAGAGGACCCGCCAGTCGAGGTACTCCTCATTGAGCCAACTTGGACTCAACCTTTCCTAGCATACATACTCCGCAACGAGCTACCCGACGACATAACTGACTCACGACGTGTCACTCGACGGTCTAAAACATACACTATCATCAATGGCGAGTTGTACAAACGTATCATATCAGGTATGTTCCAACGGTGCATCGCATTCGAAGATGGCAAAGGCATCCTTCGAGATATTCATGTAGGTACCTGCGGACATCACGCCAGCAGCCGATCACTCGTAGCCAAAACCTTTCGAGCAGGTTTTTACTGGCCCACAGCACTCAAGGACGCGGAGGACATAGTCAAAAGGTGCATCGGCTATCAAAAATTTGCCACAAAGCCACACGCACCTGCATCAGCATTGAAGATAATACCATTGGCCTGGCCTTTCTCCCAGTGGGGGCTAGATATGGTTGGGTCACTCAAAAAATCTTCGCACGGAGGACACACTCATCTCCTGGTGGCAGTTGACAAGTTCACAAAGTGGATCGAAGCAGTCCCCATCACAAATTCGACTGCTACTACGGTAGTTAACTTCATAAAGACCATCATCTACCGCTTCGGTGTCCCAAGCAGCATCATAACTGATAACGGCACAAACTTCACGGCTGAAGAATTCCGATCCTTCTGCAAAGAGCAAAGCATCACGCTCAACAATGCATCCGTGGCACACCCGCAGTCCAATGGCCAAGTCGAAAAAGCCAATGGACTCGTGTGCAGCGGAATCAAGAAACGCCTCCTGGTGCCACTCAAAAGAGCCGCGGGTGCTTGGGTTGAAGAACTTCCGTCGGTACTGTAGAGCTTGCGCACAACTCCTAACGCTTCAACACAATTCACACCATTTTTCATGGTCTATGGCGTAGAGGCAATCCTGCCATCCGATGTAAAGTTCGATGCACCAAGGGTGGCAGCATACAACGAAGACGACGCAAAAGAAGCACTCAAAGACGCAGTCGACTTGCTTGAAGAAGCACACGACAAGGCCCTGGCTCGCACAACTATCTATCAGCAGGATCTCCGCAACTATCATAGCCGTCGACTGCGCACTAGGTCCTCCGTGGTTGGCGACCTGGTGCTTCGACTGAAGCAGAAGAAGGTGCACAAGCTCGCCTCCCCATGGAAGGGACCCTTCATCGTCACCGAGGTCATCGACGGTGGCGCGTACAGACTGAATCACGCGAAGACAGGCGAACTTTCGCACAATCCTTGGAATGTTGCGCACCTGCGCCGTTTCTATGCTTAGACTGCTCAGTTATACAATGTAATAGGCGATATGTCGGATGGCTGCAGGTTTCAGACGCGCTCTTTTCCTTACCAGGGTACCTACGGGGGCTGGAAGGTTTTTAATGAGGCGGCCTGCAGCTTAACGTTCAAAAGTGGAATATAATCAATGTTACTCCTATCTCTCTCTGTTTACTATTCGCATAACTCACTAACAAGCACCTTAACCGCACCCGAACGCTCGGGGCCTGCGCTGTCAAAAACATGAGATTTCGCTCCCACAAAAATAACACCTTAGCCGCACCCGAACACTCGGGGGTTGTGTCACAAAGTCCAAACAGGAACGCAAAACTCCACAGCCACACTCGAATAATCGGGGGCTGTACAATCATTAGTTCACACTCGAAACGTTTCATAAACCCCACTCAATAGACTCGGGGGCTGCGGAAATGCAAAATAAACAATTCATATTTTATACAAGAGGCAAATTTACACTCGGGGGCTGCCCCCTATACAAGTTTATACACAAAAACCTCTAATCCTCAGGCTCGTCCTTGATGGGCAAAATAGGGCCAAAGAGTTGAGCGTGGTTGCGCTCGACCAGCATCCTCGCAGAAAGAACGGTGCCATCAAGATCTTCTTGGGACAAAGTCGCACCAATAGCGGGTGGCGGCAGCACCAGGTTGGGACGTCGACTCCGAACATATGCCATCGCCGCGTTAGCTCCAACCACAAGCTTCTGGGTAAGCAACTCCCGGATAGGACCTGCATGACGGAAAAGATCGAGCAAGGCATGGATTCCTTGTGGTTGTGGTCCCGTTGGAAAAAGGGTCTGGTTGACGCGAATGAACCGCCCTGCATAACTCGAGTAGCTGAGTGCTTCGCCAAGCACGGTCCTTCAAAGTAGCGAGTGTGCGCGCTCGAAACCTATCAAGCCAAAAAATGCTGACGACCAGTTGTCGGGTTATCAGTAGCATTGTCCAAACGCTCCTCAATGCGAGCTCGCTCTGCTTGGAAATCAAAGACAAAACCTGCAAAAGTACAAGTCGAGTCAAAAGAAAAAGAGTAGCCAAAATCTGTAATCAGGGCAAGAATTGTACTCACAATCGAGTTGCCTATTTACAAGATCCATCTCCCCAAGCACATAATCCTCTTGTTGAGTGGCCAAAGCTGGTCTCATTTTCAGCATATTCAACTCGCTCTGGGCACTCTTCAGGTTTTGCTCCAATCTCACGACTCGAGTTTTCATATAATCCATTACTTTGGCATCATTTGTCACCTGAGCCTGCGACCGGGTGGCAGTATGCGGCTGCGAGGAACCATTATCACACCCCGTGAAAATCGCGCCAGAGCGGTCAAATCCAGTCCAAACGGCACCGTCCTCGGTCAGTACTGTATAACGGGCCCACACGCGTGTCGTGTCCCATCAGTCATACCAAGCACGCCATCGCTTGTCAGAAATTGCAGTCGAGGCATGCGTCATTGCTGACGTCACTTCAGGTCTCACACCTGATAGGCAAGACGAGCCATTCAAACTTTACGACAAAGCCAGTCCTTCGACTGCCTCGGTTGTTTCGAGGGTGAAATTCCAAATTAAGCAACACAAGACATAAAGGCACTCGATAGTTTCTTTGACTGAAACATATTACTCCCATCGGGAGCATATCAAAAAAAAATTCTTCAACTGAAAATGTACAGGATAAGAAGATTTGAGATTATCCTCCATTGCAAGCAATAAAGCACAATCTCGGGGGCTACTCCATCGGGAGCGCTGTTGCGCACCCGATAGAATAATGGCAAAGAATTAGTCGACAAATGACTCGACTCAGCTGATAAGCAAAATGTAACACAAAATCATACACGATAAATTCCCGAGTTGCGTCCGCCGCAAATACCTCGGATGCTGCATGCATAAGTGCAAAGGTAAGACCCGCCGATCTGTCAAGCTGGGCTAAGGACCGCTCCAACAGCGTTAATCATTAAAACTTTCCGTGTCAGCAGACATGATGAAAAATCCCGACGGACGCGTTGGGTAATCTCAAAATTATACTGCAGAACGATTCAGTAAGACCTCAACGGCCTGAGTCGAGTCTGACCAGTCTGTTCTAGATTCGAGTCCAGGGACTCGAGTTTGATTGAAAGCTAGTAAGGTTTTGCCCAAATGTGCAGTTAACCGGTCTCGATCCGTCGGGTGTACCGGGCCTACTAAGTTATTATCTCTTGATTATCATAAGCAAAAACCATAGTTGATGAAATACTCAACATAGCCAGACAAAATGTGCTATTCATACAGGAATTCCAATTATAAACACAGGTACAAAGAATATGACGTGCACTGATGAATGAGTCCATGCCCGATTCTTCGAGTCAGACAAGTACTCGGGGGCTACTGACGGGGATATACCTTTCAGGTACCCTACCATGAGGGTACCTGGTGCACGTATCGATTAGGCCTAACTATCAAGAGCCTACATGAAGCCTGGTGAATCAATCCATCGCAAGTCTCTCGAAGATGGAGAGGAGGAAGACTGGTGAATCATCATCTAGTATATCATATTTGGAGTTTGGGTGGAGCGAAATAGAAGGTTCACGGAAGTGGATGGTCTCATTCAAGAAGAATTGCAGAGGGTCGCGTCCACACGCAGGAGTTCTCTCTATGCGAACCCTCTTTCTCGGAAGAATGCGGTGTAGATAGGGATAAAAACACAAAAACAAAAAAATTCAAATTGCACCATATCTATAATAAGTAAATGCATTTTTCTCTCCTGAGGATGTCAGAATTATTCGCAGTAAAATATTGGCTACAATTGAGGAGGTCTTATCAATGAAATTTTCATTTGCACGGGATCTAGGCATGATTCCCAACCCATTCCATATAGAATTGTTTTCATTCGCAATAAAATATTGGCTACAATTTATGCATGTGATTTCAAATAATTAACAGACACATAAAGACCAGCATAAGTCAAATATATTACAAACCATGTTCGAATTCCTCCTTGGTGGATGCTTGCTTTTCACATCTCCGATACTTCATGGATTGAAGAGTGGCAAATTCGATGTCCTCCGCGTACTTCACGTCGGCATCGACCCTTTCGGCCTCCATCATTTCCGCCTCATGCTCAAGTTCATCTCTCGACGAGCTCCGATCACTTTGCTCTCGGAAGAACCCTAAGGGACACGCTCGGGTGTATCGCCTTTCCTACTCAGCACCTCATACTTTGTTGCCACGTGCCTCCCACGCGGCCACGGTCGACAACACATGCATGTAAGGCACAGGAGGGGCATGGAGATAATGAGGCGAGATCAACGACATGGGAGCTCACGGGCTCGACGTCGTGGGTGCCAGTGTCCTAGAAATCACGAATAGCACGTGTCGCGGTGTGCGGGAGGAGAGGCGGTGGCGCACGGGGAAAGTTGTAGTGCACCGGCTTTGGTTTGAGCGGTGTGGTCACATGGTGAGCGGGGGTTAGAACGACAGTGGATCTATGTGAAGGCATGGCCGGTGGCGTGCGAGGAGTGGCGTGGGGGCTCCTTGATGTGCTGAGGGGGGGGGGGGGGGGGGGGGGGGGGCGGGGGGAGGTATGGAATGGATAGAGATGTAGGGAGGAGAGTGTATACCGGAAGAGGGAGGCGCTAACGGGTGTCTAGATAAATTTCAGATAAATGGTTCATCTCAAATGTAGTTGAACATGATTTTAATCTGCTCCCTAAACAGGTAGATGGAGAGGCTTAAAGATGTGGTTGGAGGAGTCATTAGCTGTGACCATAAGGAATCAAGATACTTGTGTGGGACCAACCGTGGCGTTGGCCACGGCCCTGGAAGAGTCTCTCTCAGTCTGATGCACACAACTTGTTTAGCTGTAGTGGATCGGATGGCCTCGATTACCAATAATTGAGATCTCCCTGGAGCTTGGTTTATAAAAGCACCTGCGCACACACAACAGACGCATAATGGCATTGTTTTTTCCTGTGCCACTTTCTTTGCTTTGCGTGGGGTGAAGGCATGCATCGCTTGGGACTTTTCAAAAGAGAAAGAAAGAAAATTGCACAATATTACAAGTTAATTAGGGCCCCATGCAAATGTAAGCAAAGCGGAGAGGAAATAGAAAATATAAATGATAAGCAAAACATGGCCCCATGCATATGCTAGTGGTACACCATAAATAGAATTAAACAATACGCACTACTCAGTTTGAGATTACATCTTGATTTTGCGAGAAAAATAGGAAAAAACAAATTTTTGGTTAGGGTAACAAAAAGGCACCACTTCTTGTTAGTGCTAAAAAAATCACCAATTTTTTAAAAACTTGTAATGTATAACACTGATCCAACTGACACGCTCGGCTAGCCACGAAACTGACCGGTGGTGCCCGAGATGGTCTCAGACAAATGGTTGTCAACCCTAATGTAATTACAAAAAACCACGACACTTGGGGTTCTGGTAACAAAAGACCACCACTTCACTTTAGGGTTCAAAAAATCATCAACACAGAGTAACAACGTGACACGCTCTGCTTGTGCGGGCTAACGAGTACTCTGACCGGCAGGAGCTGGTGTTAGACTAACATGTTACATGGTTTGTCCGAAAAATGTGCATAAAAGAGTATTGTTGTCCTATGGGCCAGTCTAAAGATACTCTCTCACTTTTGGGCAAACTTGAGACACTTATTTTTTGGACGGAGGGAGTATTAGAAATCTGCTAGGGGTGATTGCGGCGTTACATGGTTTGTACCAGCTTCAAAATGTTTCTGGATCGATCATGACTGTTTTTAGAACTAACAAATTCAAAATGACTTACATTTCATAATTAACAAGATGACATTGCGTCTACTCCCCTCCGTCCAGGTTTATTGGGCGTTCAAGGAAGAGCACCGCGACGATTACTCATAGGGCCAGAAAAATTCTTAGCATTTTCTTTAACCAATCAACCGAAGCAAACAACGCACTTAGCCCCACATAATTATGGCAGTTATAGCAGGGGAGGTCAAAGAATATCCAATCGCGCACATCCACCATGGCGGGCCCTTTGCATGTATGAAGCATGCAACGCAAGTGACCAATCCAACCCGAGAAAGCAGAGCATGCAATGGGGATCGAGGGTCCCTTGTGGCTATTAAATAACCTAATTAATAGCTAATTGAGCCTAATAAAACTGGACATTCCAATTTTCATTAGAAACCTATTAAACCTGGACGGAGGGAGTATGTTCTTACAAAAACAAGTACTACTACTGCTAAATGACTTGCATTTTGGATTGCATGTAGTATTGATGGTTAATAAGACAGTCAAGAGGGGAGCTGAAAATCTTGGTCGGAGGACAAATATTGGTCGCCGCATGCATGCACGGCCCTAGATTTTGCCAATGGCCAAGATCCCCATGCCATTCTGAGACGGGGAGAAGGAGAACAGCCAACAGTTGTCACTTGGAGGTGATCGCACGACCAATTTGGCAAAGGAAACTATCCACACCACACGGCTCACCGCCGGGTGTCCCCAGAATAATCTCACTGATCGGGTACTCCAGTACCAGTACCTGTACATGTACTATTATGGGATAGAATCGAAAGCTGCGAGGCAGTAGACAGACGCTCGTAGTACACCAGCAACTTGCACCAAACTAGGCAAGAAAGTAGTAGTTCAGTGCGCAAAGTCGTTTTAAAATCTGCAAATTTAAGTTGTAAAAAATTCTGAAAAAATTTCTAAACGTAGATAATGATGATTCCTGCCTGTATGCAAAAACGAAATGCGAAACATTCAGTATTTTATCCTGTGTAAAAAAGACAAATTTCTAAATCTGGGTGGTGATTCAAAATCTCTCAAAATTGTCAGAATTTTATCATTTTCGTGTAGGGCGCAATATAAACTATTTCGCGTTGAAACTTTTCATAAACATAGATCAAGTCGTTGTCAATATCCAGTATTTTTTCCGGATTTTTTAGAAACTTAAAATGACGACAAAAAATAAATACAATACCGGGCTACGTGTAGCCCGGGTGACAAATCACCGTTCTTGGTTTCTGCTCAGTGACCCCATTGGCATTACTATATTGCCGGTACTGCATCCACATCTCCCCCTCTCCCTCTCACGCCTGTTGCCATTATTAGATGGTCTCCGCAGCTGAGATGCGAGCGGGCTTTGTTTGATTCCCCTCTCCGTTCGTCGATGCGAACCCTGTCCTCGCTTAATTTGGTTCGTCCTAAATCCCTCTGCCGTTTTTCATACATACAAGGTAGCATTACTGCTCTGCTCTGCTGAAAGTCCTCTCTGCTCTGATCTTCTTGGAAATCTCTGTCTGGCCTTCTGAGAGTCTGGGTGGGGCGGGGGCTCTGCTCTGATCTCGCCACCGTCCCTTCTTTCCAAGCTGATCTTCTTCTTCAGCCGGTCTTCTTTCTTCCCTGTGTGCTGTTAGCCATGGAAATCTGTTTACTTGTGTTCCCTTTTTTGTTTTGTTCCGCCAAGACAAATTGGGTTCTTTTTCTTCGCTTTCTGCATCAGTTTCTCCTGCTTCTCTGGGATTTCAGTTTCTTCTTCTCGTTCTTGCATGTTTATGTTGGGTACCCACTAGCTTCACGCATGTTCCTTAATTCTCCCATCAAGTTTTCTTGCCTCCCTTTTGTTTCGGTTCTCGGGAGAGTTTCCCACTTGCTTTGTTTTTAATTCCACATGCTTCTTGTTAAGTTTTTGTTTTTACCTCTGTTCGGAGTACACCAATCGCTCTAATCTGCTCTTTAATTATTGGTTCGGTATAGGTGATTGGATGATGCTTAGTGTGCCCAGAAGCTAAAGATCCTGCAAAAGCATTCTTGTCTTTGGCCCAGACAAAATCCAGGCTCTGACACTCCGGCATAATTCCTTGGCCAAGGCAGCAATGATGAGCTTCAAGAGCCATGAGGGATTCGGGCAGATTGCTTCCGGTGGAGGTGGAGCCCCGGTGCCGTGGTGGGCGGTGTCCCAGCTGCTGTACGGGGAGCCGGCGGTCTTGGCGTCGTCGCCGGAGGCGGAGGCTCGCCGGGGCGGCCAGTTCCAGGTCGTGCCGAGAGCTCCGGGCATCTTGGATCCGGCACCGCCGTCATCGGCGAAGAATGGGGCTCCTGAAGTCCTCAAGTTCTCGGTGTTCCAAGGTGAGACCTTCTTGCTAGTAGTTTGTGGAATGATTGCAAGAATTTGGTACATGGATCTGTGCATACTAGTACTATGCTAGTGAACAGAAGGGAATGTCACAAGGTTGAAGATTATTTGGTTTTTTTTCCATTGCGGCGAAATTTGAAATCCGATTCCGTAATAATCATATATAAAGCTAATATCTTGGCAGAACTTTTAAATAGATTTGCAGGTGAATTCAGAGTGAAGTGATAGCTAGTACTCAGTAGAAAATTAGTCTCTTTCTACTCTTCACATGAAATAAATCATAGACTTGTTGCTAGAATTTGGTGTGAGCTAGATGAAGTTGCACATTTTTTCGAAGAAAGGCGATGTTATATATGTCAGCTGTCATGCCAGAGGAGGGCAATTAGTTGGAATATCAGATGTTTTGGAGCTTTTGACCCCAAAAATCTGTCATTATCTTCTTAATTTATAGGAATTCATTATGAGTTGTTGTCTCTCTATTGAAAGACTTGTCAACAAGATCGATGAGTACTTATGGTTGCAGCCTTGGTTTATTATACAAACATAATAAGGTAACGAATTAGCAAAGCCCATAAGCTAGGATAGGAAAGACAAGTTAGACTACTAATACTTAAGTTTTGTAATATGTTTTGAGGGTGTAGCAGTTGGGACTATCTTATGATTTGTAGCTAAGCTTTCGTTTCAAGAACATGACACTAGTTCGGCAGCTGTGCTGGATATTCCGTGCCCTTGATTGTAGAACACACAATCAATGCTCTATTTTTAGGGATGACAAAAGCCTGGCGTAGATAAATTTATGGAATAATCATGAACAGGTGAGAATAAGTTATAACCCACATGTTTGATGGTTACCAGAAGCCAACCAACTCTCCAGCTTCACCTTTTAAACCGTGGAATCAGGTTTTGCCTTGTATAATCTTATAATATGCTAGAGGTGGTAGCTCTTGATGGAATCCAATATAGCCTCTCTGATTCCGTAAGTAGCATACACGTATGTCCAACCATGTGGAGTTCATTTCTATAATATAAAGCTTACGTCTCCTTTTCTAGAATATTAATGCAGATAAGCAAGCATCAGCATTTAGCAAAGACTGTGGTAAAAAAATGGTCTGAATGTGACCTGTAAGCACTTTAACTTATTTAGTTGGATAGTTCTTAACGACATGTCGAATGTTGTAATATTGTTCTAGCTCGCCAGAAGTACTTTGAACAATGGAAGTTCACGCTAAGAAGATTTGGTTAGGCTTTAGTTTAATTTTTTTATTTAAACTTGTCACAACCAAATCATTCCTCATCCAACCAAGAAAATATTTCCATTCTGTTGTTGCTACGTGGTTTTGTAATCATTAGAATAAGTTAAGTGTTTACTATTTGGCAACTCTGAAAATTGCTTTAGAATCATTAGGATGCTTTTGTGGTTGTGGTTTTGAAGAACTGTGATACTCAGGGAATTCGGAGTCGGGCGGAAAAGGAGAGAAGGCCTTGGATCACTCCGCCACTATTGCAATGCAGTCACCGCTCCCGGAATACAACGGTCGTATTGAGTTTGGCCCAGGTCCATCCATGGTATACTTTTATTTTAACTTAGTCTATTTGTTTTAGAAATAGGTTAACTTAGTTATGGACAGGAAAGACGATTACCGCTATTATGTTTCCAACTTGCTTGGATTCTTGATATCTCCACTTTTGAGTTGCTAACTGACCACATATGTTTCAGATTTCTTCCAATTATCCTTCTGCCGACCAATGCTATGGCCTACTTACCCCTTATGCAATGAAATCGATGGTAAGGTTTAGTGTGTATTGTGCAAGTTACATATCAAACTTGTCATTTGGTTGATACGCTAATTATATGACTCACAACTATTTGGAAACATTGCTATTGGAAGATCGTTCAGTGTTCTCTCGTGAATGGAACCTACGAATAAGTTATATAAGGCCATATATTCATTCAGCAAATAATATTTAGGTTTATCCTTGATATTCTTCGCAATTGTTTTTTCTCTGTGATATGATTCTCTAACACTTATTTTTCTGCTCAATGTAGTCTGGTGGGCGAGTGCTGTTGCCACTGAATGCACCAGCTGACGCACCAATTTATGTGAATGCAAAACAATATGAAGGCATTCTTCGTCGCCGCCGTGCTCGTGCCAAGATAGAGAGAGAAAATCAGCTGGTGAAAGGAAGAAAGGTAAGCATGTACTTTCCACTAAGTGGATGCCATTGCCATTTCAATCATGTCATTCACCGAGACTGGGGAAATGAAACTCTTCCATGTAAAAAGCACATCACTCAAGACATCTCTTTTGTTATACTCATTGCTATCTATGATCATGACTCAGCCGTATCTTCACGAATCACGGCATCGTCACGCAATGCGTCGAGCACGAGGCACAGGAGGGCGCTTCCTGAACACGAAGAAAGAAGGAAACGGAAAGGGTGCCCTCGGAGGAGGCAGCAAGAAGACGGACTATAACCTACCTTCACGCTTCGCTACGTCTCCGAGCTCCGTCATCCCGCAGTCGGAGCCGCGCAACCCGCACTCCCGGAGCAGCATCTCGAGCCTCTCCGGCTCTGAGGTATCAAGCATGTACGACCACGAAGACGCGGATCACTACAACAGCATCGAGCACCTCCGGACGCCCTTCTTCACCCCGCTGCCGAGCATCATGGACGGCGAGCACGGGGCGGCTACCCCATTCAAGTGGGCCACGGCGACCGATGGCTGCTGTGAGCTCCTCAAGGCATGACTTGAGGGGGGTACACGCAGACAACCAGATCAAAGAGCGGTGGTCCACCGGTGGCCATGGCTGGCTCTGGCTCAGGGACCGACTCTCCCTGTGTCATCTGGTTGTCTGTAGGCAAATCATTCTTGGCTCTACTGCATTTGGGGCACCTTCTACATCACCTACCTTTTCCTGGAACTAAAGTGCTGGTTCTCAGGGATGTTGTGATGATGGAGCCTCCCATATGCCTGTAAAATAGTATCAGAAGCACTACTGCTTACCAGCAGTGTATCAGGTATCTGTGTCGGAATAAGTCTAAAATCATGGGTCTTGTGGTGTATTTAGGGTCTTTATCATGAAGCTTTCTGAAACTTCGTGCTTTTGAAAATGTACTGGAGTCTGTTCAAGTTTGTTTGGTTGATAAGTTTTAAGACACATGATCTATTGTAATCACAATAGATAACTTGTAAGCTTGTCTAAACTGTGGTGTTTCAGCTAGCATGCCAACATGATTAGCAATGTTACCAGTTTGTTTCAGCTAGTTTGTCATTTTTGTGTAGATCCGAATAGAAAGTATTTCAAATCGAGATTTGACAAGTTTGTGGGATATGGAGTATCATTAACAACATGCAGGATTTGTTTCAGATTTTTTTGGAACATATAAACATGGGTTTTAAACTTTTTTAAGTGGAGGGAGCACTCGAGCCCGGAGTAATGGTACCGGCAGCCGCGAGGTCCTCAGACCTCGGGGTCATGCAGCGCGTGGCGGTGCAGCTCGGCGTCGATCCAGTGAAGGCTTCTAACTATTCCATTATCATCTGTGGACTTGGCCTTCTCTTTTCTCTTGAAAATAAAAATTAAAACCTACTTCAGGAGGTCACATTCAGAGTAGACTCCACAGCTGCTAACATTTGACGAGAATTTGGTTCTGTTTACCTCGGCGAAACGAATGTTTCCTACTTGGTAGTTTCTACGGGATGGGAAAGGGTGATGACCGTTTACTTTTTCCTCAATTGTTTGACTGTGTTAAATGTTTCGGTAATATTTAGTTTTATTTACTTGATCAAGTAAAGGAGCAAGGCCCTAAGGGGGGTGAACAAACCCCAGTAATTGCTGACCTACAAAGGTTGGAGGAAATCGCTAAGCAACAGGGTTTAGGGCGTTGGAGCAAGGTTTGCTTTCTTGGGGATTCCTACTGTTCTGCGACCATGTTTTTGAATTGCATGGCACAAATATTCAATTGAATGATGACTAGATTATGTATGCACATTCTCTGTCAACTTATAGGAACCTGGTGCGGCTGAAGAATCGATATGAGATCTTCCACCATCAGCAATTGGTGAGTCAAGTGGTTTTGATGCAAAGGGTTTTGCGGTTTCGAATAAAGGCAATAGTCTGGAAGCCATTTTTTTTTAGTATTTTTCGTGTTTACTTGCTCCCAAGTTTCCAGTTTGTCCAAATATATGTTGCTGGAGTACAGGTGAGCCTTTTTATATAACTTTTATTTGCTTCCATATCTCTTCTTCTTTATTAGAAGATAAACATTAGGAACTATGAAACATAGCCTCCATCCATGAGGAAACGCCCACCGAATCCTACTTTTGTTGCGGAAGCGGAAGGGGCGGCAGAAGACACTACAAATGGTGGCGATTCTGTGGAAGCTCCTGCACAACAGACAACAGCATAAATACTTGCTGCATCGGCAGTCTCTACTAAAACTCCACAAGATAAGTGTGAAAGAGAAGCTAAGCACTTCATAGAGACTCATCAAGGTCAGATAGAAAATTGTAGTCAATCACTGTTATGTAACTTGAGTTGCCAATTGTCGCAAAAATTCACAATCTTGGATGTTAATTTTGCACTAACCATCTGATCGATATCTTCCATTAGCCCATCTGTATGACCGTATGCAATTTAACACAAATTCATAACTACTATTATGTGATAAGATATGACTGTTGCTGATCTTTATTGGTACTGACAAGAGTTCTGATGATGTTCTTTTAGTACAGAATCATGTTGTTAGCACAGATGATGTGGTACTGCTTAAGTAAACATGAACCCGGAGCTTGGACTGGAGCACTGACAATAGTTCTAGATTTTTAATCCATGAGGTGTCTTCTTTCTCGCCGTGTCGCCGGTCTGTCTCCTTAGTCAGTGGCGCCGCTAAGAGAAGGTTTGCCACACTCACGCGTGTCAGGGAAAAACCTAACTATTGACGACGAATTCTTTGCCCTGTTTCAAAAAAAAAATCAATAAATTTCAGTGAAACTCCATTATTTAAATTGCGGTTCACTTTAAAATTCAAAAAAAATGTTCACCATATCAAAATATCCAGAAAATGAAACCTATCTATTTATGTTGAATTCATGCACGTCTGAACAACAACCAAAATTAGTCAGAACAAGCTAAATTTTCACTATTTGAATTAAATTTCGGATGATTTTCAGCCTCGACTGTAATAATTCAGAAATAGTTCTTTTGCGCCGCACCATAACGGTCATTGTTCGGCGCTAAGTTATGCCTGTATTTTCCAACTTTACTCAATGGTAATTGTTTGGCGATAATTTTTACCGGTATATTCTTTCTTTTTTGCAAAAAGGCAGCCAATCTATTGATCATCAATTACAGTATAAAGAATTCTAAAGGTAAGTTTTACCAATATTTTCTAATGATATCCAAACTGTGATATTCGGCATACAAATTAATCCAGAGGGCGCGACGTGTCGCCGCGCCAAGTTACCTAGTCTCTTATTATGGTGGTACTTTTTGACTAAACAAGGAGGTGGTTGCATGGAGAAACAGGTGCCGTTGGATTGCAAACGGACGGTCTAGATCAATCATCTTGCTGTTCCATGCATTATGCAAAGAAGCGCCCGCGTCCTATCTGTCAATCTTGTAAAAACGTCCTCGTGTTTCCTCAATTCCTCCCTGTGCTGAAACCTGAAAAGGTGGTAGTACTAGTTCGTTCTTTCAGTCCGAAGCTGCACCTTTTCTCTTCAGTTATGACTTATGAGTAGAATTTATAAGTAGACCGCGTTGAATATTTTTCGAAATACTGCTACTTGATGCACCAGATAATCTATTCCAATGTTGGTTATCAAAAGATGAACCAGGGTATTTTCTAAATACAAGTACATCTACTTGGTACAGGATGTACCAGGTTATTTTTTCACAAAAGATGTAAGAGTTTATTTGACAAATACAGGTCATGCTTGGTACAGGACCTATACCAGTTTATTGCTGGAGGAAAAAAAGTAATATCTGAAAATAGCACAAATTGATACGCTTGGGCATTTCTTTGGCGTCATGAATCGATTGTTCAGATGTATTTTTTTTCAATCAAAGGAGCACACTGCCCCCAAATTTCATTCATTCAAATGAAATTGATAATACAAGCATTCAAGTGTTTTCCCCATCCCTCATACATAATTTTTAAAACCAATCTAGAAATAACAGGAAAACTCGAAGCACCATCTATCACTAAAATAATTAGAACATCAAGATCACATAACATCAGCAACTACTAAATCTAGTACTCTGAGCTTGAATTACTACCAGAACACTACTGCCCAGAAAAACATCAGTTCGCTCTCTGATTGTACACTACTATTAAGATGTAAATTCACTCGTGTAGTCGATTCCGCGTCACTGCATGAGAGTGTACTTCATGGAGCTGCAACGGCATGGCAACACTCAGTTCGCCCACTGACTCCATTATTTATGTAGTTTCTGCATTAGCACACAAGGAAACATATACTGTAAGTGCACTACTTTTCAGTTATAACATTAAAAAGAGGCAATCTCGAAATCAGCTAGGAGCCGGCCGTCAGCTGTGTTTTGTTCAGGTCGGGCTGGTGAGTATAACGAGAGAAAAGGGAAAGAACAAGGTTATTTTTGCAAACCATGACCGAATGTTATGGTGGAACGAAGTGGATTGATCCGGACCGCACTTTTCTCATCCAACGGGAGTTTCCATGTTTCCACTGAATGTCAATTTCCATTGGATAATTTCTCGGTTGCATGCTATGCTAGTCAAATTTAATAAGCAGCAGCGTTTCAGTTTTTTGTTTTTTTGGAGGAACACAACTGAGTTTTAGTTTTTTTCGTTTAATATGCAACATTTGTCATTTTTGTGTGGATCTGAATAGATATATCATTGATAACATGTAGGATTTGTTTCAGATTTTTTTAAACATATAAATATGGTTTTTAATTTTTTTAAGTAGAGGGGCACTCGAGCCCAGAGTAAGAAATCTCTATTCTAAACAAGACTGCAACTATAACCCATCTCTTATTACGGTGGTACTTTTTTACTAAACAAGAAGGTGGTTGCATGCTATGCTAGTAAAATTTAATAAGCATCCGAGTTTTTGTTTTTGTTTTTTGGAGGAACACAACTGAGTTTTCTTTTTTTTTTTTCTTTTTGAGAAAATACAACTTGAGTTTTGGTGGAATGAGCCAACCTAGCTTTTGATCCCACAGCTCTGAGTTGGGCCGTGCTTGGTTCTGATCCAACCTAGAAAAGGACAATAGAGGTAACAGAAGCTGGGCCGTTTCCCAACTCGGCCTGCAAAGCACACCGCCTTGGGGCGCTTACGCAGAACTCTCCCACCCCTCGCGCCGCCGAAGTTGCTCATACACACAACTCTGCCCTGCTCTCCGGTGCTCCCGACTTGGTGGAGATGGCTGGCGGCGGGAAAAAGGACCGCGGCGAGGGGCTGGGACGCGCGCTGGTCCGGCAGCGCAACAAGCAGGCCCTGGCGGCGAAGGAGAGGGGCCAGCAGCTCGTCATCTCTCGCCGCGCGCAGCAGGCGCTGCCGCTCGAGTCCGTCATCGAGGTCAGCGACATCGACGCCGTCCTCCAGAGGGCGGCCGAGGAGGAGCTCCTCCACGGTGACGACGCCGATGGCGCGGCGGCCCTCACCGCCGCGCTCGGCTCCGGCCTCGTCGATCTGTAAGCGTCCGTCCTCCAGGGCAGTTTGTTTTGGTTATGTTCGAGGAATCGCCTCTGAGACTTTATTCTAAAAAAAATCGCCTCTGAGACGGCCGCGGCCGATGTTTGCGCTGCAGGGACGGGAAGGGAGCGACGCGGGAGGAGAGGCGGCTTCTGCGGGAGGAGCAGGAGGCCCTACATGCCGACAGCCTCAGGGTGCCCCGCCGGTGAGTGCCCGCAACATTGTTTCCTTTCTTTGGGTTCTGTGCTGTTGTATGAGTGATGTATAATGGCTGAATGGAATCGTGATGCTTTCAGGCCCCCGTGGACTGCTGACATGACGACCGAGGAGCTCAACACAAACGAGAAGCGGGCCTTCCTGGAGTGGCGGAGGAACCTCGCGAGGTTGGTGTAGTTGTTCTCATATGTTTCTAGTAGTGGCGTTGTTCAAAAGCTACATGGTTCGTGTGTACATGGAATGTTTGTCCGAGTAAAACATCGGGTTTTGTGGTCTAAGTTGGAGCAAATCTCCAATTTATGGTCATATCATTTCATAAAACACACCTAACCAATTCCCCACATTGGCATGCTGACAATTGAAACATCACTACTCGTCTACCAGTACTTCAGATGGGTGGTAGGTTAGGATGTTGTTTGTGAAACCATATCAGTGTAAAGCCCAGGTCATGTGTTACAAACCATAAACCCTAGATGTTTTTTCCTGCAATCATAGCCATTAAACTTGGAATTTACTCTTGTCAGAAACAATACTTGGACTTGGTTCTGAACATGTATGATAAATATCTAAGCTATTTCATTCTTCGTGGGCTTTGAAAATGCAAAGTGCTACAGGGGAGTGCTAACTGAATTGTTTAAATGGAACAGTATAATTGCAAAGTAAAGCACATGCACGCATTTAATTTGTTTCTTTGGCCTAAATGAAAACAATGTACATATTCCTGAGTGGTTTTTGAGCATCTGAGCATGTAGTCGATCTATGTAAATTTTCGTTAGGTAGATGTTGTTTGTTTAAGTCGGTTATAAAAGAAACATTCTGCAGATTGCAAGAGAATGAAGAACTTGTCCTTACACCTTTTGAGAAGAATATTGATATCTGGAGACAGCTCTGGAGAGTACTTGAACGAAGTGATTTGGTTAGTATATCTATCTCAGAAATCTATGGTACAGTTGAGGTGTATATGAATATTGACTGTAAACTCATTTGTCGTTTACCCGGAAAAAAAATCATTTATCATTTATCTCACTTTTCAATCAGTTGCACATTATGTAGGCCAATGCAATGTTCTATCTTGCACCTTTTCTGGGCATGAATACATGCATGTGCACACCCATTCATCGTCAGCAACCTTGTGCCTAACTTTAATGTGTCTTTATTCAAATTACCGAGTTGCATAAATTATCTGTTCTTATCTGTTATTAAGTTAAACTATGGTATCTTATTGTCTCTGGTATTGTAGCCTTTTTTATGACTGTGACTACCCCTATTGCTTTTTTGTTAGAATCAGCTAACATTTCAGGAAATTCTCTGGAAGTACTTACTGGTTTTCTTCTTTATTGAAGCTCGTGATGGTCGTTGATTCTCGAAATCCCTTGTTCTACCGTTGCCCTGATCTTGAGGTACCTAGTTCAGAAGAATCCAGTATTTGTTTTTTACTTTTATTGGTTTAATTTACATGGCTGTCTGTATGCTTTATCACTAAATTCCCATTGTGGTTAGATGACATGTGCCTTGGGTAAAACTGGTTGCAACTGCTGATTGTTGCATTATTTGTTCTATGGTCTTCTCAAAGCATTAAATTCAAGTTTGCCTTGAGATTTTGTGCTGCTTAAAACTTTTTTCTTGAGCACGCATCAAATGTTTGTCTGTTTATTTGAAGAAGGACGCCTAGATGGTGCAAAAACATATAAAGCAGAACGAGGACAAAACAATAAGGCAAAGCAAAAAAAAAAAACTTGGCTACCAAACCAATAGAAATTAGAAGGAGAAAACTGTAAACTAAGCTAGGCTACACTACAGTGTGACCGCCTCGAGTGTGTGCTGCTTGAAACTTAAAACTGAAAATTTTAGGACTCACAAAATTATCAGTGCTTCCATCCTTTGTTGCTTTCGTTCTCGGACACATTATTGGCTAGATTGCTCATACACTGTCAAACTGCAACGGTACAACGTGCAATCTCACAGGCATGAAGATAATGGATCTTTTAAAGAAGTGTTTGTGATGTGTTTGTGTAGAATTATATGTTTCTTTGTCAGTTTGCATTCACATCAGCACCGTAAGTTCTGTAATGGTTTATGGTTTAATTTTATTAGTAGCAACAACTTAGGATTAAAGACTTTTTGTATGTGTTTTGATGTTGCTATTATGTGGTGCTGTGACCTTCTCGGATACTTATTTATTAATCTGAATTGGCTGACAAGGCCCATCATCTGTTTGAGTGATGTTCTATCTCCTGTTATAGTGCAAGGAATTTGGATTTTTTTTATATGTGCCAGCAACATAGGCTTACATGCTTGTTTTTTGTGTGTCACAATGTTGGTATAATGTGGTACTGAGTTCGCCAATCTCCTGGGATAGTTTCCATAATAGGCTCAAGGTCAACGTTTATTGGCGTTTTCTTGTATGATCTCTGCCAATGTAAGGAGTTGCCTGCTACCTAAGATGCATGGTAGAAATATATTTGACCTCAGAATTGTCAGCAGGATGCCAAATAAAGTATATGTGACCAAATGTTAACGCAGCCTATATCATTGTCATTGTTGCTTGTTGAGATAAATACATTTGTGATGTTTGAGAATAGCCGTGAGCTAACATAAAAGAGATATTTTCCCCTGCTATTGTAGAACTGTGTTTGTATTGTGGATTTTTGCAGTTCTCTGGTGTTTTCTGACATGTATCTTTTCCTACGTACTAAGGAATACGCACAGGAAATTGATGAGCACAAGAGAACACTACTACTTGTAAATAAGGCTGATCTCCTACCGCTGGATGTCAGGTTAGTACCACTTTGAAGGTGCATCTTTCGCTTTCCTCAATAACTTTAGTGTCTGTTGTGATCCATGACATTTTCTCAACTTGGAAAAAATGCAGGAGAAAATGGGCAGATTACTTTAAGCAACATGATATTCTCTATCTGTTCTGGTCTGCTAAAGCCGCTACAGCTGCTTTAGAGGGGAAAAAGTTAAACGGGTATACCATGGAAGAATCAGATACAGATCTTGACACAAAGATATATGGCCGGGACGAACTACTGGTGAGGTTGCAGGGCGAAGCGGAGTACATTGTTAGCCAAAAGGGAACATCAGTTGCTCGAGAGGACCATCGATCTAATTCTTCTGATTCTGCCTCAGTGCGACCCAAGCATGTGGTTGTTGGATTTGTTGGTTATCCAAATGTGGGGAAGAGTTCAACTATCAATGCTCTGGTAGGTGAGAAGAAGACAGGTGTAACATCTACACCTGGCAAGACCAAGCATTTTCAGACACTGATAATCTCAGAAGAGCTCATGCTCTGCGATTGTCCTGGTCTGGTCTTCCCTTCTTTTTCAAGCTCAAGGCACGAGATGGTTGCTTGTGGTGTGTTGCCAATTGATAGAATGACAAAGCACAGGGGAGCAATTCAAGTGGTGGCAGATCGTGTTCCAAGACATATCCTAGAACAGGTATACAAAATCACCCTGCCAAAGCCCAAGGCATATGAGCAAGCCTCTCGGCCACCAACTGCTGCCGAGTTGTTGATGACGTACTGCCAATCTCGAGGGCATATCAGCCATGCTGGCCTGCCTGATGAGACCAGGGCTTCCCGACAGATACTGAAGGATTACATCGATGGAAAGATTCCGCACTTTGAGCTTCCTCCTGGTGAGATAGACGATGAATCTGATATAGAGGATACCAGTGACCTAGAAGACTCAACCGCTGCAGCAGCTGACCAGTCAGATGACTATGCATCTGATGAAGATGACGAGGAAATTGATCAGGCTGAAGCTGAACGCAACATCAGCCACGCCCTAAGCGATCTTCAATCTTTCGACCTGAACGGTGAAACGGCCAAGAATTCCACAAAGAAGAAGAAGAAAGAAACCCACAAGCACCACCGAAAGCCCCAGAGGAAGAAGGATCGTTCATGGAGGATTGGAAACGACGGCGCTGATGGGTCGGGGGTCATAAGGGTGTTTCAGAAACCTGCTGTTAACCTACCTAGCGTTGTAGGTTAGTGCTTCAGTTTTACTGGCTTGTGTTGCCATGTCGAACCCTTTTTCTCTGTAGCGTTCGCCACAGTACAAGTAGTTCCCACTCCGTTTGGATGGAAAATGTCATCGAAACTATACTGTCATCCTAAAATATTTCTCCGTTATGTTTCAACTCTATAAATCTATGTGCGATTGGCGTTGAAACGTTATGCTCCGAGCCACTTTTTGTAGCATTTACTATAGGCATGCCAGTCCAGTAAATGAAACATGGCTGGGAGTAAAATTTGCTCGAGTTTAAGGTACAAAGCGTGGAAGAACGTACTGTAAAAAAGGGACTCACAGATGCGTATGTCTTCAACTATAAAGAGGGCAACTTCATGTGAGATGTACAAACTAAAACTGGCATCTAAACTTAGCACGGCGATGAACAAAACAGTCTCAGCGACTCGAACCACTGGACAGCTTCAGCACCGATGGTTTGGGAACTCAACGGCAAAAATTACACCATCGCTGCCAAGAATGTTTTTACACAAACACGGTTCTGAATGTTTGATTCAAAGTTTTTCGTTCTTTGACTGTCAAGTGAAGAGTCTGAACAACAACTAATCAAATTAGGTTATGTGACACATAATTGATATACATGGATTCATACTCAATACACAAATTCTTACAGTTTGTCGTAGTGGTGCTCGAATTCACACGCAAACTCTGCTTCGACATAAGATAGATGGAATCACGCTCTGTTGGATTTGAACCTACGACATACAAGATGCAGAGGTTCAGCATCTAGCAACCGTATGGAGGAAAGGGCGATTGGTTGATGTATTCTCTCGCAGCTTATTTTGGAACTGATTACTTGGCAAACTGGCAATGCTTTTCAATTGTGTTTTCAAACAAGAACGGCAATTACGAATTGCAACTGCAAAATATAGCACGAGAGCTGACCATGTCAATTGGTATCGATGCATCAGATTATTCAAGCTCGAGACTTATTTTGGAACTGATTACTTGGCAAACTGGCAATGCTTTTCAATTGTGTTTTCAAACAAGAACGGCAATTACGAATTGCAACTGCAAAATATAGCACGAGAGCTGACCATGTCAATTGGTATCGATGCATCAGATTATTCAAGGTCGAGATCTCTCCATACAATTCGATGAGTCAGAACTCACAACAAGTATAATTTCCAAGCAAAAAATCGCATATTCTTTGGAGACACCAAAGAATTCACATCTAGGATGCCTCAAATCTCCACCAAAAATCACGAGATCCCACCTAGGCGTGGGATCAGGCCGCAACATCTTCCTTCTTCTCCTCAACCACCACCACCTCCTCTGCTTGCTTCTCATTGTCGCCCTGCTCCTCCTCAGCCGCCGGGGCTGGCGGCGAGGCGGAGGAGTCTTGGCCGGCCTCGGCCTCGGCCTCGGCGCCCTCCAGATCCTCGCTCATGCGGCGCTCGACGCGGAGGATGGGCTCGTAGTACTCCGCGTGGACGTCCATGCAGCTGCGCAGCGCGACGGTGACCTGGGCGCAGTGCTCGACGACGTCGGCGCCCTTCTCCTGCGCCTCCTCCAGGCACTTCTCCCACTCCACGAACTCGTCCTTGCACCCGCCGCCCTTCATGTACAGGCAGAAGCCACACTCCGCTTCCTCTTCCTCCCCGCCGGCTTCCGTGGCGGTGTCAAAGACCACCGTCTCCGCCTCCGCGTCGCCGCCAGGCGCGTCTGCGGCCGCGGCGGACTGGATCTCTTCTTTTGCCGGTGAGTCGGCAGGCGCAGCGGCCTCCGGGAGCGCATCTGCGGCGGCAGCAGGCTCTTTGGCTGGTGGATCGGTGGCGCAGTGGCCTCCGAGGGCGCATCTGCGGCGGCGTCATGCCGGGTGACTTCTTTGGCTGGTGGATCGGTGGGCGCGGTGGCCTCCGGGGGAGAAGAGGCGGCGACTCCCATCGCGTGAGCCAGGCAGGGGTTTTGCTTATTGGAATCGGACCGGAGGCTTCGTAGCTGCGGGGACTGGACGATTAAAACCCTATTCGAGGTAGTGCTTCTCTTGGGCCTAAACTAGTGCGCCTCAGTGGTCACTAATAGAAATAGCCCAACCCATAGAGCCCGTCTCGTTACCGGCCCCTAGCGGAGTCCCTTTTCCCTACAAAACAAAAGCGGAGTCCTTTTAGAACGTGTGCAGCATTTATTAGTTTTAAAATATATATACCTTCCTAAGAAAATAACTTGATACGAGTTTTTTTCGGTAATATAAATTCATAAAAGATAGTCAAGTTACAAGTAAGCACCGACCTTACAAAAACTGAAAAAATAGGAGAAACATGCAAAAAAAAAAAAAAAACGTTTGTCCCTCCTTCGGCACAACCCTAGAACCCACCAAAACGAAAGAGGACAGATCACCTTATAACCCAAACTCGACGCGGTTCCATCGCTGATCAGCAGTTGTATGGACCTCCAAAGTAGTTTCCCAGAGACAAAACCATGTCGTTGAAAGAATCAGAACGACGCAGCACGACCCCAGACACGCCATCAAACTCCAGAACTGACACACCGTACGACGACGTTCAAGTAGGGAACCAGAATTATCAGGCATCACAAGATGCACCATCTTTCAGATGTCACCAGCGCACACAACTGTCTGCGCGTACTCCTGGACGACCTCAAGCTCCGCTCAGACTCGGGAGGGAACGTCGTCGCAACAACCAAGCCCAAGAACACAAGTCCATCACAAGGATACCGCCGCCGCCACACCATCCCCGCTTGAACAGACTACGGTCCAGAACTGTCGGGGGTTACCCCCGGGTAGGCTAGAGATGAGGTAAAGGCATGTAAGGTTAAGGCAGTAAGCTGTCCGAGGGAACGATTGAGCAAGGACGCAGGAGGCGTCATCCGACGTAAGGTGTACGTCCGAGGTATACTTTCCGAGGTATATCCTCCGAGGTATCAACCTCGGGGCAGTCAGCTAGCTACCACAGGAATAAGATATTCTCTACCGAGGTATATGATCAGGAGTGTTATCCGAGGTTGGCAGCAAGGATCGAGGCATGTCAGAGAGGTCACGGGTGCCGCAGAGCTCGTAGCCCGAGGCTTCAGAGGACGGCGAGGTCCGTCCACGGGTTTCCCGGAAGCTCGGGGGCCTAGGAGCTGACTCGGCTATTTCGGGAAAGGTCTACAGGCTAGACCTCGGCAGGCTACTGAAGTATGACCGGAAGAGGAAAGCTAGGCCTGGCTGGCCTGACAGTCCGGCCGTTGAGCTGGCAGGAGGCAGAGGCTTGTCTTCTACCTTTTGGCCATGCCATTGTCAGTTGTAGGCAGGGGTAAAAATGTACTTCGGCCTGTGTATATATGCGGCATCTCTACCTCCAGGGAGGAGACGGCAAACCCTAGCTCATTTCCCCCTTCGTAGTTTCACCTTCTACCTCGAGCTCTCACTTTGGTAGCACATACAGCTCGAGGAGCACCTTGTACCTGAGAACCACACTGATATATTGAGAGAGGCAAGGCAGGAGTAGGGGTTTTACTTCCTCACGAAGGCCCCGAACCTGGGTACATCGTGGTGTCTTTTGTGTTCTTGGCTTTCTTGGTTTCTTGTTCATGTTCTTGTGGTTTCTTGCATGTTCTTGCTTGTGCACGTCTTGAGTGCATAAACCCTCCCCGGATTCCCCCAACGACCATTCGGCCCCAACTAAGCCATACCCATGGCATCTGCCGTGATCCCACCACGACAGTTGGCGCCCACCGTGGGGCAGATTGAGGCGTTGGGTGGAGTTTCCATCCGGACGGGCTCCTCTGAGTGTGTTCTTTCTGGCCTTGTTACCAAGATCGGCGAGTTCGCCTTTGTGAGCGACAATGCGGGGTGCTTCGCCGGCAAGCCTTTCCCCACCGATGGCTTCCTCATGATGCTCGGCAGCTTCCCCACATACGTTGCTGTCGAGGTGGTTCGCGAGTACCCGGAGCAGGTGCTCGTGGACGACGAAACTCCTCTCCTGGCGGCTTTGGGTCGGCGTGTCACTCGCCCTCCGAGGTGTGTGGAGGTGATGATGGCTGGTACCAGCCTGCAGCTAGCAAGGCAGATGCTGGCAAGGTCGCGCTAGCCGAGGTGGAGGCGACGCCAACCGCGCTGCCTGAGAAATCAGGTCGGACGGCGAAGTTTCCGTACGAGAAACCTAGTCAGAATGAGCAGTTGGGCATGCCAAGGGAAGAAGTTCCCTTAGAAGCTATCGTTGATAGGTTAGCTCGGCCACTCGCAGTAGAGGCAAGTGTGGAGCATACGGTGGCCGGGTTAGAGGCAGAGCGCCAGAGGGTGCTGAGAGAAGCTCGGTTGCTGGCCGAGGCTAAGCAGCAGTTCGATATGGAGCAGAAGGAGTACAATGCTGCACATGGTATAGAGGATGGTTTTACTCCGGTTGTGCGGCGTAAGAAAGCTGCTCTGCTCAACCGAGGCAAGGACCTCTATGGGGAGATGGCTAGGGCTGCAGTCTCGGGCTCGAGTAAGGCAACAAGTAGCAGGTCGGCTACTGGTAGGCCGGTGTATAGTTCACCAGCTAAGAACCTTAGAGCAGCCGAAGCAGTAAGGGCCGGGCTATCGGAGTTGACCGGAGATGCATGGCGTGAGCAGCAGAAGCGGCTCAATGAGTTAGTGCATGTGGCCAGCAAGCAAAATGAAGCCCTCCGCAAGGCCGGGCTTGGCGGTTCGCAGGCGGTCCATTCGATTAGGCCAGTTAGCCAGGGGTCCAAGGGGCAAGCCTCGTCTCCACACGTCGGAGGAGCCGATCGTGCCCGGAGTGTCACTTCAGGTCGGAACAAGGAGATGCAGCTGCAAGTGTACGATCCGGTGTTAGCTGGGAAGCAAAAGGTCGGCAACGCTAGCCGAGCCAATGGAGACCCCGGCCCAGGTGATGCAAGCCGAGCTAAGGCCGTTCAGCTCAGGGAAATCAGAACGGTGGGCAAGCAGCGTCGGCTGGCCGAGGTAAACCACCTCAGCCCCCGAGGCATCAGCAACCCCGCCGAGCAGTATCAGCAAGAGCCGGAGTATGTTCCGCAGCCGAAGAACGTCGGTCGAGGTGGCGACCGATATGATGATGGAAATTCAGCCATGGAGCGGGCTGGATTCTATAGAGTGGATGGTGCATTGGGAGAGCGTATCGGAGCTCGGACGTTGCCTACAGGTGATGCGCGCTACAAGCTAGATCGGATTTACATGTCCGAGAAGTTGGAGGAGGAAGGCCCTCCTGGTCCGGCGTGTTTTGGACCTCGGATCATGAAGGAACCACCTCCACCAGTGTCTCAGTTTCAGTTGGGTCGGAGTACCAGGCCGTACAATGGGAGCACCAAGCCGCAAGATTGGCTAGCTGATTATGTTTCAGCAGTATACATTGCGGGGGGCAATCGCCGATGGGCGGTCCGGTATCTCCCGCACATGTTGGAAGGTCCTGCTCGGATCTGGCTGAACAATCTGCCGGAGAATAGCATCGATTGCTGGCTGGATTTAGAGGAGGCATTCAATAGCAACTTCGCCAGCACTTACAGGAGGCCAAACCGACCTCAGCTTTTGCAGGCGTGCAAGCAGGAGGACAATGAGACTGACCGAGAATTCTTGACTCGGTGGAGCAATGTTCGGAACTCCTGTGAGGGAGTTATCGAAGCACAGGCTATAGCGTGGTTTGCTGATGGATGTCGGTATGGTAGCATGTTGTGGCAGAGGCTCCAGAGAGATATGCCAAAGACTCTGGCCGAGACGATTCGGATAGCTGATTCCTATGCCCTTGGCGATCCGATGCAGCCTCTGCTGGATGGGAATGCCCGGAACAGGAGGAATCCGATGAACAACCGCAACAACGGACCGAGGTTTGATAACCGTCAAGAGTTCGGGCAGAAGAGGAGAGAACCAGATTTCCAAGTCAATGCTGTAAACCCAAGTCAGTCCGGACCTGGAGGCGCCCAGAAACCGAAGACTGAGGGTCAGGCGTGGACTCCGAACCAGAACCAGAATCAGGGAGGTGGTGCGAAGCAGTGGCAGGAGGCCGGACCACCTGTGACTTACGAGTCATTGGTGAATGGACCATGTATCTATCATGGCAGGAATGGCAGAACACCCAACCATACCACTCTGCAGTGTAGTTTTCATCACCGAACCGCTGCAGAAGGGGCGAAAGCTGGGGCAAACCGGAGTGGGCCACCGAACCAATGGCGTAGACCTCAATATCCGAACACGCAGCAGCAGCATAAGCCGACCATAGCGGCGCAGAATCAGAGCTTAACCGGAGCAAATTCAACCCCGGTGCATGCGGCCCAAAACCAGAAGACGGTGCAGGCGAAACCGGTGAATGCAGTGAGTGCCCAGGGCAACAACAACAACGGTGGTGCCGGCCAAAGCCAAACGTGGTCCTTTGAGAATCAGAGGTATGAGAACCCCGGTAATGATTATAGGGAAGTACATCAGAGCTACGTGGTGTTTGTGACTGAGTCAACTGATAAGAAGAGTATGCTGAGGCGTGCCAAGGAGGTGAATGCAGTATCTCCGGCGGTGGTGAAATACATGAACTGGTCCGAGCAAGAGATCACTTGGAGCAGGCAAGATACACCTCGGATCATGCCGAGCCCTGGAAACTATGCACTGGTGGTGGATCCGACGTTTTGTGGGCCGACCAACAATGTGAGATTCACCCGAGTCTTGGTGGACAATGGGAGTGCCATAAATATCATGTACCGAGACACAATGGTCAAGCTGGGATACTCACCGAACCAGTTGCAGCCTAGCAGCTGTACATTTCACGGTATTGTGCCCGGGGTCTCTTGTGCACCTATGGGAAAGATTTGGGTCGACGTGGGTTTTGGTACCCGAGATAACAGCCGAGTTGAAAGTCTTGAGTTCGAGGTTGTGGACTTGCAGAGCCCTTACCATGCCTTGCTGGGAAGGCCAGCCTTGGCCAAGTTCATGATCTCCACTCATGTGGCTTACCTAAAGATGAAAATGCCGGGGCCCAAGGGAATAATAACCATTTCTGGTGACTACAAGAAGGCTATGCAATGTGCCTCGGCGGGATCTAGTTTAGCCGAGTCCTTGGTGATCGCGGCGGAGAAGAAGCAACTTCAGAAGGTGGTGGCAATGGCGCAGTCTACTCAGCTCGGCATGTCCGGACTAATTACTCCGGACATGAGCGCTTCATTCGAGGTGCCCAAGGAGACCAAGAAAATCCCGCTGGACTCGGAGAACCCGGAGCGTTTCGCCATCATTGGTACTGGCATGGACGAGAAATAGGAAAGCGCGCTCTGTCACTTCCTCCGTGAGAATCGGGACATTTTTGCATGGTCGGCTAAAGACCTGCCAGGTGTTCCGAGGGAGTTGGCAGAGCACTCTTTGTTTGTTCGGCCAGAGGTGAAACCAGTGCGTCAACCGACGCGGCGGCTCTCAGATGACCGAAGAAAGGTGGTACTCGAAGAACTGGCGAAGTTACTGGCTGCAGGCTTCATCATGGAAGTGCTGCATCCGGACTGGATATCTAATCCAGTCCTCGTGGAGAAAAAGAAGGACGAACCGGCGGTAGTCAAGGTGTGGCGCATGTGCATTGACTTCACCAACCTGAACAAGGCGTGCCCGAAGGATCCCTTTCCTTTACCTCGGATTGATCAAGTGATCGATTCTACGGCTGGATGTGAGCTGTTGTCTTTTATTGATGCATATTCTGGTTTTCACCAGATCCCACTGAACACTGATGATCAAATAAAGACTGCCTTTATTACCCCGTACGGGGCGTATTGCTATCGTGTCATGTGTTTCGGTTTGAGAAATGCCGGGGCAACTTATCAAAGGTGTATGCAGAAGTGCTTACATTCTCAAATGGGCAAGAATGTGCAAGTGTATGTCGATGACATTGTTATCAAAACTAAAAAGAAGCATACTCTCATCGAAGACCTCGAAGAGACATTTGCAAATTTAAGAAAGTATCGGTTGAAACTTAACCCGGACAAGTGCACCTTTGGTGTCCCGGCTGGAAAATTGCTCGGTTTCCTCGTATCGAGCCGAGGTATAGAAGTTAACCCGGCTAAGATCCGAGCTATCGAAAGAATGAAGTTGCCGAACTGTTTAAAAGATGTGCAGAAGTTCACGGGATGCCTTGCATCTTTAAGTCGGTTTGTAAGTCGGCTAGGAGAAAAAGCCTTACCATTGTATCAACTTATGAAGAAAAGTACCAGTTTCACTTGGACCCCGCAGGCGGACGCGGCGTTCAATGAGCTGAAGAAGATGTTGTCCACTGCTCCGGTGTTGGCATCCCCTTTGCAGAATGAACCGATGTTGATATACATTGCGGCTACAAACCGGGTCGTAAGTGTTGCAGTGGTGGTGGAGCGAGACGAAGGAGGCAAATCGGTGCAGAGACCAATCTACTACCTGAGAGGTGATATCCACGTCGAAGCAAAACTACCCCCACTACCAGAAGATGACGTACGGAGTATACCTGGCGGTTAAGAAACTGAAGCATTACTTCCAAGAGCATCCCATGACGGTGGTATGTGATGCTCCAATCTCGGAGATCATCGGATGCAAGGACGCAACTGGGCGAGTTGCCAAATGGGCGATCGAGGTATCTCCATACACTCCGCATTATGAAAGGCGAGATGCAATCAAGTCGCAGGCGCTGCCGGACTTTTTATGCGATTGGGCCGAGATGCAATATGAGCCGCCCTTGCCGGACTATAATTATTGGAAGATGCACTTTGATGGGTCCAAGACCAAGGTCGGATTAGGTGCCGGTAGTCCTAACCTCGCCGAAGCAAGACCAGTTGAAGTATGTGCTGCAAATCCATTTCTCGGCGTCGAACAACGTGGCGGAGTATGAGGCCCTGATCCATGGGCTCAAGGTGGCAAAGGAGATAGGTGTCCGGCGTATAGAATGCTTCGGCGATTCAGCTTTGGTGGTGCATCAATCCACCGGCACTTGGGATGTTGGATGCGAACATGGAGTTGTATCGGTTTCATGTGCAAAAGGTGTCTGGGTTCTTCGAAGGATGTGAGTACAAGCACATACCTCGGGGGAGAATGAAGCCGCCGACGTATTGTCCAAGCTCGGTTCATCCAAAGAACCGGTGCCACCGGGGATAGCGCTGAACCATTTGAGAACTCCTTCAATCAAGCCCTCCTGACTCCGAGTCAATTTTCTTACCGCCAATTCGGAGTCTGAGCCTATTCCTATGGAGGTAGACGTCGGATGCGTTTGGCCGGACTCGGGGACTGCTTCGCAGTATCCGAGGACTGATGGAGCTTTTCCTATGGAGTAGATGATGGGAACTTCGGGTCTGACCCGGGGACTTCGCACCAACACTCGGGGACTGGCCGAGCAATGGGGAGGAAATCATGAAGGAGATCATGGCGACCGAACCAATGGAGATAGATGAGGCTTTTTCCTCTGCATCCAGTGCCGGAATGGGCGGAGCAGATCATGAACTTCATAGCCGATGGAAGTTTGCCAAGTGATACAACCGAGGCAAGGAGAATCCAGAGGAGAGCTAAGGGATACACCATCATCAACAAGGAGCTATACAAGAGAAGTGTGACCGAGGTGTTGCAGAGGTGTGTCGAACCAGCTGAAGGCAAGGAGATGCTTTTAGAAATCCACCAAGGAGAATGTGGACATCATTGCAGCACAAGAGCTCTGGTGGCCAAGGTGTTCCGGCACGGGTTCTATTGGCCCACCGCCAATGCCGATGCAGAAGATATAGTTCGGAAATGTGAAGGGTGCCAAAGGTTCGCCAAGCAGCAGCACATGCCAGCTTCGGCGCTCAAGACCATTCCTATCACGTGGCCCTTTGCAGTTTGGTGTCTGGACATGGTGGGAGAATTCAAGCCAGCCCGAGGCAATATGACTCACATACTGGTGATGGTGGACAAATTCACTAAGTGGATCGAGGTGAAGCCAATCCGAAAAGTGGATGGTCATACGGCAGTGACCTTTTTGAAGGAAATAATCCTGAGATATGGATATCCTCATAGTATCATTACAGACAACGGCACGAACTTTGCTGTCGGAGAGTTTGCTCGGTTCTGCATGAGTAAGGGAATTCGACTTGATGTAGCCTCGGTGGCTCACCCACAGGCTAATGGGCAAGTAGAGAGGTCAAATGCATTGGTATTGGCCGGAATCAAAGCTCGGCTGGTAGAACCACTGTTGAAAACACCGGGGTGTTGGATCGATGAGATACCAGCAGTTCTGTGGGGTCTAAGGACCACACCGAACAGATCAACTGGCTATACGCCATTTTTCATGGTCTATGGGGCCGAGGCAATGCTGCCAACCGACATTGAATATGATGCGCCCAGAGTGGCAATGTACACAGAAGCCGAGGCTAAAGAAGCTCGGGAAGATGCTGTAGATCTGCTGAGGAAGCAAGAGAATTGGCCTTATCTCGGTCAGCAATATATCAGCAGGGTCTCCGACGTTATCAAAGTCGGCATGTAAAACCCCGAAAGTTTAATGAAGGAGATCTAGTGCTGAGGCTTGTTCAGCGCAGCAAAGGTCGGCACAAGTTGTCACCTCCATGGGAGGGACCATACATTGTGAGCCGAGCTTTGCACAATGATTCGTACTATCTTATAGATGCACAGGAGCCAAGGGGAGATGGGCTGGATAGACCCGATGGAGCTTCAGCGTCCATGGAATGTAGCTCTACTCCGACCCTTCTACTGTTGAAGGAAGTAATGTATGTACCTCGGCTGATCTTTAAATAAAAACTTCGGCACCTCGAGAGTGAGCTCGGGGACTGCCTCGCTCTTATGATTGCATGTTTCTTTTTGTTTGTACTCTTTTTCGTTCGTATGCCGACTATTTTGAACCTCGTCTCAAACTTCAAGTACTGTATGCTATGTAACTAATCTTGTGACTCGACTGACGAACGCCAGCATGGCAGTCAAGAGCAAAGACGAAAGAACATGGG
>CAMZMU010000048.1:39930104-40278560 GCA_947311845.1 Poa pratensis
GCATCCGTGCACTCCATGAATTGCACTCTAACAGCTTCAAAATCTATCTCCCTCCATATTTGCTTGACAAATTTACATTTGAGAAAGATGTGACCGTCGTCCTCATCAAGCTAGTGGCATACAAGGCAGCAAGTATCCAACTCGACCCCTTCCTCTTAATGTTTTTCGTAGTTGGCACCCTGTTGTGTGCAAAGCCCCATAATAATATTTTGACTTTCCCCGGTAGGACCATATTGCAGAGCTCCTTCCAATCATGCCTAGCTTTCAATTCCACCAAAGATTAACTCTATTGTCTCTCAATATCCCTTAAACTGACGCCAAGGCGGTAGGCTGATTTGACGTTGAAAACACCCTTGTTGTCAAAATGCCAGGCAATCCAATCCTCCGCATTTGGATGTTGCGGAACTGCTAGTATCTCACGAGTATCTTGTTGTTAAGTTATCTCTAATCAGTTCACTAACAATAGAGATGATTGATAGCCCCTTGTGTAGCAACAATTCTTGTGGGCATACTCCTAATAATCCACAGGTCGGTGATGACCCACAAGTATAGGGGGTGTATCGTAGTACTTTCGATAAATAAGAGTGTCAAACCCAACGAGGAGCAGAAGGTACTGGCAAGTAGTTTCGTGCAAGGTTTTACTGCAAATACTAAAAGACAAGTTTTTATGGGTTTTTGTAATCGCAAGTAAATAAAGTGCGAGTAAATAAAAGAGAGCAATAATAATTTCAGAGAGTGGCACAATCTTTTTTAGCACAAAGGACAAGCCGGTGGTGTTACTTATGATGCCTAAAACGCTCCTGAGGACACACGGAATTCCGTCAAGTCACTTTCGCTTCATACCGCTGCTTAGTCTTTAATGTTTTGATAAGTGTTGTGCGGGTGAACCTATGCTAATGTACGCCCTTATTTGGACTAATACACACTTGTGATTAAACCTTCCTACAAGCATCAGCGAATGGAAGAAAGTATTTAAGAATTAACTAGCCACAACCTTAAACTCTATGATCCTACGCTCCCTTGCGCAATAGTTTACCAACGGGAATTTAGGTTTCTGTCGCTCCGGTAACCCCACAATAAGTAAAGTAAATACACAATGCATTCCCCTAGGCCCGTAAAGGTGAAGTATTATGTAGTCGACATTCACATAACACCACTAGAAGAATAACATCACAACTTAAATATCAAACTATTAAATACTACTCAACGTAATTCCACTACTAGTGTCAAGACTTCTCCCATGTCCTCAAGAACTAACGAACTACTCACGAGACATCATATGGATCATGATCAGAGGTGATATAATGATGAATAACAATCTGGACATAAAAGTAATTCACCGGTAAAACTCAATAGCATCAACTACAACAAGTAATCAACACCGGGAAAGTAATCCCAAATAACCTACACAAGGAGGAACCCTAGATGTCTCAGCGAAACGAAGTGGAGCGGCGGTGGTGACGGTACATGTGGTGGAGATGGAGTGGATGATGATCCCGATGAAGTCCGTGGCGATGACGATGACGATGGCGACAATTTCCCCCCCTTTGGCAAGGAATTTCCCCGGCAGATTTCTCCCTGCCGGAGAGCTTTTCTCTCTCTATGGTTTCCGCCCGAGGTGGCGACGGAATATTTCTTCGCAACGTCCCCCGTAATTTTTAGGTCACGGAGATGATATATGCGAGAGGGGGGAGCTGGAGGCGACCCAGGGCCTCCAGGTGGGCCCTAGGCGCGGTCCAGGGTTGGCCGCGCCTGGGTGGCTTCTGGCCACCTGGTCGCTCCCCTCGGCTCCGTCTTATGGCTCCCCTCGTCTTCAGGCAAAATAATATTCTCTAAATTTTCTTGGATTTTTGGAGTTTCTGAAATATGGTGACTTGACGGTGCTTTTCCAGCTGATTCCAGGTTCCGGCAGTTAAATCCCCAATAATCATCAAACATGCAAAATAAGATAAAATAACATAAGTATTGCATTATAATATGAAATATATCAATGAATAACAGTAAATTATGATATAAAAATAGTGATGCAAAATGGACGTATCAACTCCCCCAAGCTTAGACCTCGCTTGTCCCCAAGCGAAAACTGAGCTCGGTAAACATGACCACAGGTTTATGGAGTGAAAGTGTCGATAATAAAGAATACTAATATGAAGCATCACTTAATCAACAAGCACTCATGTATTATACACAGCAACCTTTCTTATAAAACTTAACTTGAGTCAAAGAAGATAGACATACATGTTAAGGTGAATCAAGGAAAGCTTACTTGAGTTGTGGCATCCTCTCTTGTTCATCATATTTTTATATTTCAAAAGGATCTTTATATTAGAGTTGTTGCTTAGCTAATAGATCATATTCAATTAAACAAAGATCCTTACCGTACATTGTGAACCTCTAGAGTTGTGTGCCTGCAATTAGAATTAGAATGCCAACAAAAAGGAAAAATACACCTTACAATGAAACATAATGAAGCTCATTGCTACGATATAATTGATTGTATCTCACAACACTAAATGCTTGCTTGTGGAGAATAAGAAGGATAGGTATACTGACTCAACATAAAAGTAAAAGATAGGCCCTTCGCAGAGGGGAGGAGGGATTAAATCATGTGCTAGAGCTTTTTGACTTTTGAAAACAGAGGCAAAAATTGTTTTTGAGAGGTGTTTGTCTACGTCAACGAATGGCAATAGCGGTCTTGTCATCTTCCATACCAAATAAGTTTTAAGAGCGGTTCCGAGATATCATACTTTATATTATATTTATATGTTTTGACACTCCTCCCCACCTTTGCTTACACAAACCATGGCTAACTGAATCCTCGGGTGCCCGCCAGCAATCACATATCCATGGAGGAGTGTATTTATTTATTTCTGATATTGGACTAACCAGCAATATGCATTTTGTCGATAAGCAGATGAAGCATGCAAGTCAAAATAAACTTATTTGGCATGGGAGATGACAAACCCAACTACTACGTCCTCATGAGCTGAAAACAATGGCACAAATATAGAGTATTTTGAATATTTAAAGGTAGCACATGACTAATTTACTTAGAATGGCAGTGAAATACCACTTATAGGAAGTTATGGTGGACACTTTGGAAGGTTTTGGCTCAAGGTTTTGTATGCACGAGAAGCATTCCCTCTTAGTACAAGGGTTTAGGCTAGCAAGGCTTTTTTAGCAAACATAAGAGTTGAGAGATACAAGCAAATATATAGAGCAACAAGATAAATTATGCATTGCAAATTGCTTCCCTAGTTGGTTATCAAATTCTAAATTGCAAGAATACAACGCTAGAGAGCTAACAAGCAAGAAAAGGGTATCCAAGGTGATTATTTTGCGTAAAACTTTCTCTCTACTAAAGTGTCAAAGCTATTACCGAGTTTGCCATAACTCAAAAATATTTACTTGCTACACCCAATGTAAGCCAACACTTCCCTCAAGATCAGCACATAAAATAGATTGCAATGCTAAAATAAAAGGTGCGGAAAAATAAGCAAAAACTTCTCATTAATATTCCATCATAGATAAACTCACACCAACGGATACATAGATAACTCACTAAAGGAACGATACTTCCACATTGCAACTATTTCATATGATAACTTCTCTACTCATGATATGGCATTCTATTAAAATATAAAAGATAAAAGATAATGATGATGATACCGGGGCACTCCCCAAGCTTGGAACAAGCCAAGGGAGTGCCATTACACCTGACGAATTACTCCTTCGGTGGTGCATGAGACTCTTCAATAAGCCTCTCAATAGTTTCTTTCAGATCATCAATTTGGTGACTCAGACTGCGGACCATCTCCGTATTGGTTTCAATTCGGCTCATGACTCTGTCCAAACGCGAGTCCCAACTCTTGGAACTGTCACCCCACTTCTCCTTAGGGCTAAAATTTCCTCTTCCTGCATTATTAGAACGATCCATATCCCAAGGAGTAGGCAGTTCTGCCTTAGGAACTCTTTCAAACTGATGATTATGGACTAGAGTGTGGAAGGGATTTTTGGTGTAAGGAGAAGTTTTCTTGGCTAAATTATGACGTGGAACCTTACCACCTGTACTTATCATTGCGTTCCTATGAGAGCCAAACGGATTTGCTGCAACATTGATACTTGCAACTGCTATCGAGATGATGAGCGGGGATCAGCTTCTTTCTTCTCCTCTTGGTCTTCAGGGACCTCCATGATTTCCTCCTCTTTTTGCTTGATGTTCTTGAGGTTACTCTTCAGCTTCTCATCTCCCTCATTGTTGCCCCGCAAGACGACATCTCGACTAGAGAATAGATCCTGGCAGAAACAGCTCGAAAACGAAAACGTCGAAAACACGAGATACGGACCTCAAGAGATCCGGGTAAATATATAGCAAAAAAATTCTAAATAAAAGGAAAGCGACAAGTCGAGGCGGAGTCGGAAATGAGCTCCAGGGGCTCCAGGTGAGGGCCAAGCGCAGCCCAGGCTGGGTCGCGGCCAGGTGTCACCTGGGCACCCTGGTGTCCGACTCTGTCTCTTCTTTGACTCTACTTTTATGATATTTCCTAAAAATGACGAATATAATTTTTCTGGAATTTTCTAAGGAGTTTTACTTACTGAAGTTGATACTTACTCCAATTCTGGTTATGGATCCTTCCGATATTCATTTTTGATGAATTCTTCCGGAGTCACTACTTGTATTATATCAACATCTTGTTCAAGAGGATCACCAGAAATATAATGCTTAAGTCTTTGACCATTTACCACTTGTGGTTTATCTCCCTTCAACAAATTAATTTTGATGGCACCGAAACGATAAACTTCTTCAATAATAAAAGGTCCTTCCCATTTAGATAGGAGTTTTCCTGCAAAAAATCTGAGACGATACCTATACAATAACACTTTATCTCCAATATTAAATTCCCTTTTCAAAATTCTATTATTGATGACGTGGGACACACGTTCGTTGGGAGACCCAAGAGGAAGGTATGAAGCAGTGCAGCAGCAAGTTTCCCTCAGTAATATACCAAGGTTATCAGATCCAGTAGGAGCAAGAAGCACTTCTGAAGGTTGTCAACGGTGCCAGAAAAGTACTTGCGTGTGGAAGGGAGTTCGGCTGTTGACGTGGAACCTGCACACAACACAATCAAACTACTTTGCCCCAACGAAACAGGAAGGGTGTCAATCTTCCTGGCTTGCTGAAAACAAAGGATTAAACGTATGGTGTGGAAAATAGTGTTTAATTGCAGAGAATGAAAAGGAACAATGATTGCAGTTGGTTGTATTATCAGTGTAAAAGAATGGACCGGGGTCCATTGTTCACTAATGGTGTCTCTCCATAAAAGATAAATAACATGCTGGGTGAAGAAATTACAGCTGGGCAATTGACAAAATATTGAGCGCATGACAATGCATATATATATGACATGATGATTACTATGATATTCATGTGGGCATTACGACAAAATACATAGACCGTTATCCAACAGCGTCTATGACTAATAATCCACCTCCAGGTTGTCATACCGAGTTCCCCGTTGGTATTAAGTTGCAAGCAACGGATAATCGCATTAAGTAATGTGCGTAATGTAAACAAATGCATTAGACCTAACAGCGCACCCTTAAGCTAAGCATCGGTTATTTTATCCTAGTGGCAACAGCACATCCACAATCTTAGAAGTTGCTGTCACTCTCCCAGATTACCGGAGGCATGAACCCACTATCTAGCATAAATACTAACTCTTGGAGTTACAAGCATCTACTTGGCCAAAGCATCTACTAGTAACGGAAAGCATGCAAGATCATAAATAACATATAAGATACATTGATAATCAACTTGACATAGTATTCAATATTCATCGGATCCCAGCAAACACAACATGTAGCATTACAATAAGATGATCTTGATCATGATAGGCAGCTCACAAGATCTAAACATGATAGCATAAAGTGGAGAGACAACCATCTAGCTACTGCTATGGACCCGTAGTCCAAAGATGAACTACTCACGCATCACTCCGGAGGCAGGCATGGTGATGTAGAGCCCTCCGGTGATGATTCCCCTCTCCGGCAGGGTGCCGGGAAGAGCTTTAGAACCCTCCCGAGCTAGGGTTGACGACGGCGGCGGCTACGGAACTTTTCGTGGATGGAGGCTCGGTGTCTAGGGTTTTCCCGTGAAGATGAATAAATAGGCGAAAGGGCGGCGGCTGGAGCGACCCGGGGGGCTCACACCCCACCACGGCGCGGTTGGAGGGGGGCCGCGCCGCCCTAGGGTGTGGCGCCCTCCTCGATCGCCTCCGTCTCTCCTTCGGACTTCGTCTACATGTTGGAAAAATAGGAGGTCCTGTCCAGGTTTCGTCCAATTCGAGAATATTTCCAGAACAGCTTTTCTGAAATACAAAAACAGCAGAAAACAGGAACTGGCACTGTGGCATCTTGTTAATAGGTTAGTCCCAGAAAATGCATAAAAATGCTATGAAGTGTATGTAAAACATGTAACAATTGGTATAATATCAACATGGAACATCAGAAATTATAGATACGTTTGAGACGTATCAATTATCATGCCACTTTTTAACTTTTTCTTTAAACAACTTGACATTCTCATAAGCTTGACTTCTCCATTCATCTAAAGAATTCATTTCAAGCAATATTTTCTCACCAGAAAGTTTAAAATCATCATTAAGTTCTTTAGTTGCCCAATAAGCTTTATGTTCTAATTCTAGGGGCAAGTGACAAGCCTTTCCATAAACCATTTTATAAGGAGACATACCCATAAGATTCTTATAAGCAGTTCTATAAGCCCAAAGAGCATCATTAAGTTTCTTAGACCAATTCTTTCTAGATTTACTAACGGTCTTTTGCAAGATCAGTTTAATCTCCCTATTAGTTAACTCTACTTGTCCACTTGTTTGAGGGTGATAAGGTGAAGACACTCTATAATTAACATCATATTTAGCAAGAGTTTTCCTAAAAGCACCATGAATGAAATGAGAACCTCCATCGGTCATCAGATATCTAGGCACACCGAATCTAGGAAAAATAATATCCTTAAGCATTTTTAAAGAAGTTTCATGATCAACACTAGTTGTTTGTATAGCTTCTACCCATTTAGTGACATAATCAGCAGCAACAAGTATATGAGTATTACCATGCGAAGTATGAAAAGGACCATAAAGTGAAATCCCCAACAATCAAAAGGTTCAATAACAAGAGAATAATTCATAGGCATTTCATTGCGTCTACTAATATTACCAACTCTTTGACATTCATTGCAAGACAAAATAAATTTCCTTGCATCTTTAAAAAGAGTAGGCCAATAAAAACCTGATTGTAAAACCTTGTGTGTCGTCCTGTCTCCAGCGTGATGTCCAGTATAAGGACTTCTATGCATTTTCTCAATATCTCTCCTTGCTCATGCTCAGGAATACAACGTCGGATGATACCATCAACTCCTTCTTTATATAAATGTGGGTCATCCCAAAAATAATGCCTCGGGTCATAAAAGAATTTCCTCTTTTGCTGATAGGTAAAATTAGGAGGCAAAAACTTGGAAACAATAAAGTTAGCATAGTCGGCATACCATGGATTATCGTGAGAGTTTACCTTAATAGTTGCCAATTGTTCATCTAGAAAACTATCATTAACAGTAATAGGATCATAAAGCACATTTTCTATTTTAGACAAATTATCCGCAACGGGATTATCAACCCCCTTCCTATCAACGATATGCAAGTAAAACTCTTGTAATAAGAGAACCATCTAATAAGCCTAGGCTTAGCATCTTTCTTTTTCATAAGACATTTAACTTTTTATCAATGCGCTGTCCAAGAACAGCACCTACAGCAAAATCACTAGCATCACACATTATCTCAAAAGGTAAATTCCAATCAAGAGGTTGGACAATAGGAGCGGTTGTTAAAGCCTTTTTCAGAATTTCAAAAGCTTCTTTGCAATCATCATCAAAAACAAAAGGGACATCTTTTTGCAATAGATTAGTAAGAGGTTTTGAGGTTTTAGAAAAGTCTTTCATAAACCTTCTATAATAACCTGCATGACCAAGGAAACTGCGTATACCTTTAACGTCCCTCGGACAAGGCATCTTCTCAATAGATTCGATCTTGGCTCTGTCAACCTCAATACCTCTTTCAGAAATTTTATGTCCAAGAACAATACCTTCATTAACCATTAGGTGACATTTTTCCCAATTCAAAACAAGATTTGTTTCCTCACATCTCTACAAAACTTTGTCAAGATTGTGCAAGCAGTTAGCAAATGAAGTTCCATAGATGGAGAAATCGTCCATGAATACTTCCACAATTTGTTCACAAAAGCCATGCAAAATAGCAGACATGCATCTTTGAAAAGTAGCAGGAGCATTACATAAACCAAAAGGCATACATATATAAGCATAAGTTCCATAAGTACATGTAAAAGTAGTTTTCTCTTGATCTTAATGTATAACAGCAATTTGAGAAAACCAGAATATCCATCAAGAAAACAAAAGTGAGTGTTTTTTGATAACCTTTCTAGCATTTGATCAATGAAGGGTAAAGGGCAATGTCCTTTTTAGTAACTTTATTAACCTTTCTAAAATCAATGCACATTCTATAACCAATTATAGTTCTTTGCGGAATAAGTTCATTGTTATCATTTGCAACAACAGTCATACCTCCCTTTTTAGGAACACAATGCACAGGACTAACCCACCTACTATCAGCAATAGGATAAATTATACCTGCTTCAAGTAATTTCAATACCTCATTCCTTACCACTTCTTTCATTTTAGGAATTAATCTCCATTGATGATCAACAACGGGCTTTGCATCTAGCTCGAGATTGATTATATGTTGACAGATGGCTGGAGAAATTCCCTTGAGATCATCCAAGGTATATCCCATGGCGCCCCGATGTTTTCGAAGTATTTCCAATAATCTTTCTTCCTCTTGTCCTGAAAATTTAGCACTAATAATAACAAGATAAATTTTCTTTTCATCTAAGTATGCATATTTAAGATCATCGGGAAGAGTTTTAAGTTCAAAAACAGGATCTTGTTTAGGAGGTGTAGGCATCCCTAAAGATTCAACAGGTAAATTATGTTTAAGAATTGGCTGATTAAGAAAAACATTCTCCAACTCATCTCTTTCTTGCGTAATACCTCGCTTTCATGGTCTTCCATAAATTGCTGCAAAGGATCATTAGGAGCAACAACAATAGCAGCAAGTCGTTGAATTTTATTGTCCTCATTTGGTAATTCTTTTTCATGTCGTTGTTTAGTGAACTTAGAAAAATTAAATTCATAACTATCACCACCAAATTTAGTAAAAACTTTTTCTTTCTTGCAATCTATGACAACACTACATGTGTTCAAAAAGGGTCTACCAAATATAATGGGACAAGATTTATCTGCAACCGAACCAAGCACAAGGAAATCAGCGGGATAGTTAACTTTACCACATAAGACTTCAACATCCCTGACAATACCAATTGGAGAGATAGTTTCTCTATTAGCGAGCTGAATAACTACATCAATATCTTCAATTTCACAACCTCCAATCTCATGCATTATTTATTGATAAAGAGAAAAAGGAATAGCACTCGAACTAGCATCAATATCACATAAACCATAATAGCAATGATCACCGATTTTCACAGAAATAACAGGAGTACCAACCTTTCTACCTTTTCCTTATGGTGGTCTAACAATACTAGATTTAGGGGTGCGCCTTGGCGCACGGCCCCCCGAGCCATGTTTTGACGACACACCATACACGATGCTAATAATCAACGGGTATAAATAGTTATATCCACATGTAAAGTCGAGGACAAATAAGGCAAATAGTAAACAGATAACAGATTCATGTAACAAAACCCTTACCTTTTAAAAAAGTATAACCTCACGACCGCAAAACCCTTTAAAACCCCTAAACCCTAAGAACTGAGCAAACACGAAAAACATACAATATTTTTCGGACGATGAAATGTGGGAAGAAACGGTGGAATGCGTTGGAACCATCGAGGTTGAGAACACATGGTAAAAACTAAACCGTCGCACGTCATAGATTGACCGTGGGGAGGGTAAACTCCTCAGTTTCCACGCATGCAGTAGAGATGGGACATAGTGGTCGTAGGGGCGAGCATGCTTACTGGGGAGTGACTACGTGGGGATGAGTTAACTCCTTGGCTTCTCCTCAACCGCCACCTATCTCCTGTGATTAAATAGAGGGGCAACCAAACGCACCTTCACCTAGTGCCCCCTGACCGCCTGCCTGACCGCCTTCCTTCTCTAGCTAGTACATCGATCGCCGCCTGCTCCTCCTTCCCCAACAATGGCTGCACGGGAGACGCGCTCTACTTCCAAGTGATTTCTTACTTCCTTCTCTACTTTCACTTCTTTACATCCGTTTTAAGCTGTTTGACTTTGGTTTAACTTACTTCCGTTCATCGATCTGCTTGCAACTACGTATGTACAGGACCGCTGAATAGGAGCCGATGTCAGAGACTGAGGTGGTCGCCTCACTGATAATGAGGAACTTCGAGATTGCAGATGAGTTAGTTGCGGCCCTCAAGCTCGCCAGCAGGAACCTCGACCAGGCAATTGAGGCCAGAGAGTTGTTGTTTAAGACGCACAACACGACAATGAAACAGGATGAAGAACTGAAGAAGATGATTGCCAGCAACTATGATCTGTCGAAGAAGGTTTTGGACCTCGAGATCAAGCTCGGGATCGAGCGCAATAAAGTATTGGTCCTGCAAAATGAAGCTTTGACCCACGAACAGGAGAGCCTCGACAAGCAGATTGAAATGGCCAAATGCGAGTGGACTTCTTATATCGTACAAGGCCATATTTCATGTTTTACAAACTTCCAAGTTTACTCTATGAAATGCTATCCGTTTGTGGTTCTTACCATGTTGATGATTTGAATGTGAACATTTTGTTGATTGTACGAAGTGTGAAACTGTCTGTGATGAAATATTCTATATTGTACTATCATCCATCTGATATATTGTTTCCACGGTCAACAAAATGCATCTGATACAAATCAAAGAAACCACCATGCGCTCCTCACATAAAGTTCTGTGGACTTGGCACGAACCACATCGGTGTCTCCCCATCCATTCGGACGGCTTACCACGAATACATAGAAAATAAGAAATTCATGCACAACGCACGAATCTTATCGTTAAAGCAACATACCAAATAATTAACTACAAAATAACAAAAAAGGTTGGACCATCAATATGACTTCCAACCGTTAGTCGCAAAATTATACCATGAAAGACCTCTTCCTGGAAGATGCACCATTCTTGAGATACGCACCATCAATAATTTCTGCACCTGATTCCCTCACATTTCCAATTACCATGCCAACAATAAATTCTAAAACCTTTATGTGTTCATACCGCAAAATCTCGAAGTGTTCATATGACTCAACCCTTAAGCTGTTCACACTCGTCTACAGCCGCTATATAATCTACATACCACGCCGAAATGACGCGAACCGAAAACTCCCGGTTCTACCACTACGATGAGCAAGACATGTACTTCACGGTGACATTCACTTGCCGTGCAGCAAGAGTGGAGAAGTGGATCCATCGCGTCAAGGAGATGTTCCTCGACAACGCACCGGTAAAGTGTGTTGGCCTGGACTGCGAGTACACCACCGGTCCGAAGAATATCAAGCAGAAGTATCTCCCAGCCGAGAAACAGCGACGCGCCGCTGTCCTTCAACTCTCGATGGCGTACGGAAATTTGGTCTTCCAGATAAGCAAAGCCGATGCAGTACCGGATCTCCTAAGGGAATTTCTCGCCTTGCCGTTAGGCGGATTGAGTTTTTGACGAAGACGATGGAGGCTCCGCTACTTGACGGAGTTGATACCATCATCTGCTGGCTGTCGAGGAAGATAATGCCGCTCCGCCACCGCCCACTGAAGATGTGCGAGTACAAAGCGGACGACGCCGGCAACAGCACCCTGGACGAGGACACGCTGCTATACCGGCTGAGGGAGCTCATCAAACCTCTGCAGGTGAGGGCAGCCGAAGGCGTCGCTATGTTCACCCACGACAACCCAGCCCCAGAGGTAAGCCAAAGCTTCCATTGCTGGGTTATTTTGTCAACTTGGCGCTGGACTGACGATGCTTTGTTTTTCAGCTGAAGACCTTGACGGACGCCGACTTGGCTCCGAACTGGTATGATGCCGGAGCAGGCAAGTCCAGGAAGCGCAAGGTTGGCGGGTCTTCCTCCACCAAGGACTTGGAGAAGAAGAAGAAAGCAGCTGCACCACCGAGGCGGAGGATGAGACCTTGGGGGGCAACATTCCCCTGAAGCGGTAAGTAAGCTTTTGCTTTTATAACTTTACCATTTGTTGTGCCTGTAATGTGTTTTGCTAACATGTCTTTACTCCTTTTCTCAGAGCTAAACTCCCCATGCCCAAGCTTCGCTCCAACGTGAAGGCAACCGCCAGCAGAAGCAAACCGCCAAGGCCTTCTCCAGTTGCCGCTCCCACCACACCTGCCGCCAACATTCCCGTGGTCTTCTGCCCAGGAACATACATGGCCGACAACACGAGGTCCATTGGTGCTGCGGAGACGGCTGCAGAGAAGGCGGCGGGCAAGAAATCTGCCGCCAATGTCCCCCAATCGAGAATGGCTGAAGCTTCGCCTAATGATGTCGCCCACTTTATCGCCATGAAGCAAGAGGTGGAGGACGAGATGGGGGCAAGCCATGGCGGATCGTCCTCCCATCCCAGCTCCGGACTTGGCGAAGGAGTGAAAGATCCTCGGCAAACGCTGAGGACCATGCGTGATGGTACCCGTAAATGGTACAAGCACATGGATGAGCTCCACGAGACCCTCCACGATCAACTTGAGGTAACAGTCTATAGTCGCAGCCCCCGAGCACTTTGGCGGTTAAAAGATGTTTTTAGCCGGCAGAGTGGTCTGTTTGACTATATAGTTTTAATCTCAATGTTGTCTTCGCGTCTGCAGGCTGTCCTTGCTTCAAACCTTGAGCTATTCCGTGCTCAAGAAAAGAAGATCAAAGAGTGCCAGCAACTGCGGCAGGACCGGCAAAACCTCTCTATAAAAGGATGAACCGGCAAAACCTCCAAACCGAAAACGCAACAAGTTGTCAATACGAAATCCGTTTTCGGTGAACTAGAGCTTGGTATGGAGATGAACACAAGCTCTAAATTCTCACATGGATAAAAGCCAAATAAGAACCAAGAAAGATGATATGCCAAGAATGCAAAGGTTTGAGCTCTCCACAAAGATGCGATCAAGTTACTCACTTGAGAGCCCCTCTTGATAGTACGCCGTCTATCCTATAACCCGGTCTCCAAACTAACAACATGAGACCGGTAAAATAGAAACCCTATCAAGATCATACCTTTGCCTTGCGCATTCCACTTGAGCTCGATGATGACGATCATGACTCTCTCAAGTTGGAACACCTTTCTTGATTGTGCTTGCTCGCACATGCTTGATGAAGACTTCTCCAAATACTCCCCATACTCCATTATGGGAGAGCCTCGCAAAGCTCCGTTTCACAAAGATGATGTCTTGAATCCTTCAAGACATACTTGCAATATGCTCCACTCTACACATGACCATTCTTCATATAAACCCTTGAGTAGAGCATTGATCATCATGTAATCTTCTAGAGTCCAACACATGAACTCCAATCTTTTCCTATGGACAAGATCTACAAGTATATCTCAATGCAAACATTAGTCCATAAGGATTGTCATTAATTACCAAAACCACGCATGGGGCAACACATGCACTTTCAATCTCCCCCATTTTGGTAATTGATGACAATCCCTTTTACGAGGGTTTATATAATGAATTAAGCAACCATGCAACACAAAAGCAAGGATGCAAGAGAACAAGGAACAAAACCATATTCCCTTAAACCCTCTAAACTTCTCCCCCATTGGCATCGATTGCCGAAATGGGAGGAAAAATTTAGAAGGCCAATATAGTAAGAGCTCCCCCATAATGTGTGCATTTCTCATAATATGAGTGAAATCAAATGCACATATCCAATGACGAATAGATGGAAGGAGATCAAACTATATTAGGATCCAAAGATTGCAAAAAAAAACGAATTGAAAGATACTTCGACAAAAGAAGTAACCAATCAAAGGATCCGAAAAACCAATAGAACAAAGAAGATATTATGATAAGATCAACCAAGTGTTCTAAAATCAAGAGGGAACTCCCCAAGGTACGTGCACAATGTAGGATTTGCATTTCAATATGGTGTGCACAACATGGAATCCTCACTCCCTCCTAGATAATTTTGAACACAAACAAAGAGTAGCAAATAGGTCCACAAGCTTATTAAGATGCAAAAGCATACCAAATGAAAAACAAAGCTTGTGCCTTTTAGAAACCACCAAAGAACAAAAGCAATAAAGGTGGTCACTAAAGAATGGAATACCAATTAAAGATGTAACTATTCTCATGTGTATAAGTTTCTAATTAGACATCAATCATGGATATAAGTCCAAAAAGAAACATGCACACACAAAATAGATACAACGGTGAAGAACATGATATCCAAGAGGAAGTCATATATATACCAATAAGATCATTGCTTAAAAGCATAGCACAAAGCTCAATTTTATCTTAGAAGGATATAGATGAACTTCCAACACAATCTCATCATAGCATCAAAATATCCACAAGGGATAAGGTGATAAATGGGATGCTCCGAGAAAGATAACAAGTATCGCAAAAGGCAAATGATTTTGAAAAACATCAATATTGCATATGCGAGACATAGAGTAGAAAGTGCTAGATTAACATATTTGGGATTGATGAATCATAAAATGATTATTATATTCCCCTTGATATGTAATCATCCCGGCTTGCCACATTTGCAATAAAGTTGTTTTGCAAGAACCAAATGAATTGCAAAAGAGATTCATGCCAAGATACAACCTACACAAGGTTGAAAGCAAGAGAGTATGCATGAGGTAGATACTTGTTACCGAGATAGCATTGGTGATGTAGAAGATAAGAGTTCACGATCATCCGAGCTTGGCTCCAATAAGCACATGGTGATAACACCTTCCTTGTAAATGAGACAAGCTTCCAATGCATCCAATGTACCTAAAACAAATTCAAGTACAAAATGGTCCCAAACTCATTGGGTCCAAAGTAGTTAGAGCAACTACAATACATAGGACAAACTCCACATAAATATGTGCATATTGATATGAAATTGAATTTCATGCACATCTTAGCCATTTAGGATTTGATGGAGTTTATCCTATATATTGGATCAACGAAAGTAAGCATGCCATAAGATATACATATAGTAAATATGCATGCACAAGACTTTCAAGAACCAAAGAGATACAATTTGGACAAAACACCAATTAAACCAAGAAAGCACACACAAGTGTGACAAGAAAAAAGAATTGTCCAAATTATATCAAAGACCCAAATCAACACATGATTGAAGATACCACTTTGAAAAGATGCCAAATGAAAGTAAGATACCAATTGATGAAAATATCATCAAGGAATAAACCAAACCCTCTACACTTCTCATGATGGCACAAAGTACCAAGACGAAAATGTTTGTCTTCCAAAGAGACACGTCATCGGGATCAAATACCAATTGAAGACAACTAATGTTCAAAAGCATATAGGATTGCTCCCCCAAGATTTGTGCATTATTTATGATCTTGCATTTGAATACAAAATGCACACAAATGGGATCATCACTCTCCATACATATTATTCAAACACTAGTCATGTTCAAGGAAAGCAATAAGATGCAAAACCAATTTAAAGAATGATGTTCTACTCAAGTAGGATAGCTTCCCAAGAATAGTGCATTATCAAGAAGTATGACTTTTGAATGTAAATGCACAAGATTGGGATCATTGCTTTTCCTAAAGAAGAAGCATAAAACAAATTTTGAGTAGAGCAACAAAGATCCAAAAGATACAAGGAAGACAAGAGGAGTTAGATCAAACAAATCCTTGGCAATAAAAATAAGGCAATTCAAAGCAAAGACCAAAGTGAAGATGGTCTACAAATTTCACCACAATATGAGTATCACTTGTCAGGACAAGGAGTATATAGAGATATTTCTCGGTGGTATATAGAATGATATTGAAGACCAATTTCACAACAAATAAGCATATGGCAAAAGAGAAGATTTAAAGGCCAAAGCTTAAAAGATAGATATTCTTGATAGCTTCAAGTATTCACGCGATCATGCAAAGCCACTACAAAGAGTAGCTTGAAGCAATCGATTTCCCAAAAGGATATGCGAACATATTTGGGGAAAACCGTACCAAGAATGTCCATCACAAACAAGATCCAAAAGATGATTAAACAAAATCATTTTACCAAAAATGGAACTTGTTTGAGCAACATGCCACATAGGAATAAGATAATGAAGAATATCAATTCTAGGTGGCAATACCTCACATGTTCACATTTTCTAGGCTTGTAATATGCACATAGCTTATTACTCCCCCATAATGTGATAATCCATTTTTTTAAAACAAGAGGCAAACAAAACCAACTCGAGAAATTAATGGACATTATAGAATTTGAATTTCTCATGAGCATGACATACCACATAGAGAATAGATAATATAATGTATCATCACTAAGTGGTATTCCTCATGTACACACATTTTAGGATTGTGAAGTGCACGAAGCATATCACTCCCCAAAATAGGATAGTCCATTAATCTCTCAAAAAGAGAGCCAACAAGATAAGATATCAAATAAAAGCAATAAGGCTCAACACAAGTAAATGGTGTGCAAACCAACATACACATACTTGATTACTCAAGATAAGTAAGTAGAGAGCACAACACATACAAAAACTAGCAAGGTACAAAACCTAACACATGCAAGGGTGCAAGCAACTTTCAATGTATATATGATTTAAATAAAAGTTACCGCAAGGAGGAACATTGGATATGAGATAGAACAATATAATCCAAATGACTTGACTTGAGAAATATAATTGATGAAGATCCCTTAATTCTTCATAATGTAGCCAAGTCTCCAATGCCCTCCAACAACACCTATTGATCAAGTTTTAGCTTGTTGGTCCCCAACCAAGTTGGGTCCTAAGAGGTTAGTCACAATAGGTTTGGCAACCCAAATGGTTCTTTTCTTGACACCACTTTGAGTACCAACATATTTGGCAAACACATTGCCAACCTTATCCTTCCGAAGAGAATAATCATCATTAATAATAATGGGGTTGGATAAGGTACCATTTGTGCATGAAGAAGCAAGTGACCCTTCTCACGGCATAGGTAGCAACATCTACTTCCTCCTCTCTTCTTAGTTGGAGTCTTGACTTGAGGAGGGTAGCTTGATTCTTCTTGGGAAGAGGCCGTTCTTCAACTTGAGGAACTTGAGTTTGAACTTGAGGCTTCTTCCCTTGTTGCTTCTCACTAAGAGCCTTCTTCTTCAAAGGGCAAGATCTAACATGGTGCCCTTCAACTTTGCACTTGAAGCAAACAATCTTGGCCGAATCTTGACTTGTTCTTGGCCCTTGTTCTTCTTGATACTTGGACTTGTTCTTGATATTGGAGTTGAATCCAAGTCCACTCTTGTCATTGGGGCGTCTTTGAACACTCAACATATTGTCAAGTGTAGAATCCCCAACATGACGCTTTTCCAAGTCTTTCTTCAAAGAAGTGACTTGGGCCTTGAGCTCATTTAATTCCTCTACATGGTTAGTATCAACAAAAACACTAGAGGAAGTAGAAGCTTCATTGTTAGAGCAACAAGGCAAGAAAGTAATTCATCACAAGATGTAGCAACATTGTGAGTGGATGAATTACTAGGACTAGCACATGGCAATAAAGCATTTTAGTCGAAGTTGTGCCTTTGTCCACATGAGGCTCACAAGATGTTACCTTTGTATGATAGCCTCATGAGCTAACTTTAGCCTAGCATAGGATGCTAGAAGATCATCATTAGAGCTAGATAGCTTTTCATGACTTTCTTCCAATTTCCCATACTTGCTAGTTAGCAACTCAAGTTGAGCCCTTAGCTCAACATTCTCCTTCAAAATAGATGCTTCACAAGAAGTGGAGTTAGTAGCACAAGCATCATTAACATTAGAAATGGAAGAAGACAACTTGGCAAGCTCATCATTTTAGATAGTTGAGTTTGGAGTTGATCATGAGACTTGATAAGGAGAGAGTGTTCACTTTCTAAAGCCTTGTGGCTTTGTCAAGTCTCTCTATATCCTCAATTAGTCTAGCATTGCCAACACCAAATTCAACTTTTTCCTTTTTAAGCACTTTATATTTAGCAATAGCATGATCTCTTTCCTTAATGATTTTAGCAATAATAAGATCATTTGATTCATCAAGAGATTCAAGTTTCTCCTCAAGAGACACTCGAAGCTCTTGCTCTTCCTCAAGGGCATTCATTAAGGATGCCTTTTCATCGGCATCCTCTCTCTCAATTTGACATTTCTCGAGAAATTGAGTTTCCAAGTCCTCAATGATTTCCCTACTCTTAATAGCATAAACAATGATTTCACTTAGAGGAGGGATAGCTTTGCTACCTTTGGGGAGAGCACCAAATACCATCTCACCCTTCTTTGTTATGGATTCAACATCCATAAGCGCTCCATGAGAATCCTCATCCACATCATCACAATTGGATTGAGGTGGAGAACCTGAATCCTTAGCCATAAGGCAAAAATGAGTATGGGCAAAGATGGTGAAGAGATACTTGAAGCACCATTGAGATCCACGTCTTGTTCCAACAAATGTTGGGATTCCTCTACATTGTTAGCCACACAAGAAATAGAGGATATGGAAGTATTGTTTTCATGGCAACAAGACGAATGAAGCATATCATCATGAGATTTAGTTAAACAACTATTACATGATATGCAAGGACTAGCAACACTAGCATGTAAAACATTTGGAGTGCTAGAAGTGTTTAAGTCCAAAGATAGAACATTGCAATGAGATAGAGATGAAGTATAGTCAATAGAATATTCACCATCAACAAAGCAATTTCTATCACCACTCACCATATCATTACCTTGTGTCAAAACACATGTTGGTGAAGTGGAAGAAGTTGTGAACTCATCACGGCCGGAGGTGGAGGGAGAACAATCATCCTCAATAATATTGGACACTTCATATTTATCTTGAAGCTTGGTCCAAGCTCATGAGCGTTCCGAAAAGGCATGATTGATGCAAGAACTACATCGCTCAAAACACACATAAGACAATTAGATACACGAGTATCGAGATAAGAGTTTTCCTCATCCTCTAAAGATAACTTTTGGGAATCCTTTGGAGGAGAAAAACCCATATCTACAATTCTCTTAAAATTTGGGTTTATGTCCCTAAGAAGGTTAAGCATGCGAATTTTCCAAACATCATAATTTGTGCCATCGAATATAAGAGTGGGATCGTGCACTAATTCTCTAACGACATCTTTACTCTCTAGGCGGTAAAGCCCAAAAAGAGAGCCCAGGCTCTGATACCAATTGAAAGGACAAGGATGTCGCCTAGAGGGGGGTGAATAGGCGATTAAAACTTTTCCGGTTTAGGCTTGATAATTGCGGAATAAAACTAGGTGTTTAAATTAACAAGCCAACAACCTAAATAAACTAGGCTCACCTATGTGCACCAACAACTTATGCTAAGCAAGACAAGCAACAAGGTGATAGCAATATAATACTTCAAGCACGAAGGCTATCACAATGTAAAGTGCATAAGTAAAAGCTCGGGTATAGAAATAACCGAGGCACGCGGAGACGAGGATGTATTCCCGAGTTCCTCCTTTTAGGGAGTACGTCTCGTTGGAGAGGTGTGAACCCACAAATGGTTCAACAACCACAAAGGTTTCACCTTCTTCTCCGATGAACCGCACCACAAAGGTTTGGTTCACCTTCCACTATCGGAATCCTTCGAGGCGGAAATCCGGAGCCTTTCAACAACGATCCGGGGCACAACCCACAACGGGATTGGGGGCTCCCGAACAGCTACAAGTGACCACACAAGGGTCTCAACCACCACACGGGCGTCTAGGGTCCAAAGACCCAAGAGTAACAAGTTCACAAGCTTTCAACTTCCACGAATCCTCGTGGAGAGCACACCGATGCACCAAATGCAAAAGGCAAGAGCACAAGGCTCAAATCCTTCACTCTCAAATTCCAACAAAGCAACAAATGCTTATGGGGGAATAAGAGAGGAAGAACAAAGAGGAGATGCACCAAGAACTCCAAGATCAGATCTACTAGGTTCCCCTCACTTAGAGGAGGAATGGATTGGATGAAATGTAGATCTAGATCTCCTCTCAATTTCCCTCAAAGATATGCAAGAATCATGGGAGGGATTGAGAGGTAGGCAAGCTTTTCCAAAGATCAACAATGGAGGAGAGAGGGGAAAAACAAGCTCAAGAGATGTATCAACCATTGGGGAAGAAACCCCCTTTAAATAGGTCCCCCAAAAAGTGGCCGTTGGGCTGTGCAGGGAGGCCGGCCTGGGAGCCGGCCTAGCCGGCCTGGGGGCCGGCCTCACGCACAACACAGCGACCTGGGCAGAGGAGCCGGACAGGGGCCCGGCCTGGCCGGCCTGGGGGCCGGAAGGGCAGCCGAGGCGCCCGGCCTGGGGCCCGGCCTGGCCGGCTGGGAGGCCGGCAGGGCAGCCGAGGCGCCCGGCCTGGGGCCCGGCCTGACCGGCTGGGAGGCCGGCAGGGCAGCCGAGGTGCCCGGACTGTGGCCCGGCTTGGCCGGCTGGGAGGCCGGCAGGACTGCCCGCGCAGAAATAAAACTTCCAAAAACCATATCTTTTACAATAAAAGTCCAAACGAGATGAAACCAACTTTGTTGGAAATATTAAGGGTCACAAATATGGAGGAGATATCACACATGGGAGGTGTGGATCTTATCTCGAGGAGGACCGGTAATATTTCCAACACCGAGAACGCAACACGTTTTCCATCCGGACTCCGATTTCGATGATCTTGGGATTGTTGGAATCGCAATGAGGAGCATTATAAGATCATGCATAGAAACATCATAGTCCATCATGTGAGGAGGAAATCAAATGTAGAGAGGTAAAACCTCTCTATAAAAGGATGAACCGGCAAAACCTCCAAAACCGAAAACGCAACAAGTTGTCAATACGAAATCCGTTTTCGGTGAACTAGAGCTTGGTATGGAGATGAACACAAGCTCTAAATTCTCACATGGATAAAAGCCAAATAAGAACCAAGAAAGATGATATGCCAAGAATGCAAAGGTTTGAGCTCTCCACAAAGATGCGATCAAGTTACTCACTTGAGAGCCCCTCTTGATAGTACGCCGTCTATCCTATAACCCGGTCTCCAAACTAACAACATGAGACCGGTAAAATAGAAACCCTATCAAGATCATACCTTTGCCTTGCGCATTCCACTTGAGCTCGATGATGACGATCATGACTCTCTCAAGTTGGAACACCTTTCTTGATTGTGCTTGCTCGCACATGCTTGATGAAGACTTCTCCAAATACTCCCCCATACTCCATTATGGGAGAGCCTCGCAAAGCTCCGTTTCACAAAGATGATGTCTTGAATCCTTCAAGACATACTTGCAATATGCTCCACTCTACACATGACCATTCTTCATATAAACCCTTGAGTAGAGCATTGATCATCATGTAATCTTCTAGAGTCCAACACATGAACTCCAATCTTTTCCTATGGACAAGATCTACAAGTATATCTCAATGCAAACATTAGTCCATAAGGATTGTCATTAATTACCAAAACCACGCATGGGGCAACACATGCACTTTCAAAGATACTAGACAAGTTTTCTATATACTAGACAAGTTTTCTATGCTAGACTAGAAAACTAGACAGAAACAATAAAGTGCAAGATACTAGACGAGTTTTCTATATACTAGACAAGTTCTATATACTAGACAAGTTCTATATAAAACCAATTGATGAACTAGTTCATGAGCTGAGCGATTTAGACCTCACATTTTCTTCTCCGTGGACGGCGCCTCGAGATCGGCCACCTCCTCCTCCGTGGACGGCGCCTCCAGATCGGCCACCTCCTCCACCGTGGACGGCGCCTCCAGATCGGCCACCTCCTCCACCGTGGACGCCACCTCCTCCACCGGGGACGTCGCCTCCAGATCGGCCACCTCCTCCTCCGTCGACGACAACCTCCAGATCGGCCACCTCCTCCTCCGTGGACGGCGCCTCCACATCGGCCACCTCCTCCACCGTGGACGCCACCTCCAGATCGGCCACCTCCTCCTCCGTGGACGGCGCCTCCACATCGGCCACCTCCTCCACCGTGGACGCCACCTCCTCCACCGGGGACGTCGCCTCCAGATCGGCCACCTCCTCCTCCGTCGACGACGGCCTCCAGACCGGCCTCGTTGACGGCGGATCCGCCACAACTGCTGCATCACCACCCGATGAATGATCTGATCCAGCTCCGCGTGGCCCAGAGGACGCGGGGCATCACCGAAGGTGATGAGCCTGACGCGCTCCCACACCTGCCGCATCACAGCCGCCTCCAGATCTGCCCTATCACGAACAGATGCAGCTAGATCGGTGCGGCCGCTAGAGCCGCGGCTGCGATGGCGAGATCTAGAAGCGCCGGCAGAGGAAGCCATGAGAGAGTGAGGAGAGTAAAAAGCTACAATGTGCGGCGGCTAGGGTTGAAAGATGGACAGTGAGGGATTGAGAATGAGACTGATGGGGCTTGCTTCGCCAGTACATTTATAGGCACCCAATTGGCAACGGACATTTTATATAACCGTTTCCATTGGATACAAGTTCACAACTACTATGTGCTACTGATTTCCGTAGCTGCATACGCACATAATACATTCTAGTGATTTTCAAAGTGCATACGAACCTAATACATTGTACTGATTTGCATAGCTGCATACGAACCTAATACATTCTACTGATTTTCATTGCTGCATACAAGTTCACACCTAACAGCAGCACACAAACACACAAAATCATTCTAGCAATGCTCACAAGAACATTTAACTGAGCTATTTCTGTTCCTTTATGCCGCTCCTTGCGCACAGCAACAACATGGTCAGATTTAGTCGAAGTGTTTGTTGGGCTCCATGTCAAACCAGCTAGAGCTGCTGCAGTGTGCGGCTTCATCTCCATGTTCGCCTTCTTGACTATCAAGGCTACATTTTCCAGCTCTGCAGCTTCCACTTCGACGCCATTAGCAAGCAGCATCTCAACATAATCTTCAATCCAAAAAAAATAATCACAGCTCCCAGAATACTCTTCGCCCCTCCCCTGCCAAATGGTAAATCGAATCCAGAGGCAAATCAGCATCACACATAGAATAGAATCAATCAAAACTGGTCGAAGCGTCGAACTAACCCTGTGATTTGGACACTTGAAGTAGATCCGGCCTGGGTTCAGATCCGAACGCGACACTCGACGAATCGCGTTCCGACAGCGGCAGCAAACGCACTTCACAAGCGGCAGATCTGACCCGGCCCCGGCGGCGCAGGAGGAGGACGCATTCGATCTCCCCGACGAGCTCATTCTCTTGGCCATGGAGGACACGAGTGCGGAGTAAAAACAAGCTGGAGCGGAGGAACAAGGGCGAATCGACAGTCTTTTATAATATCCAAGATAGTGCTAAAAAAGGAATTTTATATAAGCAACCTCGCCAACGGTTGTATACAAATGTCCGATGCCATTGAAGAACATATCGCAAACAGAGTCGAAAGAAACTCCGTTACCAACATATCGGCAACGGTTAATAATTCGCGACCGTTGCCTATGAAGGCGGGACGCGGGCCAGCTTGCCTGGCGGGGCGGGTTTTCTCACGCGGAAAGCGCGATTCTCCGTCGCCTAACTCGTGCCGTTTCCATAGAGGGGTATCGGATGTGTCGTTCTGTACTAGTGAGATGCCATGTCGGTCGAGCAGGAAGCACCCGGACGACAACACAAACAGGTTGGTAACCAAACCAGACATTCCCCATCGTTTTGGTAGCTACATTGAGAGGCCAGTCCTGCCGACTCCAGGGAGTCGGCTGGCTTGACGTGTAGTGAGACGGAGAGGCCAGTACTGTCGTCTCCAGGGAGTCGGCTGGATTGACGTGCAGTGAGACGGAGAGGCCAGTACTGCCGACTCTAGGGAGTCGGCTGGATTGACGTTCAGTGAGACGGAGAGGCCAGTACTACCGACTCCAGGGAGTCGGCAGGATTGACGTGCGGTGAGACGGAGATGCCGCGCGTTCCAGCTGTTGCTCGCGGTCATGACCAATGGTTCATTATGGGATGTTCGGGTGATGTACGGATGGTGCATTAAGACGGGATCCTGGAGTCGGCTGGATCAGTTGGTGTATTAACGCGGGAACCTGGAGTCGGCGTGATCGTCAGGCTGATTTGATGAGGTGGTTGTCCGTGTTGAAAGAAATCCAATAGAAAGCAAAATAGCTGCGTAGCCGGCCATAACGGGATTTTTCGGTTGATCCAGGCCGAATGTTTTGAGCCCTTCTTCCCACACTCCTACGAAACAAGTTGACACAGGTACAGACAAAACATAGATACCGTCTTAACACGTACTAAAAGAAAGAGTTGGTCCGATAACACGACTCAGAACATGTTGTCCGTTTGGCTCCCTATATTTTGTTTTGTAGGTGTTCGTCCGATAGGAAGAGTATGTGTCACGGATGACGTATTCTATGTAGAATGTCGGCATTTGCTGACTTATCCCCATCCTTGTCATCCGGTCACGCCGGCTTCCTCGGGGCGGTTTCAATAGCGTGGGCTTCCAGGTCATGTGTTTGTCCCTTCTGTGAGTAGGTGTGATTTTAAATATGCATGCCAAAAAAATCGCACCGGCTCAAACGTGGAGAGGATAAGTTGGTTAGGACGGTCGTTGGGGGTAGGTCTACGCCATTCGCTCTCCTGCCGTTTCCTGTCAGTATTTATTACGGCGTGGTTAGTGGCGAGTCGCTTTTATCTTGGGTGGTCAGCTCGGGAAACTTCGCAGTGCAGTCCCTTCTTTCCGAAGTCTTTGTGCAAGTTCGTTCCTTACGAAGCTTTGGGGCAAGTGTTTTGGATCAGGATGTGGAAGCTTAGAATCGGCAATGTGCAGTCCGCAACATGGAGTCGGCACGTGGAGGCGGCAACATGGAGTCATTACGCTTAAGCTGACGTAAGCAACCACACTATGTTACTGCCAGGAGGACAGAAGATGGATTAAGCACATATGTATAGAAATCCTTTATTATCTTTCTCTTCCCCATAGGTGGTTCACCGTCTACGCTGTCATTGCGTGCAGTGTTTCTTTGAGTAGAGCTAAGTGTACAGTGGTGTTCGTTGTCGGTGTCGGCTTACTGATTGTAGGTACATATCCTGTCTTTCTGTTGGGTCTTTGTTTGTACGTATCGTACGTATGTCGACTTGACGAATATTTTGGGTGTGTGTTAAGACGATATGTCTGATTTGTTACCCGTAGAAGAAAAAAAGGTATGTCTGTTTTGTTTGTACATGTGTCGCTTTGTATCGTATTTCTGTGGGAAGACTTCTTCCTTTAACCTGATGTGCCGGCTTAAGCGGTACCGGTTTAATCTGTTTACGCAATTTTCTTCCGCATGACATCGTCTTTGTTCGTATGTTGCGTTTTCCGGCTGATGTCGGTGGTTATGAAAAAATGTTAGCAACCATCAGAGCCACTACTACTTTCCTTTCGATTAGTTTTTTTTCTAAAAAAAATAGTTTTGGGGAGTGAGTACAATTCGGCAGGAAAGCCTCTCTGGCGATTTGAGGTATGTGCGATTGTGTTGTCTCCCTTGAGTCTGTCGGCTTAGTGGCCGGAGTTACGTGACCTGCATATGTGTTGGCAGCTACCTTCCGATGTCGCCGGATCCCTAGAGCTGGCATGAGTTTTCTGGCTCGCCGGTGTCGTGGGTTTGTCACGTCAGGTGTCATAGATGACTTCGTAGGTGTGGGATTACGCGAGTCAAGCATCTTCGAGCTTGGGATCGCAGGAACAAAGATCAACACAGATTTACCAGGTTCGGCCCCCTCAATGTGAGGTAAAAGACCTACTTCTTGCCTACCCTAGATTGGTATTGATATGATAATCGAGGTGTTACAATGGAGGCGATCCGATCTGGTACTCGCCGTATGATCTAGGGTTTTAGGGCTTGACCCTCTAAGTCCTGCGAGTCCTCTTTATATACAAAGAGGCTCGCCAAGTTACAAAGGAAACTTTCCCCACAAGGAATACGTACACAGAGGCCTATTTGGAGACTACTTGGTCTTCACGTCCTCCGGGATACGTCTTCTAGATCTTTCCCCTTATGGCGGTTCAATACCGGGCTTGTTCCCAAGTGGGCTTTTGTCCGTGCGAGTAAATTAAGCCGCACTGGGCCGCGGGTTAATACAGAAAGTATTCCCCCGACAGCCGGCTCCCTAGAGTCGGCCTGAGTTTTCTGGCTCGCCGACTCCCTCCAGTCGGCCTGAGTTTTCTGGCTCACCGACTCCCTTCAGTTGGCCTGAGTTTTCTGGCTCACCGGCTCCCTACAGTCGGCGTTAGTTTTCTGGCTCGTCGGCTCCCTCCAGTCGGTCTGAGTTTTCTGGCTCGTCGGCTCCCTCCAGTCGGTCAGATTTTTCTGGCTGTCTAAACTGTTGTACTTGGCAGATGTGAAGTCGACTCGGGTAGGCCCAAGGGCAAGCTTTGTCCGGAATGCGACGCAGAAGAACCTACTACGTACGTTAATACCGTCTGAATCGGGATTGCATAGCAATAAAACGGAAACCGTCTCCTTGGACACTATTTCACCGGGAGAATCGTTGCAGGAGCCGGATCATTCAAGGTTGTGTCGTCTATGCCTGAAGCCGGCGATGCGATCACGTTATCCGGAGCTATTCGATGTTCGTGCCGACTCGAGGGAGCCGGCCAGATCGGTTAGTTTCTGTTGTTGCTACTTTTCTCTTCTGTTATTTTTATTTCGTGATGTTCTTAATTGATCTGTGATTTATGTTCCCTAATTTCTTTGCGGGTCGTCGTTTTTTTTTGGGGATCATCTGCGCCAGTTTGTCGTGGTCATCGTGTTGGATTTGTGGACCCGGTCGCATTTAGATTGACTTATGATGTTTGGAGGTTTCCTACCGGTGAAGCTTCCTTGTGTGTGAAGGGCTAGATATGAAACATTTGAATCGTCGTGCTATAAATCAAGTTGGCAAAAGGATTCGCAAAGAGAATGAGCAACCATAGCATCTCCGAAATAATCTCCTAAAGCTTAATGGATACAGGGTGAACAATACGATAAGTTGTTTCTTGCTATGACTTGGCCTGGAGCAGCCTTTACTTCTCTAGTGTCTTCTGTCCGTTCTTGACTTTGGTAACATGTTCTTGGACCAGGATGCCGATGTCGTTCCATGTATCTGGGAGTATTATAGCTCGGTTAGTTACGCAGGTATGTAATAATAGTCTATCAAAAGGAATAATTATAATCGTTAGAATTTACTCAGGCAGTGACGGGTGCATGATCCAAACAGGTTGTGAACCCGGTCGTTAACGTCCTGAGCTTCGTTTATTTTAATATTCAGGTCTTTCTCTCTGTCGATGCTCTGTTTGAGTAGACTGTCGTATGCCTTATTCCGATCTTCTGTGAGATCTGCCAGGTTATTTCTTTCTATGTTCAGCGCATTGACTTGGGCAGTAAGCCTGCTACATGTTTCGTGTATATTTTTTTGTATCGGCCTGGTGTTTATCCTTGAGTTCCTTGATCATTTGATGTGTAGCAGCGACGGGGATGAAATCTTTTATCCGTTGAGTTATCTCCGCGCTCAAGCCATTCACTTCATCAGCGGTTTCGGGAACTTTTTGCAGCTCCTGTTCTAGACGACTTTCAAGAGAGGATAAGTCATGTTCGTCGAGTATCGTCGAACTGGATCCGGGGCTGTCAGGCGTGTCTTTCGAGGTGGTTGATGGAGAACCGTTAGGGAAGAGGTCCGCTAGATACCGGGCCTTCTCGTCAAGTTTGTCGAGTCCTGCCGGCTTATTCGTCCATCGGCTGGACGGCTCGGTCCTCTGCGCCTTTCGTGCCTTCGTCTTGGCAATCGTTAGTTCATTCTATTAAAGAAAAGGAATAGTCGTTAGGATGTAGATCAGGTCGGCAGTGGCGCTCAGCTGTTATAAAAGAATAATCATCTTGTCCAGAGTGCAGGTAGGGTTTTGTTTCTTATAATATTACATATATTATATTCTGGAGCTACAGATGACATACCTCTATTTCTGTTATTTTCCTGGTGCGGGCGATGGGATGGTCTACGACCGTTGCCTTTTGGTTGAGACAGGCGATGGTGTCTTTGTCCTGGTTTGCTTACTGTTTAAATCTTTCGAGCCGGCTTTCCAGTTCCAGGATGAGTCCGTTCTTGATAGCCAGGTCCTCCTCTGACTTTATTAACTTTATGTCTCTCCTTCTAACTTCATTCTTTTAAAACATAAAACACACGTCATTAGGACATGTAAAATGCCTCTGGGTTGGTTACTTCAAGTCGGTCATTTTCTTTTCGTCTCGGGTTAGTTTTAAAACGTATACCGTGGAGGGTTATGAATTTAGGAAAAGGGTATATGGTTACCTTATAAGTTTGCTTAATTTGTTCAAGCATGGTGCACCTCTGTCTTTTCCATTCGTCTTCCTTGGCCGTGTAGGTGGCGTACATGACATCGTGGGTAGGGTCTGTTGTACCGTGTCGCTCGGGCATGGATGATGTAGTTGATGACTGACCTGTAGTCGATGTTCTTGTCTGACGTTTAATTGCTGTCTAGCTTGAGGGGGCCGCGGTGTTATCAGTCGTACCGATAGATGGACATGGTATGTTCATTATCACTTAGGATGTTTGGTCGTTAAGGTCCTAGGTGAGAGAAAGGGTATGTTTGATGTGTGAACATGGTCCACGAATTCTCGAAGCATAAAAAATTTATGTTATGTCAAAATCTTACCCGTTTCGTGTTGGAATTTCCATGACCTTGGAAACATGAACTTGAATTGTCTGTTCCTTCGATAATTCGGTGCATTCGGTAGTGGCATTGGTGTCTTCGCTCTCGCTAATACTGTTGGTGACTGGCTTACATCGCGGCAGATTTGTCATATGTGATTGTGTTGTCTTTGGACACTCTATCGCCTGTGAGAATGGTATCTTTCTTACATCAACCTTTGCTCACTTTTGTCTCTCATCAGGAAGGGCTGGCTGCTCGTGTTCGTTGTCTTTGGAAACAAGGGTTGTTTGTGTGGCATTCGTCTCTGACTGGATTGTCATCTCTCTGGTGTTCGTAGTCGAGCCGGTTCCTCCGGTTCCTGAAGAGCCGGTTCGTAGAAGAAGAGTCTGAACGGATGTCTGCTGGTTTAACCTTCTTCTTTGCGATGTTGTCTTCATTACCTGTCGGGGGAATACTTTCTGGATTAACCCGCGGCCCAGTGCGGCTTACTTTACTCGCACAGACAAAAGCCCACTTGGGAACAATCCCGGTATTGAACCGCCATAAGGGGAAAGATCTAGAAGACGTATCCCGGAGGACGTGAAGACCAAGTAGTCTCCAAATAGACCTCTGTGTACGTATTCCTTGTGGGGAAAGTTTCCTTTGTAACTTGGCGAGCCTCTGTGTATATAAAGAGGACTCGCAGGACTTAGAGGGTCAAGCCCTTAAACCCTAGCTGATACGGCGAGTACCAGATCGGATCGCCTCCATTGTAGCACCTCGATTATCATATCAATACCAATCTAGAATAAGCACGAATTAGGTCTTTTACCTCACATTGAGGGGGCCGAACCTGGGTAAATCTGTGTTGATCTTTGTTCCTGCGATCCCATGCTCGGAGATGCTTGACTCGCGTAATCCCACACCTACGAAGTCATCTATGACACCTGACATGACAAACCACGACAGTTGGCGCCCACCGTGGGGCCTGCGGTCAAGAGCGTCACGTTCCGCGCAGGATCGAAATCAGGCTTCAAGGACATCGCCATCGGCCAAGTTGAAGACATCAATGGAGTCCCCTTCATCGACGACTCAGAGTGGGGACCCGAGGCGGATCACATCGAGTTTGGATACATTGTGCCCATCGGATCAGTGAAAGTTTTCGTCGGATCCGTCAGTCGCATGCTTATAGATGCGACTCAAGGAATCGAGTCGGGGAAGAAACTGCGGCCGGTCAGGGTCCGCGTGTTGGAGGAACTGCAGCAAGCTACAGCAAAACTAACCAACCCCGTTCCGACTAGGCCTGTTTGGGGATCTCTACCAAATCAGGAAGGAGACCCCACGATTGAAGAAATTGAAGCTATCAGGATGGAACTCTATGAAGAGGCGCAAAGACTCGCGGCTGAGCGCGAAAAACTCCAAGAAGAAGGTCGACGACTCCGCCGCTGGCAGCAAAAGCATCAGATCAAGATGGACAGAGGAGAGATGAAACCACAGTTCCACGGCGACCCGGAGAGCAACGTGCATGCTGCGATAGGAATATTGTCGAGGATAGCACCGGTTGGAGACACACGAGCTGATAAGGAAGCTCGCCATGCGATCGATCTACTGCAAACCGCTGCCTTGCAACAAACAAATATGTATGGAGTCACGCCCAATGAGCCGCAACACGAGATATCATGGGGAAGAGAAGAGTGCAGCGTCGAAGAAGTGGTCAACCAGCTAGCAGGTTTATAGGTATCATTGGAAAAAGAAAAGAAGATAGAAGGCGAGTCACAGACGTCCGGGGCGACTCAGCCAGCCCAGATTGAAACTGACTCAGATGAAGATTCAGCGCCAGTGAACTCCTATTCATTACTAAAGGGACCAGCATGTTTTGGAGAGAAAATACGGCTCACGCGTTTCCCCCCGAACTTCGGTGAGTCGCAGCAAGTCACCACCTACACAGTAACCAAGACCCTGTCTTATGGATAGAAGATTATGAGGCAAGCGTGACAGGGACTGGTATAACTCGGGAAGTGCGTGCGAAATATTTCCACTTGGCAATACGGGGGGGAAGCCAGGGATTGGCTGTTAAAGCTGCCATCAAAATCAATAAGCACATGGGAAGAATTGAAGGACAAGTTCATCAACAAATTCCAAACAGAAGACATAAAAAACCTTAGACGATGCGTTCAAAAGGAGACGAATCAAGCGGTGACTGGATCAAAAGAGTCGCGGAGATCCTTGGCTCCGCCAAGAACTTAACATACAGTCTGCAATACAAGCTATGAGGAAGAACTGTAGATTTGAGCCGCTGGTGCACAAGTTAAGTCGCGCTGAGCACAAGATTGATAGTCTCGACCAGCTTTTGGCAATAGCTGACAAGTACGCAAAGACAGATAAGGGGACAGGCGGCTTGTCACAGAACCCAACAGAGAAATTGCAAGTCGCGCAAACTGAACATCGTGCACACCAGATGAAGGAGCAAGGAAGTGATAAGCCTCATCCCTAATAATTGCAAGGGATCTTTGACGTTCCCTGCGACTTACATCGCAGGAGAGATGGCAGGCCAGCGAGTCACACAAAAGCGCAATGTCATTATTACCGGAGGTGGAAAGAAGGCGACACGCCAGATGCGGCTCGCAGTGGATCAATGCAGCATAAGAATAAATCTAGCTCTCGTCAAGGCCTGACGTTTTACCTAGAAGGAACATAGGACAGTTTCATACAGTGGAAGTACAAACGACGGATGGGAGCCGGAGGCATGCACAGATTTCAACGCCAGAAAGGTACCAACGTTGGACAGAGCGATCGTTATTTGGAGTCGCGACGATCACCCCCCAGAAGTAAAAGATCCAGGACAGCCAGCTCTTGTGGTCACGCCTGAAGTCGCGGGATACAAGTTAAGTAAGGTCCTAATGGACGGAGGAGGAAGAGTAAACATCCTATATCAAGACACGCTCCGAAGAATGAATATACCCGAGTCGCGGCTGCGACCATCCAGGAAAGAAATTCAAGGCATAATCCCAGGAGCTGTTACGCGACCAATCGGAAAGATAACCCTTGAAGTTAGCTTTGGGACAGAGCGGAACTTCCGCACAGAGCTCCTAGACTTTGAGGTTGTAGCAGTCAAGAGCTCATATCATGCGATCTTTGGAAGAGAAGCCTATGTCAAATTCACCGCCCGCCCTGCTACGTCTACCTACAGTTAAAGATACCGGGACCAAACGGTGTTATTACAATATATGGAGACAGGCAGAGAGCGTTAGAATGCGAGAACGCAGGCTCAGCACTCGCAGAAGAAGCTTGCATCGCCAACTCCTCACACGGATATCAGTCGCAGATCGGTAATCGCAGCTCAAAACGAGTCGCGTTGGAGGTACCGCGGAGGCGGCCAACAGGATGCAGCCACCGGATGGTAAATTCCCACCGAGAAGTCGCGCATCAGCAAGATAATGCCCCAGAGGTCGCTTTGATACAAAAAGAAGACAAGAAATGGCGCATATGCATAGACCCAGCCTCGATCAACAACCCCAGCCAAAGAGGTTCAGTTATCGTGAGTCCTTACAAAGCAGACTCAACTCAACATAAGTCGCAGCTTAGCGCGGCTAATCTCCTAACAAACTTGCTTCTGCTTCAACATGAAACACACATCGGAGCTATCATGCTCGACCCGAGTCGCTTTTAGCGACTCAAAATTGAACCAATCAGGTGTTCAACCCACTCCGTTAGGAGTATTAATTCGCAACTAAGTGCGATGAGTATCAAGTATGCATGGCCTGCGGGGAACAGAAAACTCGCATTAAAGGGCCTGCATCATCCTGTAACACCCTGTAAGAAATCGAGTGATTATGAAATAAAGCCGGCACCCTTGACATTCAAGGGCTTGTCGTTTCGCCTCAACTATCATTGAGTCGCTGAGTCTTTTGAATTTCATATATCACTGACCCTTGAGGGCTCCTTACGAGCATCGCGAGTACCAATCGCACCTCAAATTTTGCCAAACGAGTGGCAATCCTTAAGCTAGAAGCGTCTTGCATTATGCGGCCAAAGTACTGGGGTGTGGCGTCAATCGAGCTTGATTGCCTATCATGGCCGCTCTCGACCCTGAACACACATGTTCCTAGGAAATACTGAGCCGCGCGAGCGTCTACTTAATGGAATTATCATGAAAAGAACCTGCTTATAGGTCACCAAAATACTGTTTATAATACATGAATGTCTTACAGACTAACGGGCATGTCCCACACTATTTATTTTTTCTTCCGAGCTACAGGAGCGGGAATTGGCGCGGCTTGTCTCGCGGTTGCAGTCGCAGGTGCCCTAATGATCAGGGCGCTGCCAGACGAGGCAGAAGGGCCACCAGATCCTGTTGATGGAGTAGTAGCCCGGGATGACTCAGCTCCTGTGGACTTTTCCTTTGGCACCTTGCTCCCATCAAGATTGAATTTTTCGAGATAAGTGCCCAAGTCTAAATTATCAACAAATTTTGTGGCATACCCGCGCATCCCTTTCCAGATGTCGAAGTATTCGCTTATTGGCAGTTCAGTATCATCCGCGCTCATCGCCCGGCCGTGGCGAGCAATCTTGCCAACATCTATTCTGGATAGTATGCTCGGAGCAATGTCAAGACATGCGCGGCTCCGGTGCGAGCAGAGGATCGTTTCCAATCAGAGACATAATGCGGAGCCTTGAGCAGTTTATTTATCCAATACTCGCAAGATGTTGGGCCATCAGTCGCAGGAGAGATTACCGTCATGACTTCCTTGGTAACCTTTAAGAAGCGCTGACTGAAGTCTGACAGATATACCAGTTGATCCTTCAAGTTGGAGCGGGACACTGGGGCCTCAGGCCCTATGTCAAAAAGAAAAGACAAGAAAAAGTCAGCGACTCACGTTGGCTACCCAAAATATATATGATTAAAGGAATAAAAGACGAACCAGCAAGCTGCAGGATGGCTGATTTGACGATGGAGCCAAAACCCTCAAAGGCTTTGAACAGCGAGTTATATTTTTCATCTCGCGCGGCGAGTTCCTTTGCGTGGTCTCCCTTCAGACGATCAATCAATTCAGATTTAAGAGTCAGCCCTTCACGCAAAGATCTAATGACTTCGTCTTTCTCCATGAGTCGCTGCCGCATATCTGCTTCAAGTTCTTTAAATTGCTCTTCACAGGAGTCGAGTTGACCTTTGAGAGATTTTATTTCCTGAGACTGGTCCCTAATGACCTCATTATGCCACTCCAGGGGAGACTGCATCACTTCAGGCTGATCTATGGAAATGCCTTACCCTTTATTGAGCCAGAAGCATCAAGCAAGGACAGTTCAAGCTGAAAATAAACAGAGCAAAATGCATGGGTAAACTATCCAGGAACTTGGGGGCTCGAGATTTGGAGCCAAGAAAAGAATCAACACCCCGTGCAATGACACAAGGTTTTGATCCTTGGGGGCTACGGTATATGTACCTGGCGACTTGAAGAAAATTGCTCAACTAGGCCGCGCAGAAGCAGCATGCTTATCTCCAGCAGCAATTATGGCATCCGCAATTGACCTGGAACTATTTCCTGGAGCTGGAATTCTATCTTCAGTAGATACCCTACCAACAGCAGGAGTTGCGGATGGAGCTGCGACTGGAGTCGTGGCAGGAGCCGCATCAGCAATACCTTCCTCCAGGGATGGCCTTGGATGAGTCGCACCATCACTGTTTCCCACGTTTTCATCAGCAGCATCATCCTCGCTCATAGCTGGCTGAGAAGAAGCGGTATGAGAATTAGACTTGGTATCCTCTTCAAGCATGGCCCTGCAAAATATTGATGGATTAATAAGCCGACCTAGCAGAGCCGCAACATTGAAAAGAAGGCGAACCATACCCAGAGGCGACACGGATACTCTCATCAGGCAACCAGAGGAAGGAGAAGATAAACCTTGCAAATCTGAACCTACAGAGTATGAAAAAGTGGTGATCATAATTCCTTGCCAAAAATACGCAAGCACAAAAGGAAAAGGAGAAAGTCGCAAACAACTACCCGAGCTCATTGAGAAGCAGTCTTTGCAACAGCCTCGGAAGGAAGCGGTCTTGTCAGGATCAGCAAGTTTTAAAGATTTGGCAGTTCTTCTTTCTATCAGTAGCGCCAAGGCTTTGCGGCGTTTCTCAGGTTGCGCGGGGTCTTCTGAGCTCTCGCATGAAAACGTTTTGAGGACCTGCGAGGCACCTCAGGAAGTTCCAAGAAAGGTGTATTTGGAGTCGAGGACAGAAGAGCGTCGGCCATTTGTTGCTCCTCTTCAGAAGCGCTACCTCAGGCTCGGGACAATATCTGCATAATTGTATCCTCGCCAAGGGCTGCGGCTTGCTTTGACGACTCAGCCGTGGCTTCTTGGTTCGAGTCGGCGTCCTCTGAGGGAAGAACCCAGAAATAGGGATCGATCTGAAAAGGAGCTCGGGTCAGCAATAATTAATTTTGGAGAAGGAATCTTGGAGGAAACAAGGTACAAGTAAACATTACCACAAAAGGCTTGTGCTCAGCCCAGAAGGGAGCAAGCCCGACGTTATCATACGAGTCGATATCCTCGCCGTCACTCGGCGAATGAAATTTATCCATTCCCCCTTGTCCCAATCTTCAGGGCAAGTACGGTCGACATCGTTTGCATGACAAGTGAAATCCATTATAAGTCGCGAGCGGCGACTCACAGGCTGAATTCGCCATTTAGTCCAGCAAGATATGAGATCTAATCCAGTGAGACCGTGGAGTGTCAGCGCCCTCACCTTGTCCAAAAGGGATTCGATAAAGGGCAACGAAGAAGGATCAGATTTAGAAGACAGAGCATCGGTAGCCTCGAAGGGAAGAGGAGACCAAAGAGGAAGAGGAATTTCACCCTCAGGAGAAATGTTTTTGCAATAGAAGAATGTTCTTTGCCAATCCTTAATTTGTTGGCAAGGGCTAGTTTTGGGAAAATACTACCCCTACGGCGTTGGAAGGAAACGGCGCCGCATTGGAGAAAGGGACCATCTGTGGTTTCCCTTTGGCTATTGCAATTGAAAAGAGCAAGCCAGAAATCTATTGAAGGCGGATACCTAGATAATCTTCGCAGAGGACGTGGAAGTTGCTCACTTGCAACATCGAGTTAGGGCCAATATCATGGAAGCGGAGACCCAACCGCTGCATCAAAGAACGGAAGAAGAGAGAACCTGGAGGCTTGAACCCGCGCTCAACATGCTCCGCGAATATCACTACTTCTCCTGGTTGAGGATTGGGAATTACCTCCTCACCAGCCGCTCGCCATTCGCATTGATCTTTTGGCGGAAGAAGGCCCCGTGCAGTTAAGGATTCCAGAAAATCCTCGTCGATCCACGAACCTTCCCAGTTGCACTTGCGGCGAGACATTTTCTCAGATTGATGGAGATCTTCACCAAAGGATTGTGAGTACGAGAAGCGGGATCGGAGGCGGCGGAAAAGAGTAGCGGATGCGTGATACAAGTCTTGATGCAGAACGCTGGGAAAAACGATAAGCCAGGACAAATAGCCCAGACGCGGAAGACGTTTAGATCTGATAATCAACCGTCAAGGCAGGTTAAGTCGCGCTCTTGAGCCGCCAAGAAGAGTTATAAGTCGCAGATTGGAAATATGAAAATTGGAGTTCAGCTGGGATCGTTCATGTGCGCGGCTCGAGGGCTTGTTAAGACAAAGAAGCCTTCACTCGAAATCCAAGCTAAACTTGGGGGCTAATGTCGGGGGAATACTTTCTGGATTAACCCGCGACCCAGTGCGGCTTACTTTACTCGCATGGACAAAAGCCCACTTGGGAACAAGCCCGGTATTGAACCGCCATAAGGGGAAAGATCTAGAAGACGTATCCCGGAGGACGTGAAGACCAAGTAGTCTCCAAATAGGCCTCTGTGCACGTATTCCTTGTGGGGAAAGTTTACTTTGTAACTTGGCGAGCCTCTGTGTATATAAAGAGGACTCGCAGGACTTAGAGGGTCAAGCCCTTAAACCCTAGCTGATACGGCGAGTACCAGATCGGATCGCCTCCATTGTAACACCTCGATTATCATATCAATACCAATCTAGGATAAGCAGGAAGTAGGTCTTTTACCTCACATTGAGGGGGCCGAACCTGGGTAAATCTGTGTTGATCTTTGTTCCTGCGATCCCAAGCTCGGAGATGCTTGACTCGCGTAATCCCACACCTACGAAGTCATCTATGACACCTGACGTGACAAACCCACGACATTACTGCTGCTCCAGAAATCCTGCGCATATGTTAAATGTTGATCTTTAGAAATAGCTCATTTGTTTGTTCATGTATGACAATTTAGGAGGAAGCGGAGGGATGATGTACCTTCTTCCAGCGCTTTTTTGGGTTGGGCTGGGTCTCGTCTTCCGGCGCTCGCCATAGCTTCTTTTCCGGTGTTACTGGCGAACGCTTCCAGTTTGTGATGGGTGATGATTGATCCGCTCCAGTTGCAGGAGATTTGCCTGAGGTTCTTTTGCTTCATATCCTTCTTTAGGACTATGGGGGATTCGTGGGCCCACGAGGTGAAGGATTTCGAGATTTGGGAGCGGATATGCGGAGCGATATGCTGAGAAAGAGGGACGTAGGTGAAGGATTTCGAGATTTGGGAGCGGATTGCGGGCCGACGAGGTGAAGGATTTCGAATTTCTTGCTGATCTAGACGAATTCGTTGTGCGGTCACTCTTGCTTCCTCGTATTTCGTGGCGTAGCGTCCCAATGAACTGGCGGATCTGTAAATGGCGTGTAAATTTTTTATTAGACGACGTGTTCATTCGTTTATTTGCTGTTCTTTATGTCTCGCTGGCCCTAGGGTGGGACCAACCCTAGGCCGCATCGACATAATGGGGGGGGGTGGAGCCCACCATAGGTCGGTTTCCCTCCTTGGTGAACCAGGATTCCCCGTGGAGCCGTCGGCTCCAGGCGTAGGAGGCAAGGGTCTAACACTCCACATTATCCGGCCTTGGCGGCTCCCTGGAGTTAGAGGAATCATATTCCCAAAGCAGCAATGAAAAGTCGAAACGATACAATCGCGCGTCACGAGAAGGCCGTTTCTACCGGAATGTACATACCATATGTAACGCATGCGGAGTTTATGTATGTGTAGAATTGAAATGCGGGTGTTGAGATAATATTACACGTCTCCTATACAGCGGTTCGTGTCTCACGTCCAAGGACGAAACGTGTATTCAAGGGTTCCTAAAGGAACTCTGACTAATTTTATTTTATTTTTTAAATTTTCTTCGATAGTCATGGAGGCAGTTTCAACCGGCGACTTTCCGTGTTGTGAAGCCGGCTCTGTGTATATGTGTTTACTGGTTTTTATTACTCAGTACAAGATCGGGCAAGCATGGCGCTACGTGTTGGCTTGTCATTATATCTCGCGTCCATAATTTTAAACCTATGTTGTTGCCATTTGGACGAAATCTATGTTCTGACGAGTTATCTCGGAGGATGGGTTAAGGTACATATTCACGGACATATTGTCCATTGACCTATTGATTTAGAAATCCCTCGAGTATCTACCGATGGCTGACCGGGTGTGTTGTTTGGAGGAGGAGGTTTGCTGGTCTGCTCTCCCCGACGACCTCATCAGGAGAATCGGTAACGTGTTCCTTTTGACGGATGACCTCGACTTCTACTCCGTTTACCGTAGAGCTTGTGGCGTGTGGCGTCACGCCACAGAGCCCAGGTTCATGCCAACCAGGTGGATCGATCTGGATCGCTCTATTGAGTTACCGGATGAAGCTAAGTTCACCTTCTTAAATCTGAGTACTGGCCGCTGTGTACAGAAGGATTTCACCAAACTTATTCGCAGGTGGTTGTTGGATTATACAATCAGATATGAATTTTGTTTATTTTATAGTGTTAGGGTTAATATCTTTTCTACGTAGATATTTTTTCGTCGGCTCCACGACGGGCGGGATAATCGTGTTGGGACAGAGGGTGTGGCCATACAAGATTCGTCTATTCAACCCCTTATCTGGTGAGATGAAGCGTCTCCAAGCGCAGATACCGGCGGATATGCTTTCCGCTATAGTGGTGACAATGTCCCCGTTGGTGGTATTCGTATCGGACCATCTTCATTACAGTGTGAGGTGGGTTTATCAGATGACCCGGGAAGGGATTTTTCGGTTTTGACTTTGGAGAAGGGGAATAGACGGCGAACGAGTGGTTTGGAGGTCTTGTGACCATGACAGCTTTTGCCGGTGAGGTGTTCGTCATCGATAGACATGGGTCCATTATTTCGACTACCGTGTCCGTCGACGAAATAAACGTCCAGCATTTTGCGCGGACACTTAAGATGAGCATCACCATTGCAGGCCCAAGTAATTTGGCCAGTAGGTTTTCGGACAATTTGTAATACCTTGTGGAATCCGAGGGGGAGTTGTTGCTTGTGGTCAGCGTGTGTGTTTACGATGGTGAACCGGTCGTCTATCGAGTGGATACGAATAATCGAGTTCTTGAGCCAGTAAGATGTCTCGACAGCCGTGCCATATTCGTCGGCTGGAATCGGTGCGTCTCTATCGACACCCGCGTATTTCAGACCGTCCCTGCAAGCAGTATCTACAATAATGATAGGATCGGCTGGGATGAGAAGCCGAAATTTTTCGTTCGACATGGGGTAGGTTCCTTGGAATAGGAGGAACGTTCTTTCGCTCTTGATGTATTGTTGGTGCGGTTTTGTAGAGATATCATATTTTCTGAGGTACAGACGGTGCTTCCATAAGGCGAGGACGATTGTGTGTACTCTCAGTATTATGATGGCAATGTGTCTGACCGATCAAGACGATTTACCTATTCGAGATAGCTGTTTGAAATATTAGTTCCTTAATGCAATGATTAGTCGGGTAAACGTTGATATAATGTATGTCCTAAAGACTCGAATAAACGACTGCTTATTTAATTTTTATTACCTTACCGTAAATGTATAATTGTTTTTTTCGGATGGTGTGGAGAGGACGTCATTTGGTGAGTAACACCAGTGTGTTTATGTGTGGACCGACTGGGTATGTACCGTCCTTTATTATGCATGTCTTTCAACGCGGAAGTGAGAAACTCATTGTGGAGTCGGCGACCACGAGCCGGCAGGACAATAACGCGGAGCGAGTAAACAAATACTTATCACCCACTGTATTAAATGATTCCTAATAACATTGTTGACTTTGGTAGATCGGTCAGGGAAGTCAGACATGTAAACGTTTTAAAGGTTTTTTGTGAGATATAGATCGATACCTTTAGCCGGTTTCTGTTATTCGTTCCACTATTCTTTTCTGTTCTCCTTCCTATTCTCGCTGCGTCTCGCCTTTGGTCATCGATTGTGCGGACGATGAACGGGCTGTATAGAATCGCTTCGTATCCATTGCGTACGCGACCGTACTATGCCGGCTTCCATGTATGATGTGAGGATGGCAAGATAGGGGTAGAAATGGTTGACTTGTGTAGTATTTACAGTTAACTTTTCTGCCTTGGATTACTCCTAAGACGACCTCTCCATTTGGCTCGTGTTGGTGATGTCCGGCTTTACAGATGGAATCGGAATGAAGCGAAGACCATTAAATGCGTGTGGTTGTCCCTCTATTTAATCACAGGAGATAGGTGGCGGTTGTGGAGAAGCCGAGGAGTTAACTTTTTCCCACGTCTTCACTCCCCACTAAGCATGCACGCCTTCATGGCCACTACGTCCCATCCCTACCGCATGCGTGGAAACCGAGGAGTTTACTCTCCCCACGGTCAATCTTTGAAGTGCGACTGTTTAGTTTTCACCGTATCTTCTTTTCTTAATCTCAACGGTTTCTCCGTATTTCACCGCTTCTTCCCACGTTTCACTGTCCGATTCGACGATATTAAATCGGGTCGCGCTTATGGTCCTATAAATCCTGGTATGGTGTTTGTGTCTAATTAACCTCCGGGTAATTTTGTGTCTATCCTTGGTCTAATTGAGTCCTCGGCCTTATATGTGGATATATATTTTTCGGTAACTATTACCGCTGATCCTGACGGCACGCGATGGGGACAGTGGCAAGATACGGATTCGATCAGTAGGAGGCGTCATCACGGGATGTAATAGTCGCGACCTAGGGTTTTTCTCCCTTCTAACATGTCATTTATCTGTACGGTATTGTTTTGTGTGTATTACTGGCACGTTTCCTTACCCGGCGGCCGACATATCCACTTTGTACGTGGTGGCAGAATGCCGGCTTCGATGTATACTGTCAGGGTGGCCTCCGTTACCGTCGATCCTCTCCAGTCACTGAGTATGTGTTTCGTGGGTTTCTTCAGATCCATGGGGCGGGGGTGAGGAAGATGAAACCGGAGGGGATAGGGGTGGAAACGATTATACAGTTAAGCCGGCTGGCGTACCGTGTGTAGGAACCGTCTGTATGTGTAGTAATAATTTTGCTCGGAACTGTTTCTGGAGTCGGCGAACGCTTTGTTTAATGTTGTGCGCTTTGCACTAGCGCGAGGGAGGTCGTGGTGAAGTGATGATGTTCGTTCCTTCCGAGGCATGGCGGCGAGGGAGGTGGTGTCATCACGAGTACGTTGGTGCTTGCATGACATTGAGTAGTTGTTTGAATCTGTTTTCTGTTTATTATTTGAATTATTTTGTCCTCGAGGCTACATATGGATATAATTATTTCTACCGTTGATTATTAGCATTGCGTATGGCGTGTCGTCAATATAGGGCTCGGGGGTCGTGCGCTAAGGGCACCCCTAAATCTAGTAAAAAATGACATATAGTAATACAAAAAATGAAACGAAAGGAAGCAACATGAGCACAAAACGGACCGAAACAACGACACAATAAAAACTTCGCACACATACCTAAAAGCATCGATATACACAAGCAACCTGTAACACCAAATAAACAACCAACGGACGGAAAATAACAGGCGAACGCATAAGAAATAAAAAGATGAAGCCGTCATCGAACAACTAATAATCAACTTAAAAAAATAACAAAATATGTACACACAATGAAGACAAATCGCAAAAAGGGACGTACGTTCACACTGACTCCAGGGAGTCGGCCTGATCTGACAGTGTATTAAGACAGAGATGGTTCCGAGTGGTCACCGACCTAGCTGTCATTTATTATTGTGTTGCCGTGTACACTGTGCTGGGGGAGGGGGTATATACGTTTAGCCTTGAATCGGATGAGTATTGCAGCTTCGATTTTCCCTCGGATACCTACAAAAAAACACATATCTGAATCAATGAGACCAACATACCGAAATAACAACGCCAATGAATAATAAAAACATGTAAAACACAGGTCACAAACCCGACTAAACACCGGAGGCTAAAACCAAAGAAAAAACACGAAAGAACTAAAGAGATAAACTGAAAACTATAACACTAAAAAAACGAAAGCAGTGTACCCACCTCAAGGAGGCCCGAAGTCCAAGATCATAGATCTGTACCGAGAAACCGACCTGCATCACGATAGCAAAGACCAAATCAAAGAATTTTCAAAGAAAGACGAACTAAACAGTTATCGATTAGCCAAGCGAACTATCGACCATCAAACTCACCAAAAACAAAATGACACACGACGAATGGAACACACCCAGCCAACCGAAAGAACAAAGCAAAATGACGACCTGCACACAAAAAATGAAACACGGAAAAACAACATGAGAGCAAGACCCATAAAAAACATAATTAAGTAAACACCCAAAAATCAAACAATAACACGAACAACATGACAAGATATGCAACAAACTATCAAGCAGCAAGAACAAACCCCTCACGATAGCAAACAACAAACAAACAACGAAATGAAGATCGAACATAAGAACAGTACAACAGAAAGCACAATGAAAACAAAACCGACCTTAACCGGACGAACGGGAAACCAATTAACCGGCGACCTGCGAAGAAACAGAAAAAAAAAAGAGATATTAGAAACCCATAGAACAAAGAAGAACAAACCACATAAGCAACAAACAACACACGAACACGGATCCAGCTCACGGTCGACAACATGGACAAAAAACGACCAAAAACAGGGAGAGCAAGACACGTTAAGAAAATCCACCCTGATCTCAATGGGAACAACCGTGACCGAAAGAACAGCAAACGGATTCCATGGAATACTGGTAGATCTCGAGAAAAGCACGACGGAGCAAGAACAGCGAGGAAGAAGAAAAGGGGGAAATGAGAGTTGCAGTAACCATCCGATCCAAAATGAAACCTATATACCCCGTCCCTCCAACACAGTGTGCACGGCAACCCCATTAGGTCGGTAACTACTCGGAACCAATGGCGAGCCGTCAGCGACACGCGAAATCGGGCCTTCTGACTACCAGCACAGTGCAACGTACCCGCCGACGAATGGAGGGAGGCCACCTCGGATGGAAAAATCAGGCCCGAATTCTCCCTGACATCACGAATAGTGCAATGTACCCAAGGACGACGCGAAATACCATACGTACCCCGACCTACTGTAGAAAATACGCAGCGACGACACACGCAAGGGAACGATGGGCGACGCAACGTCCAGAGAAACCGACGTGTGGGCCACGTGAAGGATGGGGCCCATCGTCAGCGAGAGAGAGGGGAAGGAACCACGTACGAAGAAAGCTCTCCCAGAGGGGCACGCAATGCATTCGCTAAAACCTAGTACGGTAAATGAAGAAAATCGACCGATGGGACGAACGCGTTGCGAATCTGCACCACTCTGGCCTGTCCGCCACACTGATTAAACGCGCAGCATGAGGCCGACGTGTGGGCCCTCGGGCTACAGGGTGATCCACGTAGGACGTCAGCGAGAGTGGGTGCACGAAGGTTGGTACGGTTAGCGACTTTGCGAATCCCTTTTCATTCTGACTCCAGGAGCCGGCGGTGATCACACGGTGCAGAGGCACGGAGCGGGGAGGATCGGACGGCCAGAAAGCCCAAATCGCTCAGGAGCCTTCAATGGGTCTCACCATTTATATCTTTAGATTAGAAGCATCTTCAAAAAAAATTATATGACCTCCTTCAACATTTTCTATGATAAGATCCTTAACTAAAGCTACCGAAGAGTCAACTATTAATTGTTCATCAGGTTCTTTAGGTTTGTTTTCACTTTTATTAAGGACACTAGTTATCATAGAATGTTCTTTTACTCTAGCAGGAAATGGCAATTTCTCAACATAAGGAACAAGTAAAATGGAATCAAAGGTATGCACTTGAATTGCATCATTAGGAATTGGATCATCAGGAATAGGTGTAATTTCGATTTCTTTCATGATACTTTTTCCACTTTTGCTTAGGAATATTAATGTAAGATGCAAAAGATTTAAACAGATCAATAATAATTTGAGAATCAAGCCCATATTTAGCACTAAACTCATAGGAGTCAGGAGTTTCACCATAAGCTTTAATGCATTCATAATCATAAAGTATACCTGATTCACTACCTTTATCCATTTCCCAATCTTCAGTATTACATTGAATTCTCTCAAGTAGGTCCCATTTATCACCAGTCTTCTTGTTCATGAAAGATCCGCCAGATGAAGCATCAAGTAAATCCTTATCACGACGAGAGAGTCTTGCATAGAAATTGGTAATAATAATTTCTCGGGGAATATCATGAATGGGACATTTGAACATCAAAGAGTTCAATCTCCCCCAAGCTTGAGCAATACTTTCTCTACAGCGAGGCCAAAAGTTATAAATATAATCTCCCCCAAGCTTGATGTATTTCACGAAGAGGATAAAATTTAGAATAAAAGAGAGGCATAATCTTGTTCCAATCCAAGAGATGAGAATTATCCAGTAGCCTATACCACTCCAAAGTCTTGTCTTTCAGTGACAGTGAAAATACTTTCCTCATGATTACTTCTATATGAACACCTACAATCTTAAACAAGCCATATAATTCTCTCATAAACCGCAAATGATAACCAGGATGGACAGTTCCATCTCGTGCATAACAGTTACTCATAATACGATCAAAAATTCCCATAGGTATTTTAAATGGAATACTTTCAGTAGGTGGAGGACCCCTTGCCGCCACAATAGCAGTGGAGAGGGTGTCTCCAAACATCAATTCAAAAGAAGACGGCCCCATAATTAAATAAAGCAACAGGTAGAAATAAAAACAACACTTACAATAAAAGTTCTCCTACCAATTCCACTTACCAATAGCGCTTCACTCTGATGGCTACGTGTTGGTGAACCCCAAGAGGAAGGTTATGATGTAGACAGCAGAAGTTTTCCCTTGAATAATCTACCCAAGGTTATCAATCCAGTAGGACTTGACGATCTATCGGAAGGTTGTTGATGTTGACTCCCCCTGGCGCTAGGGAGCTTGCACCAACGTGGAATCTGCACAGACACAAACCAGAACTTTGCCCAACACGAAACAGAGAGGTTGTCAATCTCTCCGGTCTTGCAGAAACAAAGAGTTAAACGTATGGTGTGGAAAACAGCAGGAAAAACAGCAAGTAACAGGAAACAGATGATTGCAGCAGGTTGTGTAAACAGTATGAGGAAATTGGACCAGGGTCCACAGTTCACTAGTGGTGTCTCTCTCAGAACAGATAACTAGCATGTTGGGTAAACAAATTACAGCTGGGCAATTGACAAATAGAGAGGGCATAACAATGCAATACATGCCAAGATGTCTACTATGAAATCTAGTTGGGCATTACAACAAAGTACATAGACCGTTATTCCAACCGCATCTATGCCTAAATAATCCACCTTCAAGGCAGCATCCGCATCCTATTCAGTATTAAGTTGCTAACAACAGATTATTGCATGAAGTAAAGTGTGTAATGTAATCAATACAAGTGCCCTTGGACACTGCACCAATGTTTTATCCCTAGTAGCAACAGCACATCTACCATCTTAGACCTTTCTGTCACTGATCCAGATATCTAGAGACTGAACCCACTATCGAGCATAAATACCCCCTCTTGGAGTCACAAGCATCTACTTGGCCAAAGCATCTACTAGCAACGGAGAGCATGCAAGATCAAGAGCACATAGATAAACAACTTGAATAAACATGGTATCAATATTCATCGGATCCCAGCAAACACAACATCTAGCATTACAATAAGATGATCTTGATCATGTTAGGCAGCTCACAAGATCTAAACATGGAGGCACAAGGTAGAGAGACAACCATCTAGCTACTGCTATGGACCCGTAGTCCAGGGGTGGACTACTCACGCATCACTCCGGAGGCAGGCATGGTGATGTAGAGCCCTCCGGTGATGATCTCCCCTCCGGCAGGGTGCCGGGAAGAGCTTCAGAACTCCTCCGATCTGAGATTGACGATGACGGCCGCGACGGAACTTTTCGTGGAATATGATCGACCGTAATAGGGTTTTCGCGTCGCGGAGAATATATAGGCGAAGAGGCGGCGTCGGTGGCCGAGGGGGCCACCACGCCATAGGGGGGCGCGGGCCCACCCTGGGCCGCGCCCTAGTGTGGCGTGGCCCCCTGGTGGGTCTGCTCCGACTCCCCTTTGGACTCCGTGATCTCCTCGTGATATTATTGACGATGTCTTTTGTTTCGTCCAATTCCGAGAATATTTCCTTAATAGATTTTCTGAAACCAAAAACAGCAGAAAACAGGGAACTGGCACTGTGGCATCTTGTTAATAGGTTAGTCCCAGAAAATGCATAAAAATGATATAAAGTGTAACCAAAACATGTAGCAATTGATATAATATCAGCATGGAACATCAAAAATTATAGATACGTTTGAGACGTATCAAGCATCCCCAAGCTTAGTTCCTGCTCGTCCTCGAGTAGGTAAACGATAAAAACAGATAATTTTTGAAGTGACATGCTACCAACACAATCTTTGATCAAATAACAATGTAATGCACATGATCTGAATGAAGTGATCCAAGCCAATGGTCTATAGTTTGCAAGCAAGTAAATAAAGAGTAAACATAAGTGATCACACAAGTGCAAACTTTCATGAATAATACTATAAAACATTTAGAGATATAATAGTCTAACATAATAGTTAGCTCACAGCAGCAATAATTCTCAACATGAAAGTGTTTGTATCAACACAAAGGAAGATAATAGCTTCAGCTTTTGCTTCAACTTTCAACATGTATATCATATAGATAATGTCAATGCAAAGAATATGATCAACCAAACACAAAGTTATGTAAAAACTGTTATACTGGAGTTGACAATGATGTTTGCTTAAGTAGACAGAAAGAAGTGGGAAAACTGACTCAACATAAAAGTAAAAGAATGGCCCTTCGCAGAGGGAAGCAGGGATTAACATCATGTGCTAGAGCTGTAGTTCCCGAAGGCATATAGAGAGCATAAAATATTGTTTTGTAAGGTAATGGTGTATACAGGTGTCAACAAATCAAATAGCAGGTACTTGTCATCTTCCATGGCTAACTAACTTTTAGAGCGGTTCCGAGAGTTTTTAGGACTGCACTTGTAACAAGCACTTATTGGTGACACTCCTCCCAACCATTTACTTTCCACAAACCATGGCTAACCGAATCCTCGGGTGCCCACCAACATTCACCATGGAGGAGTGTCTATTTATTTATTTATAGGGTGGACTAACCAGCTCTTTAATGCAAAATAAAAGGTGGAGAAGCAGATGAAGCTGCCAATCCTTGTAAATTAATTAGCATGGAAGATGACAAATCTCACTACTACGTCCTTATGAGCTTTTCAAGTAGTGACACAAAAAGGAAATTGTTTTGAGTAGTTAGTAGATAGCACATGAAGAAATTTACTTGGAATGGTGAAAACACCACATAATAGGTAGGTATGGTGGACACAGGTGGCATGGATTTGGCTCAAGGTTTTGGATGTACAAGAAGCATTCCCTCTTAGTACAGAGTTTAGGCTAGCAAGGTTATTATAAGCAAACATCATTATCAACTGGAATAGCAAGAGTGTACATAAAACACAAGGTTTGACGAACCATAGACTCCCACTGTCTTCCTTGTTAACACATAGCCTTCATCCAAAAATTATCTAGACTACTATGGACTTCCAATTATGCAACAGATTATTATAGCAGAAAATCCTTATAGTAGTTCTTCATTAATAGCCATTACTTACATGATGCACAAGCTTAAACATTAATTACTTGACAGCTCAAAACAATTGGCAAGCATCAAATTACTCAAGACAACGATCTAAAAAGATTCATGTAAGCATTTTATACCACTACCACATGCATAGCATTTTTCTGGTCCAACCAAACACCAATCAACTTATTTGACAACTCTCCAAACAGATATAAGTGAAGCAAGAGAGTACTTTCTTCAAAAGAAACTGAAAGCTCTAACAAGAGATACATGAAAAACTGAGAGCTAACAGCAATAACAGCAACTAGACAGGAATACTCAACAAGTATAAGTGAAGCACAAGAGTATTCTAATGAAAAAGTGGAGCGTGTCTCTCTCCCAAACATGAATACTAGGATCCAACAAGTATAGCACAGCAAACAAAACAAAACAAACTGAAAACAAAAACACACTGACGCTCCAAGGAAGAGTACACTAGCATGAAGCAATAAAAATATAGCACCATTAGAGATGACCTGATAATTTGTAGATGAAGAAGGGGATGCCTTGGGCATCCCCAAGCTTAGATGCTTGAGTCTTCTTGAAATATGCTGGGGAGGTAAGCCTCCCCAAGCTTAAGCTCTTCACTCTTCTTGATCATGTAATATCATTCTCCTCTATCAACACTTGAAAACTTCCTTCACACCAAAACTTAACAGCTTTTCTCATTAGCAGGTTAGTGCACTAAAAGATAATACTTCAAAGTTCTAGCAAAGACAAAACTCACAAGCCAACTATTTTAAACATTAGCCACTGTTACTAGGCTCAAGTGGGCACTTTTACACGAAAAGAAACCACTTAAAAACTTGTAAAAGAGAGAATGCAAAATAAAAGACAGAATCTGTCAAACCAGAACAGTCTGTAATGACGAATTTTTTCGAGGCACTTACGATGCTCAGATGAAAACTTTTGAAATAATGAAAGTTGCGTAACATCATCAGGAACATGCACAAAAAGTTTCAGCATTTTTCGATTTTTTCTGATTTTCTACTGAATTAAACGGTGACGAACAGCAATCTGTCCCAATGCAGTCCCGAAAATAAAACCAACTTTGCATTAGTAACTCTCCTTGGCACAACAAAACAGCAAATAAAAGATACAAAGGAGTTGCTACAGAGGTAAACAAGCATCCTTGACTAATACTGAAAATAAAAGATAATGGGTTGCCTCCCAAAAGCGCTTTCTTTTAATGCCTTTTAGCTAGGCTAGAAGATTTTAATGATGCTCTCATAAGAATAAGAGTTGAAAAACAAAAGAGAGCATCAAGAGGCAAATATCAAACACATTTAAGTCTAACCCACTTCCTATGCAAAGGAATCTTGTAACAAAATAAATTATTGAAGCATAAAGCAACTAGCATAGAAAGATGAAACAAATATAGCTTCAAAACTTTCAACATAAAGAGAGGTGTTTTAGTGACTTGAAAACTTTTACAACCATATTTTCCTCTCTCATAATAACTTTCAGTAGCATCATGAACAAACTCAACAATATAACTATCACATAAAGCATGCTTTTCATGATCTACAAACACATAATTTTTATTAAGCTCTAAAACAGTGGGGTTATCAAACCCACTTTTGACAATAATAGTATAATAAATATCATTAGCCAATATAGGACCATCATCAAGAGCATTATCATATATAACATTAGGGAGCACATTTTTACTTTCTGCAATTTCCTTTTCTTGAGTCAAGGAGCTTGTTACTTCAAATTTATCAAAAGGAGATATTTCAATAGAATCATGACATTCAACAATATAGCATTTTTCCTCCTTATGTGGGCATGGAGGGTAATCATATAATGTAAGAGTTAAAGAGTTACTATCATTAGAAGGTAGATCCTCCTTTTGTTCTTCACTCTCCTCCTCTTTTTCATCCAATGAGATCACAGTTTCAGCAATTTCTTCTTCCATAGGTCCCTGAAAAGAAGCAAGTTGTTCTGGAGAATAAGTTTTCTCAAGAAATTTAGTGATATAAGGATTGTCATTGTAATATTCAAGGCAGTAACCAAGTATAGAAAAATTCTCAGATTTATAAGGAGAATCATCATCTTGAATATAACCAGCAATTTCATAAGCACCCTTAAAAACAACAAATTCTTCAGTTTGTTCAAGATTACCAAAGTCATAGTTTCCTTTAGCATAAGCAGCCAAGGTTTCATTATCATTATAATCACATTGGAAAGGGAGGTGTTTATGCCTTCTACAACAAAAAGATTCATTAAAGCAGTAGGATTCATCAAATGTAGAACACAAGTTCTTAGCAAAATAATTCAATCTACTTATTTGTTCCCATAATGTTTCCCTTTTTGAGACAAGCGGTATTCCTCATAATAAGTTTGATGTTCCTCCGTGAACCCACCGTGCCAATAATATTTAGTATCAAAGAGAGAAGCCATTGATAGCAAGTAAACAACTAGACATAATAACAAACCGAAATAAACTAGATGCAAGAAACTAATTTTTTTTGTTTTTGATTTTTAACAGCAAGCAAAACAAAACTAAAACAAGACAAAAAACAAAGTAAAGAGATTGGAACTGAGAGACTCCCCTTTCCAATAGCCTCCAAGTCCCCGGCAACGGCGCCAGAAAACAGCTTGATGGCTACGTGTTGGTGAACCCCAAGAGGAAGGTTATGATGTAGACAGCAGAAGTTTTCCCTTGAATAATCTACCCAAGGTTATCAATCCAGTAGGACTTGACGATCTATCGGAAGGTTGTTGATGTTGACTCCCCCTGGCGCTAGGGAGCTTGCACCAACGTGGAATCTGCACAGACACAAACCAGAACTTTGCCCAACACGAAACAGAGAGGTTGTCAATCTCTCCGGTCTTGCAGAAACAAAGAGTTAAACGTATGGTGTGGAAAACAGCAGGAAAAACAGCAAGTAACAGGAAACAGATGATTGCAGCAGGTTGTGTAAACAGTATGAGGAAATTGGACCAGGGTCCACAGTTCACTAGTGGTGTCTCTCTCAGAACAGATAACTAGCATGTTGGGTAAACAAATTACAGCTGGGCAATTGACAAATAGAGAGGGCATAACAATGCAATACATGCCAAGATGTCTACTATGAAATCTAGTTGGGCATTACAACAAAGTACATAGACCGTTATTCCAACCGCATCTATGCCTAAATAATCCACCTTCAAGGCAGCATCCGCATCCTATTCAGTATTAAGTTGCTAACAACAGATTATTGCATGAAGTAAAGTGTGTAATGTAATCAATACAAGTGCCCTTGGACACTGCACCAATGTTTTATCCCTAGTAGCAACAGCACATCTACCATCTTAGACCTTTCTGTCACTGATCCAGATATCTAGAGACTGAACCCACTATCGAGCATAAATACCCCCTCTTGGAGTCACAAGCATCTACTTGGCCAAAGCATCTACTAGCAACGGAGAGCATGCAAGATCAAGAGCACATAGATAAACAACTTGAATAAACATGGTATCAATATTCATCGGATCCCAGCAAACACAACATCTAGCATTACAATAAGATGATCTTGATCATGTTAGGCAGCTCACAAGATCTAAACATGGAGGCACAAGGTAGAGAGACAACCATCTAGCTACTGCTATGGACCCGTAGTCCAGGGGTGGACTACTCACGCATCACTCCGGAGGCAGGCATGGTGATGTAGAGCCCTCCGGTGATGATCTCCCCTCCGGCAGGGTGCCGGGAAGAGCTTCAGAACTCCTCCGATCTGAGATTGACGATGACGGCCGCGACGGAACTTTTCGTGGAATATGATCGACCGTAATAGGGTTTTCGCGTCGCGGAGAATATATAGGCGAAGAGGCGGCGTCGGTGGCCGAGGGGGCCACCACGCCATAGGGGGCGCGGGCCCACCCTGGGCCGCGCCCTAGTGTGGCGTGGCCCCCTGGTGGGTCTGCTCCGACTCCCCTTTGGACTCCGTGATCTCCTCGTGATATTATTGACGATGTCTTTTGTTTCGTCCAATTCCGAGAATATTTCCTTAATAGATTTTCTGAAACCAAAAACAGCAGAAAACAGGGAACTGGCACTGTGGCATCTTGTTAATAGGTTAGTCCCAGAAAATGCATAAAAATGATATAAAGTGTAACCAAAACATGTAGCAATTGATATAATATCAGCATGGAACATCAAAAATTATAGATACGTTTGAGACGTATCACACTCCCCGGCAACGGCGCCAGAAAATAGTCTTGATGACCCACAAGTATAGGGGGTGTATCATATCATAGTACTTTCGATAAATAAGAGTGTCGAACCCAACGAGGAGCAGAAGGTGCTGGCAAGTAGTTTCATGCAAGGTTTTACTGCAAATACTAAAAGACAAGTTTTTATGGGTTTTTGTAATAGCAAGTAAATAAAGTGCGAGTAAATAAAAGAGAGCAATAATAATTTCAGAGAGTGGCCCAATCCTTTTTTAGCACAAAGGACAAGCCCGTGGTGTTACTTATGATGGCTAAAACGTTCCTAAGGACACACGAGAATTTCGTCAAGTCACTTTCGCTTCATACCGTTGCTTAGTCTTTAATGTTTTGATAAGTGTTGTGTGGGTGAACCTATGCTAATGTACCGCCCTTACTTGGACTAATACACACTTGTGATTAAACCTTCCTACAAGCATCCGCAAATGCAAGAAAGTATTTAAGAATTAACTAACCACAACCTTAAACTCTGGGATCCTACGCTCCCTTGCGAAATTGTTTACCAACAGGGGTTTAGGTTTATGTCGCTCCGGCAACCCCACAATAAGTAAACTAAATACACAATGTATTCCCCGAGGCCCATAATTAAAGGTGAAGTATTATGTAGTCGACGTTCACATAACACCACTAGAAGAATAACACCACAACTTAAATATAAAACTATTAAATAGTACTCAACATAATTCCACTACTACTGTCAAGACTTCTCCCATGTCCTCAAGAACTAAACGAACTACTCACGAGACATCATATGGATCATGATCAGAGGTGATATAATGATGAATAAAAATCTGGACATAACAGTAATTCACCGGTAAAACTCAATAGCATCAACTACAACAAGTAATCAACACCGGGAAAGTAATCCCAAATAAACTACACAAGGAGGAACCCTAGATGTCTCAGCGGAACGAAGTGGAGCGGTGGTGGTGATGGTACTGGTGGTGGAGATGGCGTGGATGATGATCCCGATGAAGTCCGTGGCGATGACGATGACGATGGCGACGATTTCCCTTTCCGGGAAGGAATTTCCCTGGAAGTTTTCTCCCTGCCGGAGAGCTTTTCTCTCTCTATGGTTTCCGCCCCCGAGGTGGCGGCGGAATATTTCTTCGAAGCGTCCCCGTAATTTTTAGGTCACGAAGATGATATACGCGAGAGGGGGGAGCTGGAGGCGACCCAGGGCCGCCAGGTGGGCCCTAGTCGCGGTTCAGGGTTGACCGCGCCTGGGTGGCGTCTGGCCACCTGGTCGCTCCCCTCGCTCTGTCTTATGGCTCCCCTCGTCTTCAGGAAAAATAATATTCTCTGAATTTTCTTGGAAATTTTGGAGTTTCTGAAATATGGTGACTTGACGGTGCTTTTCCAGCTGATTCCAGGTTCCGGCAGTTAAATCCCCAATAATCATCAAACATGCCAAATAAGATAAAATAACATAAGTATTGCATTATAATATGAAATATATCAATGAATAACAGTAAATTATGATATAAAATAGTGATGCAAAATGGACGTATCAATCAGACCAAGGCTTGATGTTCTCACCATCGCGACACGCGACATAATGCCTTCTTTCAAAATTTCTAGTCCGCGAAGGATGCTCTGCCTGGTATAGGACATGCTAGACTGAGGTTTTGCTTCCAAGATTGAACCTTGAGGGAAATATTTTGCTTTCAAAACTGTAATACATAGAGAGACCCGGTGTTGCAAGAGTCTCAAACACTGTCGATTCAACATTGCCATGTCGAAAATACGAAGGTCCCTGAATCCTAAACCTCCTTCCTCTTTTGCTCGTGTAATTCTTTCTCATACGATCCAATGCCATTTATCCTTGTCGTCATGGTGGCCCCACCAATATCGATAAATCATGCTAACAATCTCTTCACATAATTTTTTGGTGAGATCAAAACACGACATGGCGTACGTGGGTATGGCTTGAGCTAGAACTTTGATCAATATCTCTTTCTCGACCTTTGAGAGAAGGCATTATTTCCAACCCTGGATATGTCTCCAAACTTTCACCTTCAAATATTCGAACTCTTTTGTTTTTGATTGCCCTAGGTGAACTGGCAAGCCCAAGTATATTTGGTTTTTGCGATTCTCTCGGGATCCCCATCACGTTCAGCACCACAGTGTTTGTCCTAACTCTCACCCCTTTCCTGAAAAACGCTGATGATTTATCTTGGTTGATCATTTGTTCATTCATAGAGAGCTAGTATCTCTTGTAATTTATTTGCACTTTGGGTGGTTGCCTTCATCACGGTCAGCGAGTTGTCGGCGAAAAAAGATGGTTGATTTTAGGGGATTCGACACATATCTTACTCCTTCCACCACAACATCTGCTTCCGCCTTTTGTAGTAAAACCGAGAGTGCCTCCACACTTAGGAATCCCCTTGTCGGAGGCCATGTTCAGGCAGGAACAAGTCAGATAAACCAACATTGATCTTCACTATGTAATATATAGACCGGACACGGTTCATGGTCACCGCTGTCCACTGTGGAGCGAAACCCATTCTCACCATCATTTGCTCTAAGAAATTCCACTCAACCCGATCGTATGTTTTGCTCATATCCAGTTTGATCGCTGCCAATCCATCGCGTCCCCCTTTTTTTTGAGTAATGCACCCCTTCTTAAGATCACATCTTAATGTACTTTAGATGTTAACACACATCAATCTTAATGTATTGTATCTTACTCAATGTACTATTGTATCTGAGGTAGTTATTGCAGGAGATCTGATTTGTGTTAAGATTGCTCAAGTCTAATAGGATGCTAGCATGATATCTAAGGACATACCCTGTATTAAATTTGTATAGAGACCATATATAAAATAAGAGGACTTTAATAATTTTCTCATTAATTATATTATTATTATAGATAAGAATAAATATGACACGGAGAAGTAGAAAAAGACGGCGCCAATCCAACCATCCACGAGACACTGTACACGGCGCACACAACAATACAGCGAGGGCATTCTTTCGGAATTTTAAGTAAACGAAGGATGCTCCGCCAGGTATAGGACATGTCCGACTCAGGTTTTGCTTCCAAGACTGAACCTTGAGGCAATTTTTTTGCTTTCAGAACTACAATACATAGAGAGTCTGGGTGTTGCAAAAGTCTCCAAGACTACCGAGACAACATTGCAAGGTTGAAAATATGAAGGTCCATGAAACCTAAACCTCCTTCTCTTCTTTTGCTCGTGTCATTTTTCCCATCCGATGTAATGGCATTTATCCTTGTCGTCCTCGTGGCTCCACCAAGATCGACAAATCATGCTACCAATCTCTTCACATTTTTTTTGGTGAGATCAAGACACGACATGGCCTACGTGGGTATGTCTTGAGATACAAATTTGATCAATATCTCTTTTTCGACCTTTGAGAGAAGGTGTTCCTTCCAACCTTGGATACATCTTCAAGCTTTCTCCTTCAAATATTCAAAGTATTTGGTTTTTGATTGGCCCAGGTGAATCGGCAAGCCCAAGTATCTTTGGTTTTGCGATTCTCTCGGGATCCCCACCACGTTCAGCACCACGCTTTTGATGGGGTTCGTAGCAGAAAACAATAATTTTTCTAACTACCGCAACACCGAAACTAGCCAGGATCTATCTATCTAGTAATGCGGTAACGGAGAAGTCATCGGAAACATACCCTTGTAGACCGATAGCGGGAATTACGCTCCCGCACAAGCGTTGCCGATGAAGACGTACGTAGCCGACCTCAAGGTCGCGGAGAACTTGGCGCGACGAAGAAGGAGACGCGGCGATGAAAAGCTCCTAGTGCCGAACTCGTGAGAGAGCAGCACCTCCGAGTACTCGCACACGTACGGACCTTGACGATGACCTCCGTGCTCCCCGATCCAGCCGGAATAGCGGAAGCGAGAACTTTGGGTGGAATCCCGCAGCACAACGGTGCGCTGCGGTTTATAGGTCTCCCGTATACGCTGTCCAGACTTGGGACCGCGCACGCCGAGAGATGGGGAGGGAGGAATTGGACTAGGGAGAAGCCTGGGCCAACCGGAATTAATTCCTGAATTTTCTGTGTATTTTTCCAATTAATCCGGGTCCCTATTTATTGGAGGAGAGGGTTGCACCTCTCCTCAACTAGGCAATGTGGGACTAAAGAGGAGAGGGGGTGGTGCGGCTGCCCCTTGGGCCAACCGCACCCCATGGTGGCGCATGGGCCCCAAGGGCCCAGCCGCACCCCTCACATGGGGGGGAGCTTCCCCTCTTGGGCCCTATGGCCCATTAAGGTGGCTGCCCCATTTTTTCTCCTTTTTCTTTAATATTAAATTAATATAAATATATATAATTCCATAATTAATATATTTACATACTATTTAATCTCCCGTGACTCCGAAACAATTTCCGGATCATCCGAACTCACTTCGGTCTCCCCGGAACTCTTCCGGTCTTCCCCGGAACTCTTCCGTTCTTGCCGGAACCTTTCCGAAACCTCCTATCTCTATACCTAAGCCACTCCGATGTTTCCAAAACGTTCTCCTAGCGTCGTCAAGACCTTAAGTGTGTTACCCTCGGTTCGAGAATACTCCGGACATGGTCGAGACCCTCCGCCAATGACCGTCAGGGAGCCCTGGATGACTATGACGGCCCCGTGCATTCTAGAATAAATCATCCTTGAATCATCTTTGAACCGTTAACATGATATGGTCATTCCCTTTGTTCGTTGATACTTCCTTGTCCGAGATACGATCGTCAACATCCGATGTTGTGTTTTATCTCGTTACCGACAAGGTTGCTTTACTCGTTCCCATGAAATTATATCTCAATGACCTAGTCATACGCTGCGCAGCTTTACAGATATAATCTCACCGAGTGGGCCCAGCATATCAATCCGTCACACGGATGAACAAATCCCGCTCTTGATTACTCGCCCCGACTACTTCCTTCCAATACCCGAAAGTGTCACCTTTATTGTCAGCTTATGAGGCATGACGTTTGATGCGATCAGCCGTATCTTTCAGAAGCAGCGACTTGATGTAATCTCACGGTCTAAGGAATAAGCTACCACGTTATAATCCTATTGCAGTGTTGAACTATCTGATACGATCCTAACTGCAATACTTTGGGTAATGTCCATCAAATTATTCTCCCAATAAAATGACTCCACCATCAACTGTTAATGCAATATGATCGGGAAATCACGATCATCCATTGACTGATGGACTAGTTTATCTAGAGGCTTAACTAGGGACTCTGGTTTGTTTACATACCACACGTGTATTAACAATTCCGATTAATACAGTTATAGCATGGTATAAAACTATTTATAAACTTAAAGAGATAATGCAATAAATCTTATTATTTATTTGCCTCTAGGGCATATCTCCAACAGTCTCCCACTTGCACTAGAGTACAAATACACAGCTGCATTTTCTATACCAATCATACAACCTTATCTTTTATAAGTGTTTATGATAATGCTCGCTCGTGGAAGAGGTTTCCTTCGGCCTGAACCTTTCATAACCATAAGCTCTTTGCAAACCATTGATATCACCTTATTTGATATCATCATGTATCTTAATAACAAATATACATATTTGGCAACTAAGTGAGACTTTTGTTTCCCTGCGCTTACTCTGATCCAATATCAGTTAATTGCATTAAACACACTCAGTTTTAGAGAATACCTTTTCTCTACCAACTCTATGTACTTTTGCAGTATCTTTATACTTCTATATTTACCTAAGTAGATCCTGACATTCTATTGTCAGCCTAATGCCTTTTATTTATCCTATAACGACTTGATCCTTATTTCTTTCTGTCATTTAGGTTGATCCTTTTAACACAACATTTGTTAAACTCATCATCCTTTACAGATTTGAAATAACCACATATCCTTAGTTTCTTTTAAACTATGAAGGATACTTTTGGTTCCACTAATAATGAATCACAAATTCATCTCAGCGCTTATTCTTCTTGTAAGAATACTAATCATATCTTTTCGAGTATATAATATGGTTAATATGCTGCCACCTTATCATGGCATAGAAGTGCAGCATATTTTACAACCATGATTACTTTATCCAGATTTACAAGGACCAATTCCTCGTTACGTCTTATTCTGACACATCAGAATCTAATCTGGAAAAACACCTCGACTTCTTTAAAATGATCTATTCAAAACAGATGCTCACATTTTAAACATATATGATTTTATCGTAATTCAATAATTACTTCTAATTCATTTTCCTAGTACCTATCTATTATATGTCATTTACATATAAACACCTGACTAAGCTCCCACTCAAAATGTCAATTACATTTGAGATTGTGTAACTTGTAATGCTCCCACTCAAAATGTCAAACACATTTCATATTGTGTAGCCCACAAGCTCCCACTTAACAATATGTCACTTACATATTATTCCGGTAAGCTGTCCTACTCCCACTTAAATTATACGGATATAATTTCCTTCGATATTTCGGTCATAACCGAAATCCTTGATCATGTATCAATTCGAAAATTCCAAATACGATGTATTATACTTGTTAATACAAATCCAAAAGACTTAGGCATGTCTACATCCAATGTAGTCAAAACAATTTTGATTTTGTCAAAGACATTCTTCATGACAAAATTAGCTTTATGTCCTTCTCACAGTTTCATTCTTTTCACACAACTTGTCATGTGAAAAATCAAGTAACCCTTTTACTTAATAAGATTCAAGCAACATTTACTAATACAATCTTGAATGCAACCTTTTGGATTTATGACTCTATAGTCACAATTCGAATTTGGCATCACCCCAATTTCTTTGTATTTCGTAGGTATCCCTTGTTCTAGTAACAAGCTCATTAAATCATGAAATATTAATCTGTGACCGGACAGAAAATATTCTTTAATGCCTACTATTTATAAAAAGCTCCTTGCATGAAAACACCATGATCAAATATCATCATTTTTCATTTCATTTGTGGAGTTTTGTTGTCGGATCAAATTCCAAACAATATTTCTCTCACAAATCGAGTAAGGTCAATTACCCCTTTTAAGCTTTTCTTTATTTCATATCCTTTCTTGAAACTTGTTTTCAATGAATCACCAAGTTAGCAATACTAGTTTTGCCCTTGTTGGTGTTTACCATATGAAACATATATTCATTCCTATGAATATTTTACAAAGAACTATTTCGTACATAGTTTCGTATTATCATATAATCTATAAACCATGACACACAACTTATTGTCGTTCATACGAATTTTGGGTGAAGACTTCAAAATAGGGAGTTTACTAATTCTAACGGAAAAACCTTCTACGTGATTTCTAAAATATTAAGAGATAATTTTTAGGACTATACTTTATTCAAAATAGAGTATGATTATAATGTCTACATAAATCAACATGTTTGATTAGCATCATAATTTTGTGAACCGAATTTCACAAGTCCTTTTGTGAACCGAATTTTCACAAACCTTCATGATAAAATAAATCTTTAAAATCCTTGCTATTATAATCCAATTATAATGACTTGATTTTATATCCTCCTTTTCTATCCGAAAAATCTTTCTTGATCAAATCAAATAATTTCAGATAATTGTATCTTTTAGTAAATACTTATTATTTACTTAGACATACAACAAAGGTTTCAATAATAATTTCCACTACACAATTTAATTTAACAATCATCTTGCATGATCTCAAATCAAATTTCTTCTCATATTGACTTATCAATATTTTCAATCATCATGTCTCATTAGACATCACGCATGCAAATACACAAGATCAAATATCCAAAATATTTGCAATGATTAAAATTCGGTAGTGCATTTTATTATTGACTTAGGATATTTATTTTAACATTCAAATCCACTTTGCTATCAAAAAGATTAATGCATGAATAACTTATTCATAATCGAAATATGATCATAAGAAAACTTTATTCATAATAAAACAACTTGCTTGTCTCTTACAAATATGAATAACTTGTCTCATCGAATATAAGACATACTTATTACAATCACTCTCAAATTCGACTACAAAACTCTTATTCAAAACTACTAATCAAAACTTGATAACTATGGGCGTGAAACTCCTTGGCCATCAACTACTTTGCCTTGCCATCATTCCGCAGCATCATGTCGAACTCTGCAATTTTCCTGTTATATTCTGGTGCTGTTTCAATAAAACAGAACATAAGTATCAAATACTTTAATATCAACAAGTGTAAGAAATAACAATTATAACTTTGTATATCAAATATACCTTGCGTGTCATCTATTTCTCCTTCGATGGGTTCCACCTCCACATCTTTGATTTCGACCAGGAAATCATTGAAGAGGAGGAAATCACTCTTAAGTATATACTCATCGACAAGCTCCTCATAGCTAGGAGGTAGAGAACGCAACACCGCCTGTATTGCAAAAGTATCCGCCATCCAGTAATCGCATGTGTTTGTGAGATCATCGTGAATGTCAAACATCTTACACAAATGTGTCTCCAAGCAGGTATGTTCTTCCATCTTGAGTGAAAGAAACTTGTCCAGCTGCTTGTACTGCTCATGCTTCATTCGGTTCAAGAACCGAACTTTAAGAGCACCTATCATCACAGCGGGTTCCATATGGCGAAACTCATTTTTCAGCTCATGATCCATGCAGACATACATCGTGATCTGAACACTTCTCCAATCTCACGACGCTGACGAAAATCCTCTTTCGCCTCTGCACTTGCGGAGTCTCCTGGTTTATCTCCTAACAATTCTCCTATCACGTAAGAAATGTCGTTCTGGTAGAGGACGTCTTTCAGGTTTCTGTACCACGTCATGAAGTTGGATCCATCGTTCCGGAGACTTTCTTTTCTAATAAAATGGTTGAACTCAAGACTTTCTTCCTTAGGATAAGGCATGATCTACAAGATAATTTGCAAAGACTAGGTAAGGCTAAGTTTATAAAATTATGAGTTTATTTTATAATCACATTATCAAAATACACTCCACTAAGAAATTCATCCCAAACAAAATAACTTAGTGATTACACGATCCTAATCCATTATACTACCCCCATCGATCAGGCGGATAGAATAATTTCAAGGTAGGCAACGAATTACCAATCGCAACAATCATGCGACTCATGCTCGATCTTTCGATCTTCCCGTGTTCCGAGGCTATGTCTGTACATACTAGGCTCGCCAATTTACCTTAGTGTTCTGCGTGTGCAACGTGGCTTACACCCACTGTATGCGAACGAAGAGACGAGTGTAACCGAAAGCGACCGAAACCACGACGTACCCCGTAACGTAGAACTTTATTGGTGGTGCACACTAAGGCGAACACAATTTTGGCATTAATTTGGGATCATCCTAATATTGCTACCGTTGTATATATACTTTATATAAGCAATCAAATAGGATGCACACACAACAAACAATATCAAAATAATGTAATGAAGTGCGATATGACATGGCTCGCGCCTTGGCCTTCATGGCGCGCCACCGGCAATGCTCCGAGTCTACGGTGCCACCTTTTGCCTCCGATAACATAAAACTTACCGTAACCATGTCATATTAAAATGCCCCACTGCAAAACAAAGTTAGACGCTCTCTACTTTATCTTTTGCATGTTTTACGTGGCTGCTAGGGCTTTCGTGAAGAACCGTTTCTTACCTACGAACATACAACCACAACAGCGATTAAATAATTGTCTCTATTACACCCTTTTCAGGGCCCTCCATTGAAAATGCCATGCCGTCTAAAGAGAGAGAGACAGACACCCGCCAGCCGCATATATGGTACAAGCCATATGTTAGTTGCGGAACCAGTCTCGCGTAAGCGTACGCGTAAGGTCGGTCCGGGCCGCTTCATCAACTCAATGCCAACAACATTAGCAAGTGCACGCGAGAGGGTAACAATTACAGAATCGATGCCCACATTCAACATGTGTTCTAACCGTACCAGCAATACTACGCATAGATCGGCTCTGATACCACTGATGGGGTTCGTAGCAGAAAACAATAATTTTTCTAACTATCGCAACACCGAAACTAGCCAGGATCTATCTATCTAGTAATGCGGTAACGGAGAAGTCATCGGAAACATACCCTTGTAGACCGATAGCGGGAATTACGCTCCCGCACAAGCGTTGCCGATGAAGACGTACGTAGCCGACCTCAAGGTCGCGGAGAACTTGGCGCGACGAAGAAGAAGGAGACGCGGCGATGAAGAAGCTCCTAGTGCCGAACTCGTGAGAGAGCAGCACCTCCGAGTACTCGCACACGTACGGACCTTGACGATGACCTCCGTGCTCCCCGATCCAGCCGGAATAGCGGAAGCGAGAACTTTGGGTGGAATCCCGCAGCACAACGGTGCGCTGCGGTTTATAGGTCTCCCGTATACGCTGTCCAGACTTGGGACCGCGCACGCGAGAGATGGGGAGGGAGGAATTGGACTAGGGAGAAGCCTGGGCCAACCGGAATTAATTCCTGAATTTTCTGTGTATTTTTCCAATTAATCCGGGTCCCTATTTATTGGAGGAGAGGGGTTGCACCTCTCCTCAACTAGGCATGTGGGACTAAAGAGGAGAGGGGGTGGTGCGGCTGCCCCCTTGGGCCAACCGCACCCCATGGTGGCGCATGGGCCCCAAGGGCCCAGCCGCACCCCTCACATGGGGGGGAGCTTCCCCTCTTGGGCCCTATGGCCCATTAAGGTGGCTGCCCCATTTTTTCTCCTTTTTCTTTAATATTAAATTAATATAAATATATATAATTCCATAATTAATATATTTACATACTATTTAATCTCCCATGACTCCGAAACAATTTCGGATCATTCCGAACTCACTTCGGTCTCCCCGGAACTCTTCCGGTCTTCCCCGGAACTCTTCCGTTCTTGCCGGAACCTTTCCGAAACCTCCTATCTCTATACCTAAGCCACTCCGATGTTTCCAAAACGTTCTCCTAGCGTCGTCAAGACCTTAAGTGTGTTACCCTCGGTTCGAGAACACTCCGGACATGGTCGAGACCCTCTCGCCAATGACCGTCAGGGAGCCCTGGATGACTATGACGGCCCCGTGCATTCTAGAATAAATCATCCTTGAATCATCTTTGAACCGTTAACATGATATGGTCATTCCCTTTGTTCGTTGATACTTCCTTGTCCGAGATACGATCGTCAACATCCTATGTTGTGTTTTATCTCGTTACCGACAAGGTTGCTTTACTCGTTCCCATGAAATTATATCTCAATGACCTAGTCATACGCTGCGCAGCTTTACAGATCTCACCGAGTGGGCCCAGCATATCAATCCGTCACATGGATGAACAAATCCCGCTCTTGATTACTCGCCCCGACTACTTCCTTCCAATACCCGAAAGTGTCACCTTTATTGTCAGCTTATGAGGCATGACGTTTGATGCGATCAGCCATATCTTTCAGAAGCAGCGACTTGATGTAATCTCATGGTCTAAGGAATAAGCTACCACGTTATAATCCTATTGCAGTGTTGAACTATCTGATACGATCCTAACTGCAATACTTTGGGTAATGTCCATCAAATTATTCTCCCAATAAAATGACTCCACCATCAACTGTTAATGCAATATGATCGGAAATCACGATCATCCATTGACTGATGGACTAGTTTATCTAGAGGCTTAACTAGGGACTCTGGTTTGTTTACATACCACACGTGTATTAACAATTCCGATTAATACAGTTATAGCATGGTATAAAACTATTTATAAACTTAAAGAGATAATGCAATAAATCTTATTATTTATTTGCCTCTAAGGCATATCTCCAACATCTTTTTGTCCTAGCTATTATCTCTTTGATGAAAAGGCCGTTATTGATCATTTGTCCGGGCTGAGCTTCATAGAGAGCTAGTATCTCATGTATTTTATTTGCACTCTGTGTGGTTGCCTGCATCACAACCAGCGAGTCGTCGACAAAAAAAAGATGGTTGATTTTAGGGGCGTCAACAAAGATCTTCACTCCTTCCACCATACCATATTCTTCGGCCTTCTGTAATAAAACCGACAATGCCTCCACACATATGATAAATAGGTACCCCCTGTCGTAGGCCATGCTCGGGTAGGAACGAGTCAGATAAACCATCATTAATCTTCAGTCTATAATATACAGACCGCGCACGGGTCATGATCACCGCTGTCCATTATGGAGCGAAACCAGTCTCACCAACATCTGATATAAGAAATTCCACTCCACCCGATCGTAAGCTTTGCTCATATCCAGTTTGATCGCTGCCAAGCCAGCCATCACGTCCCCCTTTTTAGTGTAATGCACCCCTTCTTAATATCACGTCTTAATGTACTTTAGATGTTAACATACATCAATCTTAGTGTATTGTATCTTAATGTACTATTGTATCTGAGGTGGTAGTTATTGCAGGAGACCTGATTTGTGTTAAGATTGCTCAAGTCTAATTGGATGCTAGCATGATATCTAAGGACATACCCTGTATTAAATTTGTATATAGACCATATCTAAAATAAGAGGACTTTAATCATCTTTTCTCATTAATTATAATTATTATTAGATAAGAATAAATATGATGCCGAGAAGTAGAAAAAGACGGCGCCAATCCAACCATCCACGAGACACCGTACACGGCGCACGCAACAAGTCAGCGAAGAAGCAGCAGCATTCCGACTCCCGAGCAAAGAGCGAAGCCGGGAAAACCGCAGCGAGTGAAGCCAGAATGTTCTATTTTCCTTCTCCCCTTTCCCAGCTCTTCTTCTCTCTCCTCCATCTCTCCGTCCCCCCGTTCGTCTCCTCCGCCCCAACCAAAACCAAACGAAACCACCCCCAGATTTGCAGCTCGCCCCCAGGGACACCCCGAATTCCCCGTTCCATCCCGTCCCGTCCCACCGCGCCGCCCGGCCGGCCTCCCGAATTCCCACTGTCCTCCCGGGGGGAGCGCCTTGGCGCGCGAGCACGCCCTCTCTCTCTCTCTCTCTCTCTCTCTCTCTCTCTCTCTCCTCCCTCACCCTCCTCGCGATCGCATCGACGCGTCAGCCGTACCAAGCGGAACCCGACAAATCGCGCGGTGCCGCGGCAGGCATCCATCCCGAATCTCCGCTGCGCGCCGGGCGCGGGGAATCTAGGGTTCCGGCGCCCAATTCGCGCGGCTCCGGCGGCCGCGGTGGCGCGCGCCTCGTAGGCCCGGCGCCGGGCGGGGGATCTCGAGGCCCCACCAACCCTAGCAGCAGCACCGAGGCTGGGCGGCGATGGACGTGGACTCGCGCATGACGACGGAGTCCGACTCCGACTCCGACGCCACCACCGCGGCCGCGCTCGGCAGAGGCTCCGGGAGCGAGACCTCCTCCTCGTCGGCCCCGTCCACGCCCGGGACGCCCACAACGGTGGCTCCGGCCTCGCCGGCCGCGGCAGGGAGCGGACCGAGGCCCGCCCCTGGGTACACGGCGGTGAACGCGGTGATCGAGAAGAAGGAGGACGGGCCGGGGTGCCGGTGCGGCCACACGCTCACCGCGGTGCCGGCCGTCGGGGAGGAGGGCTCACCGGGCTACGTCGGCCCGCGGCTCATCCTCTTCGGTGGCGCCACCGCACTAGAGGGCAACTCTGCCACACCGCCCTCCACCGCTGGCAGCGCCGGGATCCGTATGCCTTTTATCTCATCTCTTGTAATTTCTCATGCTGCCACGCTTCTGTAGAGCTAGTCTGGCAGAGGATTTTTTGGGGCGGGACAAGATAGCAACCTGGAACAGTGTCTGGTTTGCAAAGTTTCTGATTTCATTTAAAAATAAAATTCCATGCTTCAGGTTATTCACCGAGAAATCATGACATTTTCTGGATGAAGTCGGCACCTAATCATGACAATTAACCTGAAAGATGGTGATCGACTTCTATTTGGGAACTAAATTCGAGCTATCCTGATGAATTGAATCTAGTGGGCCAAAATGCTGAATATAGATACCCAATGCCATTTCATGTAGCTGTAATGTTGAGTAGTGGCCTACTCATACGTTTTGAACAAATTTCCTATTCCTAGGATAACTTTGCTTTCAACGCTACCAAAAGTTGACATTCTACTGTCTCCAATCAACCGAGTGTGATCCTGTTTTTGTGTTATCTAGCTGTGCCCATTATATCAGTAGATAGCAAGAGGAACCGTTTGTTTTTTTGCTAGGCGAGGGTAATTGAATTTCTTCAAGACCTGGCACTGACATGAAGTTACTAGATTAAAAAAGACAATCTTATCTAGCGAGGAATGCTAGTTTTAATTCCCAATCAAATACAATAAGTGACTATCTCAACGATTTCCTTGGTTGCAGGTCTTGCCGGTGCCACAGCAGATGTCCACTGTTATGATGTACTATCAAATAAGTGGAGCAGGTAGCATAAATGGTTTCCTACTTATTCTTCTTCAGTATCTGATACTTGGGTTGCTAATTCAGTAACGTCTTTACAACTCTTTTCTTCTCGGGTGCCATGAAATTTTTATTTTAGTACTAAGAAAATCAGCAAACGTATTTAACCACCACACTACTTTGTCAGGCTCACTCCTCTTGGCGAGCCTCCTTCACCAAGAGCTGCACATGTTGCAACTGCAGTTGGGACTATGGTTGTCATTCAGGTATCTGTTTTTTACTATTGGCGTGTTATTCTAGTGACCATGCTAGCGCCTAATCATTGTTTGGGACAACCAGAGTCTGCCATTACTTGGTGCTGGGGATCTAAACATCTCTCAATCTTTCAAGAAGATCATCCGCACCTTATGTTGACCCCTCTATTCTTATCTACAATGTTAACTAGTATAACATGCTTGTTAAAAATCATGGACAGGTTCCTGTAAGGGTTTTGTCTATTGTTCGCTTAAGCATTATTGAGGCAAACATTAAATAGCTCACCTCTCTTCCATCTTTTATTGCCGGCTAGGGTGGAATTGGCCCTGCTGGTTTATCTGCGGAGGACCTTCATGTTCTAGATCTTACACAACAAAGACCGCGATGGCACAGGTGATTATTGTTCCGCACTAATTTGAGTTTAGAGCTGTATTTCTTCATTATCTCTTCTGAGGGTACTGTACAATCCATAGAGTGGCGGTTCAAGGACCTGGTCCAGGTCCACGATATGGACATGTTATGGCCTTGGTGGGACAGAGGTTCTTGTTGACTATAGGTGGAAATGATGGTATGCAATTACTTCGTTAAACATTTTCACAATTACTCGTTATTCCTAGCACTGAGTGGTGTTGATACTGGGACAATTTTCTTTTGGTTAGGAAAGCGGCCTCTGGCGGATGTATGGGCTCTAGATACTGCAGCTAAGCCATACGAGTGGAGGAAACTTGAACCGGAAGGTGAAGGACCACCACCATGCATGTAAGTTTGGCTAACGGAAACAAGTGTTTCATGTGGTAAATTCCATTACACTGATGAGCTACAAATAATGTATTGGTGACAGTGGCTTGAGATATTATAAAATCATCCTGACAATATACCATTATATTACACTACCAAACTACCATTTTGTACAATTTTACTCCATAATATTTAGCTATCTATAATATGTGTTGCTATTTATTTTGCATGGTAACGGTACAGAGTAGCATGATGTGGCAAAGTTAACAGCCATATTGGTAATGCCCATTCAGTTTGTTGTGATCCGACTCCTGCATTTAGGTCATATTCTTTTATTTAATTTACTGGTTGTAGAATTAGTTTTGATCTTCTTTCACTAAATTTTGTGGTCTGTCCTTCAGGTATGCCACTGCGAGTGCACGATCCGATGGTCTACTTTTGCTTTGCGGGGGGAGGGATGGTAATAGTGTGGTATGTGAGACAATGTCAACATTATTATATACTCCCTCCATTTCAAAATACATGACATTCTAGGAAAAGGCACAATCTCCAACATGCGACTTTAATCGTTATTTCTATATGAATGTATTAGTAAATTTACAATAAAACCAGATTTTTAAAATCTTTTTTATGACAAATCTACTAATCATATTATTCTTGTTTGACCAACCTCAACAATCTTTAATACCCCATCTGAACCATTTTAAGTGTTGCACGTAGAGAACTAGAGATGTACAAATGAGTAGTATAAGCTGCGTCACTTAATTAGGATCGGAGGGAGTATATAGAATTATAGATTGTCAAAGTTATAGAAGTATGACTGCATGCTTCCAGGACTAAATCTACTTTGCAGTGGAGCTAGTAGTATGTTGTGAACCATTTGCTGGATCTTAATTTATACGACTAAATGAATGGAATTTAAAAAGTGCTTGCAACATTTTAGTCGTTTAATAATAGGTTGTTAATCTGTGTGCTATTAGTCATTAGATGTCAAACTATCTTAACAAGATTATTACTTTATATCCTGTTATGTAAGGAACGGAGCGATTCTTTCAACAAGTGCACATTTTATGTACTATCTAAAATCTAAAATCTAAAATCTCGAACTTTCAGCAAGTGGATTACGTGAAGTGATTTTTTTAAATTATTATTATTAAGTTAATAATTCCATCTCACATAAATCAAGGAAAAATGATCACGATTATGCGGGGCAAGTAGTTAATGCATACATATACATGACCAGATCATGAACCCATTTGCCACGTAGCAGCTATTGAGTCGTGGATGCATTATTTTCTGTTAGCTAGCTCTCCATATTTTTGCAAGGGAAATGGGGCATGTATTGATCAAATGATGGAAGTGATACAATCATCCAATTTGTGAAGTACATGTTCTGAATTTCATTCGAGATGTCTAGTTGTCCCTGATTAATAAAATCAGTACATATTTCTGTTGCATTACTTCTGTGTGTAATATCAATAATATGATTTTTTGTTAACCATCAGCCCTTATCAAGTGCATATGGCCTCGCAAAACATAGAGATGGGCGCTGGGAGTGGGCAATTGCCCCTGGCGTCTCCCCATCACCAAGATACCAACATGCAGCTGTAAGATGCCATTCAATCCCTATCCTTTTTTCTCTATTTTTTTATCCCAGGGTGGTGTTTGTCTAATGCTTGTTTCGTATCTGTTAGGTATTCGTGAATGCACGTCTTCATGTGTCAGGAGGTGCTCTTGGAGGTGGTCGGATGGTAGAGGACTCCTCGAGTATTGCAGGTTCCGGTTTAAGACTTAATTTACAGTTTTATAGTATAAATTTAACAATCTTTGGATGAAATCATGCATCCCAAGGTCATAATTTGTGCTGATTATTGGAAGAAATATCTCTTTTTTGGGTTGAATGCATCCTGAGTTCCTTTTGGTGGATTCCTAGTATCCAAATTTTGCATACAAGCCCGAATTGTACAAAATACTTGAATACTATTCCCTCCGTTCCGAAATAAGTGGCGTGTTTTTGGTTCAACCACGCCACTTATTTCGGAACAGAGGGACTTTCAATGTTGTAATTTTAAAGTCATTTCTCAAACTCCACTTACTAATTATGTTGATTTGTACAAAATTTATGAACAGTAAAATATTTTGCAATTAATTCTTGTAACCTATGACCGTGTGTTGACATGAGCCACTTTTTCTCGTTCTTTTGCTAGCATTGAAATTAGCTTAGGCCATTTGAAGCTCCATCAGCATCATAGTTAGGGGCTTAGGCACTTTGACTACTTTAGCTGTCTGCAAGAATTACGATTTGACTCCTGCAAATTTGAATAACTTGTACCATTCTACCTGATCCCAGTGCTGGACACGGCTGCCGGAGTTTGGTGCGACACAAAGTCAGTTGTCACAACTCCCAGGACAGGAAGATATAGTGCAGATGCAGCAGGAGGTGATGCTGCTGTTGAACTTACGCGGCGTTGTAGGCATGCAGCAGCTGCTGTTGGTGATTTAATATTCATTTATGGAGGTTTGAGAGGAGGTAAGCTAATAGTTGTCTATAGAAACATGCATTTTTCTCACACTGTTCTATGAATCTGATCTCCCAAGTTCCCCATTTTTTGCCACCTTTAGGTGACTTGGTACTAGTATATTTTATCGTTGATCCGAGGTTTGCAAATTGACCAAGAACCATCCATTTATCACTACAGCGTGTAGATTTCCTGCATATGTTCTGAGCTTTGACTTTGCTGGGTCGTCATGCCCCCTTTTATCCTTCGAGAGTCTAGTTTTTTTTACGTACACGCAACCTACCAATCTATGTTTTTGGCTTGCGTTAAATGCCATATAGCATTTCATATTCATCAAGATCAAATAAAATGATTCATCCATCATGTGGTACTCCATTAGGGACAATTACTTAGCTCACAAATGTATATTTACTCACCTTGGTCATTGGGTATTCTAGGATGACCATGTTCTTTGTAATTGGGTATTCTAGGATGACCATGTTCTTTGTAAATGATGTTTAAGGTAGTAACGTCTATTCCTGTGAGTTATCAAGTTCATTGTATGGTTAACTGATGCTGTGGTTTGCCTCCAGGATGTAATTTCCCAATAAATTGACATTCATTTTGATCTATCTTGCTGTGGCATTTTTGTCTCATGAGCTAACTTGTAAAGGATATACACACCTATCTAGTCCTTTCCTGGTAGTACATTAGCAATGACTGCATACTAAATTCTGACCACAGTTTTTTTGGGGTCTGAGGATGATTTTGTTGGTAGTTCACGTTAGTACCGTACTATTGTCATAATCCTTCGCTCCTTTGTCTAAAGCACTAAACACATCTTTAATCGTCTACAATAATTTATATGTTTTTTAGTTGGATAAAATTCATTTGGATTTGTCCTTTGAGTATGATTGGTCGTATTTTATAATTGCATTTTCGTGCAGTTTGTGTGTATCACCTTTGCTTATTTCGTGCTAACAACATGGGGTACCATTGTAGGTGTACTGCTAGATGATCTTCTTGTTGCTGAAGATCTCGCAGCTGCCGAAACGACAACTGCTGCTAATCACGCGGCGGCCAGTGCAGCAGCCACTGACACACAAGCTGGAAGAGCACCTGGAAGATATGCTTACAATGACGAACGTACAAGACAGGCAGCTCCAGAATCAGCTCCTGATGGATCTGTTGTTCTTGGAACCCCAGTTGCCCCTCCTCTTAACGGGGACATGTACACTGATATTAGCCCTGAGAACGCTATGCAGGGTCAGAGGTGCACTATTTATCTCATAAATGTGTTCTTGTGATTTTTGAGTAGCAAGTTGATATTAGTTCCATAATTTTTATTTTACAGTGATTTTGTTTCTGAAATTAATTACATCACAGGAGATCAAACAAAGGCGTTGATTACTTGGTTGAAGCTTCAGCAGCAGAGGCGGAGGCAATCAGTGCTACTTTAGCTGCTGTAAAGGCTAGGCAGGTTAATGGTGATGCAGAACAGTTGTCTGACAAGGAACAGTCTCCAGATTCTGCATCAAGCAGCAAACATTCAAGCCTCATCAAACCAGACACAGCTCTTTCAAACATGACACCTCCACCTGGGGTTCGGTTGCACCATAGAGCTGTGAGTACTGAGTAGGCCGTATGCTGTTGTATCATTTGTAGTTTAGTTTGTTTATATTATACCAGGTCAATTTACTGTTATATCTTGCAGTGCTCGTCAAAACTGCTTTTGCATCACACTGGATGACATGCTCTTTTTATTCTTACAGGTGGTGGTGGCTGCAGAAACTGGAGGTGCCTTAGGTGGCATGGTCAGACAGCTTTCAATCGACCAGTTTGAAAATGAAGGAAGAAGGGTCAGCTATGGCACCCCTGAGAATGCAACTGCTGCAAGAAAATTGCTTGACCGCCAGATGTCTATTAATAGCGTTCCTAAGAAGGTACTTTTCATATGGAAAGTATGGTCACAGTCAAAACAAAATTGCGTATGTTCTTTGATGTAAAGTTAGTCATGCATGTAATAAAAAACATAGAAGTCTGGTAACTCAACTGCTATGGTAATGATAGTGAGCCATAGTGATCTAGAAATTTTAGCGCTCAATGTAGGCATTGGCTGAGATACGAGCTGCTAGCCTACTTACTGTTCGTGGCAACTACGTGATAACTCAGTATTCTGTTTGATGCTATACTTCTTCCAGGTGATTGCATCTCTGTTGAAACCTCGTGGTTGGAAGCCTCCCGTGCGAAGGCAGTTCTTCTTGGACTGCAACGAGATTGCAGATTTGTGTGATAGTGCTGAGAGAATATTTTCAAGCGAACCAAGTGTTCTGCAACTTAAAGCCCCCATCAAAATATTTGGTGATTTACACGGTCAATTTGGTGACCTTATGCGATTGTTTGATGAGTACGGTGCTCCTTCAACGGCAGGAGACATTGCGTAAGTTCTGGGTCGAGTGAACAAAAGTTATCGTTGGTTATGGTTGGTTTTCAATGTGCAAAAACTGCACAACAAATTCTGATGCCATACGTAATATATTTTCTTTGTGTATAATCTCCAGATATTTCCTCCATTTAATTTCATGCTCCAATGCAAAATGAGTGTAGTTCCTGTTCCCTCTACATCTCTAATAAATATCCAGCTGTCCCTACGTGTGTTGAATATAGTACTTGGAGCATTAATCCCTGTCCCTGTATGTTGAATATTTTTTGGGGGTTAGTTAGTCATCTTCGGCTCTCTTAGTCTTAATCTTAACCTGCAGGTACATTGATTATCTCTTCTTGGGTGATTATGTGGATCGTGGCCAGCATAGTTTAGAAACTATGTCCCTTCTTCTTGCTTTGAAGGTATTAACTATTGATTTACCTTCATGCAAACTAGCTTGTTTTGTATGTATTTTTTTAAATTGTATATTTAAACAACTAAACGTTTCAGGTTGAATATCCGCAAAACGTACATTTAATTCGTGGAAATCATGAAGCTGCAGATATTAATGCTTTGTTTGGCTTCCGAATAGAGTGTATAGAAAGAATGGTAACTTTTTCTCTGTATACTGCATCTTGTTCAAGATCAGTGTTATATTCTTACGTGAGTATTTTTTGCTGGAAAAATAGGGTGAGAGAGATGGCATCTGGACATGGCATCGTATGAATAGGCTATTTAACTGGCTTCCTTTGGCTGCGCTCATAGAAAAGAAAATTATCTGTATGCATGGTGGCATCGGCCGGTCAATCAACCATGTAGAACAAATCGAGAATCTTCAAAGACCAATTACCATGGAAGCAGGCTCTGTTGTCCTCATGGATCTCCTATGGTCAGCATTTCAACAACTCCCACTGATATTTACACTTAGCTGGAGATATTTATATCTATGTATACACATTTTGACGCCATGATATTATGATGTTTACAGGTCTGATCCTACAGAGAACGATAGTGTTGAAGGATTAAGACCAAATGCTCGGGGGCCTGGTCTTGTTACATTTGGGGTTAGTACTCCTTACTCGCTATGTTGATGAGCTCACCTTCTCTTTTCTTTGGCCCCTCTAAATTTTCTGAAGCTAACACAAGTTGTTGACACAGCCTGATCGTGTTATGGAGTTTTGCAATAACAACGACCTTCAGTTAATTGTACGAGCGCACGAGTGTGTGATGGATGGCTTTGAGCGATTTGCTCAAGGCCACCTGATCACTCTTTTCTCTGCAACAAATTATTGCGGTGAGAACATGATTTGACATGGTGTAGATTCGACCTATTTGCTCGTTTTGTTACTGATTGATATTGTACAAATGCAGGCACTGCAAATAATGCTGGTGCAATCTTGGTTTTGGGTAGAGATCTTGTCGTTGTTCCAAAATTAATTCATCCTTTGCCCCCTGCAATCACATCACCTGAGACCTCGCCAGATCACATTGAAGATACATGGATGCAGGTAAAACACTATTTTCTTGCAAACGTATTTCCTTATTTGAACTATATACACTGCTATGGTCCAGTCCGTTGACTATGCTACACATGAAATGGCATTCAGGAGCTGAATGCTAACAGACCAGCTACTCCAACCAGGGGCCGTCCCCAAGCAGCAGCAAATGATCGGGGTGCTCTTGCCTGGATATAGTAGATTCATCAGATATTGGTTGATATGATCCATCTGAAGCCTCACTCAGCGGAATCTTACCCCTTCTCTGCACAAGAAAATGATTTGTGTTTGAGAGATGGGCTGAGCGCACATCCCTGGCAAAAGATAATTTATCTACAAGGAGTACAAAGATGGATGAGCTCTTCAACCCATTTCCCTAGCACGATAAGTTTGACATATCGACTTGCAGAGATTGTCCGAAGATCCGCGGAGGCTTCTCTTGTATATACTCAGCTGCCGGTGGATATGGTGGTGTATGTGTTTTTTGGCATCCAGTTGGACTGGCGAAAGGAGTAGTGCTATTGTACTAGGTATTCTTTATGTTCCCTTTTGGGATCTAGTAGAGTTGTGATTTTTGCAAAGGTGTTGTTGAGTTGCCACAGGGACTGGACCGCGGTCTGGTCATGTATAATAGTTCTGTGCCTACTACTTTTGCCCCGGCATACCTGCTGTAACGTCAGCCTGCCGCTGATGCTGTACAATTTTTGTATTTAAAGTTTTGGCTGTGGAATGGAGGTCGTGATCTGATTTATTGGAGGAAAAGGGGTGTCACTGGTTGGAATGGGAATCGTCAACCGACTTATGACTCTGTTTCTCTGTTGTCTTTCTGAAATATGTTTACTGGGAAGTTTTGTAAAGTTTGTGTTCAGGACCATCTGAGCTCTTCAGTGAGGAGGATGCCGCAGTTGGAGGGGTTGGCAACACCGCAGCGGGTGGCAGAACCGTATCCCAGTTGGCGTCCAGGAAGGAGGCAGGCGGTTGTTTCGCACATCGGGCGGCCAACCTGGCAAATATTTTCTGTTTTTTTTTTTGCCACAGGCGGTGGTTTCGCAGCTTGGGTGGCCAACCTAGCAAATATTTTCTTAGGCACGCAAGAAATGAGTGACTTTTGCATTGTTAAGATAGAAAAGAGTTCACAAGATCCGCACCAGGTGGCACTCCACTCTGCTTCGTAAGCGCCCGCCTGTCGCCTGGGGCTAAGCGCAGGCCACCAAGTCGGCAGTGCTGCGGCGGGTCGTTCGTGTGCTTGGTCAGTTGGTCCTCTGGCTGATGGCAACAGAGTGGAGCTGAGGGCATGAGGAATGGGGGAGGTGAGCACACAATGCTCCAGCTCCAGGCCAGTGTGACCCCCCTTTGAAAGCTACAATAGCTAAAGGAAAAATGGGGCACGACGGTTAGACAAGGTAAGCGAGTGCGATGAGGTATCTCAAATGCACAAACGGTCAATTAGGAGGTGCCGCCCGTTTGCGACGAGGAGCCACATCACAGACGCGTGTTCCAGGATAACCATGTGCATTGTGGTTCCCATTGCATACCGTCATTTCACCTCATGCAATTTGTCTTTCGCATTAGTGACAAATTGGTGGCCTGCAAACATGCACGGTGGTCGAGACAACCACTCTAGCGGTATGGAGAGTACACATCGTTGTCTTCACGAACAACAACCAATAGCAGGTTTTTAACCTATTGGTGCGTTTAAATTTGATTGCCGCTGTTATGATCACTCTCATACAACAGATACAAGCAGGGAGATTCGGGAGGGAATCAGGGATTAGGGATGTTCAGATAGAAGCAATCTGGGGATCTGGGAGAGAGATTAATTCTTATACAAGTCATTGCCTGCCTCCGTGAGGAGCCACTTAACCCTACACGCACGGGCTGACTAGTGGACTGGGCCACTAGTGGGACGACACGGTCATGACATGACAGCCCCGTATTAAGACGACAAAACCTATTCATCGACCAGGTCGATGATAGACACGGTCGCACACCCCCCCAGCGTGTATGGGCCTGGCCCAGTTCCATCCCCGTCGTCATTTCCTTCGACACCATCCGTTTCGTCCGCGTCGTCATTTTCCTCCCGACAGGGGCGGCTGCTTCTCTGCTTCTTTCTTCCCCGTCGTCGCTGCTTCACTGGTTCTTCGCTTGGCGACTGCTCGTCGCCGTCCGCGACTCCTCGCCGTCGATGGCGGCTCAAGGTTCGTGCTTCCCTCCCCATCCATGCATCCTCCTCTATCTCTCTACCTTGCAAATCCCCCCGATTTGTGTGTAGTAAATCTCACGGGACTTTGCTAGGGTTTTGGTGATCTAATCGCATGGGACTTGCTAGGGTTTCGATGATCTAATTGCACGAACTCACTAGGGTTTTCCCGAATCACACGCATTGTCTGCTACGGTTATCGCCCGCAATCGTGTTTAGGTTTTTTTACAAGCAATCGCTGCCGTGGATTTTTCCGCACTCACCCGCCGATAGGTGTTCCTGAATCGAGTGGCGGCCGGGGGGATTTAGTTTTTGTTAACCAAATCGGACGCAGTCGCAGCTATGGATTCCCGTTTTAAGTTCTATACCACATCTAGGATGCCTACTAATTTGCCTCAATATTTTTTTGTGGGGTATTTTTCTGCGAGGTATCTTGGTAGCCAACTGCATATATCACTTGTTCAGATACATGAGGCAATTTAGTAGGCATAATTTTTTCTTTATTTTTAGCATTTTTTTGAAGTATGTAGAGGGGTGTCTGTAGGTTGTCCTGGGGCAATTAGTAGCCGCCTATTTTTTGCAATAGTTATTTTTAGTGCACTGAACCAATATATGGGTGTTTTTAGTGGGTATAATGTAGCATATGTTTATTCGATTAAATGGGTAAACACATCTTTTTTTTTGTAATTTGCTTCGAACACTTGATGTTTTGCTAAGCTTTTTCTTTGCACAATTCTGCATTTTTTATTGTGTTTCAGTTGGATATAACCTATATAGTTGTCATGCACGTCGTTGTTCTCAGGTTTTGTTTGCTTTTTTCCATATGTGCATGAGATGCTGGGATGGAAGTTGAGAGATCTAACCCCATTATGAACCACAGGTTTTCAACTTTGAGGTTTATGAGGACAGTAAAACAATTTAACCCCATCCAGAGGGGTTATATCACCAGCCACAACATGGAATATCTGTTGAAGATGCCAAACCATTTGATGGTCCCTTCCAGCCTGCTTCATTGGCTTGTTTACTACACTGTTCCTCGAAGTGGAGGACAGTTCAAGAAGAAGAACAAGATTATGTGGTTTAGTGGCGGAGGACAATTCACAGACATGCTGGGCTAGAATTGGGGGGGGGGGGGCAAATACATCAAATATAACTGTTTTTTGTATAAAATGGGCCAAAATGAACTGTTTTTTTCGAAATTTTTCTTGGGCTGGGGGGGGGGGGGGGGGGGGGGGGGGGGGGGGGGGGGGGGGGCGGCCCCCCTGGCTTGGGCATAGCTCCGCCGGTGATGTGGTTCACCAAGAACATTGCAGACAAGGTTTTTGATTTCGAAACTGATTCTTTTCGTTATCCAGTGGGGAGCAACGACCCTGATATTGTGAGTGAGGTAGAATCTATTCTACTGCAATATGTCAAGGGGAAGGATGTGCCGATACACCATCTTGAGGGCATTTTACTGGGCACCAACGATGAAGTTAAATTCCTTAGGTCTTTCATTTGGTACTTCTTAAGCACGGTGTTATGCCCTTCCACAAAGAACATTGCAAATCCCAAGTATTTGTATGGTCTTATAGACAGGCATATGCCTGATATTCAATATTGGGACTATGGGACCCTCTGCATTGACAATGATTGCGGCTTCTATGTCATGTTATACGCAGAAAATTTCAATGGCAAAGTTATGGGGCAATTCAACCAGGTAATGTTTCTTTTCCTTTGTCACGCACATACAACAGTACTTGTAAACGACTTTTTTCTTCATGAAATCTTGGTAGTTAATATTTTTTGTTGCTTTTTTTTTTTGTAGAGTTACATCCCCAAGTACAGGATGATCAAGGCTTTTACAATGTTTGATCTACATCGAATGAAGTCAATGTGGAACCTTTTGAGAGGATGAAGAAGCGCTAGGTTCAGAGAGTCGATGGAGTCGTGTTTTTGGTACAAGGAGACATGCTGCTGTTAACCCAATATCATTCGTGTTTAGGTTCTGTCCAAGACAAATGCAAAATGCCAGGGGGTCATTTGATGTAATATGTTTTTGTCAGGAGCTTGCACAACCAGAGTTCATTACGTGTGTTTTCTAGTGGCTTCAGATTCGATATCATTACCTGGTTGAATTCCACAGCTATTTCTCTCAAATATATATTAGTAAGACAATTTCCCAATAATTTGTGTATGATTTTTACTCAACTTACATTAGTTTTTTTTTAATCCACAAAGTTTATGAATTCGTCAATACTGTTTTTTTTGTGAATTCGCACACTATTTTTTTAATACACTGAAATTCGCGCACTGTATCCTTTTCACAAGGCACTGCTAACGCATGGAACAAAACCATTATACATATTTTCTATTCCATTTAAATATAGGTTTTATTCACTCGGCTTTTTCTGTTCCATTAAAAACGTTCAAAAAAGGTGTTGTTCAAAAATAAGTTTCGTTCAAATATAGGTTTCGTTTCACTAGCCTTTTTGTTCTGTTTTTAAAATAGTTCAAATTTAGATTTCGTTTACTTGGCCTTTTTCTGTTATTTTTTAAAATCGTTCATAAATAGGTTTCGTTCACCAAATTTTCTGAACTATTAAAAACCGTTCAAAACAGGTTTGTTCATAAAAAGTTTTCGTTCACTAGCGCTATTTTTTCCGTTCAGTTTCAGACCGTTCAAAAAAGTTTTTGTTCAAAAATAGGTTTCGTTCAAATATAGGTTTCGTTCACTAGACTTTTTCTGTTCAGTTTTAAAATCGTTCTAAATTAGTTTTCGTCACCGTTATTTTTTGTTCTTTTTTAAAAATCGTTCAAAATTAGGTTCGTTCACTTGCCTTTTCTGTTATCTTTTAAAATCGTTCACCGACTTTTTCTGTTCTATTTAAAAACCGTTCAAAATAGTTTTTGTTCATAAATAGGTTTCGTTCACTAGACCTTTTAACGCTCAGTTTAAAATCGTTCAAATTTAGTTTTTGTTCACCGTCATTTTTTTTGTTCTTTTTTAAAATCGTTCATAAAATGGGTTTCGTTCAATGCCCCTTTTATGTTTACTTTTTCATATCGTTCGGAAGTAGGTTTCGTTCACATGCTTTTCTGTTACATTAAAACCGTTCAAAAAACTTTTTAATCCAAAATAGGTTTCGTTCAAAAATAGGTTTCGTTCAGATATAGGTTTCGTTTTACTACACCTTTTTCTGTTCTATTTAAAAACCGTTCAAAATAGGCTTCGTTCATAAATAGGTTTCGTTCACTAGACCTTTTTCCGTTCAGTCAAAAAACGTTCAAATTTAGTTTTTGTTCACCGTCATTATTTTTTATATCGTTCGGAAGTAGGTTTTCGGTCGCATGTTTTCTGTTCCATTAAAACCGTTCAAAAAACTTTTTAATCAAAATAGATTTCGTCCAAAAATAGGTTTCGTTCAAAAATAGGTTTCGTTCACTTGCCTTTTTCTGTTCTATTTTAAAAACCGTTCAAAACAGTTTTGTTCATAAATAGTTTTCATTCACTAGACCTTTTTCCGTTCCGTTAAAAATCATTCAAATTTAGTTTTTGTTCACCTACATTATTTTTGTTCTCTTTTTAAAATCGTTCAGAAATGGGTTTCGTTCAATGCCCCTTTTTATGTTTACTTTTTATATCGTTCGGAAGTAGGCTTCGTTCACATGCTTTTCTGTTCCATTAAAACCGTTCAGAAAACTTTTTAATCAAAAAATAGGTTTTCGTCCAAATATAGGTTTCGGTCAAAAAATATGTTTCGTTCATAAATAGTTTTCGTTCAATAGACCTTTTTCCGTTCAGCTAAAAAACGTTCAAATTTAGCTTTGTTCACCGTCATTATTTTTGTTCTCTTTTTAAAATCCGTTCAGAAATGGGTTTCGTTCAATGCCCCTTTTTATGTTTAATTTTTATATCGTTCGGAAGTAGGTTTTCGTTCACATGCTTTTCTGTTCAGAAATAGGTTTCGTCCAAAAATAGGTTTTGTTCAAAAATAGGTTTCGTTCAGATATAGGTTTCGTTCACTGCACCTTTTTCTGTTTTATTTAAAAATAGTTCAAAATAGTTTTCGTTCCCTAGACCTTTTTTCGTTCAGTTAAAAATCGTTCAAAATTTAGTTTTTGTTCACCGTCAGTGTTTTTTGTTCTCTTTTTAAAATCGTTCAGAAATGGGTTTCGTTCAATGCCCCATTTTATGTTCAATTTTTATATCGTTCGGAAGTAGGTTTCGTTCACATGCTTTTCTGTTCCATTAAAACCGTTCAAAAAACTTTTTAATCAAAAATAGGTTTCGTCCAAAAATAGGTTTCGTTCAGATATAGGTTACGTTCACCGACTTTTTCTGTTCTATTTAAAAACGTTCAAAATAGTTTTGTTCATAAATAGTTTTCGTTCACTAGACCTTTTTTCCGTTCAGTTTAAAATCGTTCAAATTTAGTTTTTGTTCACCGTCAGTATTTTTTGTTCTCTTTTTGATTTTTCATCATGTGGAGAAGATGTGTTTTTCCAAACGAATTTGATGAAGCAAATTGTTTACATATGAATTATTATACTTTCAATTATAGTTCAGTTCAAAAAGAAAAGGGGCCAGTCGTAAAGAAGCAGGAACACAGTCGTAAACGAAACAGTCGAAGCGAGTAGAAGCAGGAACGCAGTCGTAAACGTAACAGCCGAATCGAGCTCATGGGCCAGGCCCACTATCGCCAGCGGGGATATGCGACTTCCTATCGTCGCACGGTCGATGTACAGGACGTCCCTATTAAAGACTTGGTGACAAGAAGGAGATCTAGCGGGTCTTCATAGCCGCAAACGATTAGTGGCCTGGCAGGCTGCTGGGCTCTTTCCAGTCGGGATTTGGTTTCCTCCGATTTCTCACTCACGTAGTAGCAACCCTAGACAACAAAGCCTGTTACGGTTGAGATGTTAACTTGCATTTCCATTCGCTACGGAAACAGAGAGGGGGAGGGAAGATATATGAACAAAGGAGTTGGCACCGAGCAGACATCTTGCTTATATAAGCTTGCTAGCAATTCGTTTTTGCATGTAGATCGAAACACCGGACATGCATGATTATCGATTAGGTGTGCAATGGCTTCCCTGTAATTGCAGTCTATCTCTTCCCAAAACGGTTTGGCGGCTCACACTTTTGCGATCACGAGCCGCGCTCTTTGGGCCCTTTAGCACTTCATTCGTATGTGCAAGATAGATGAACCGGCCAGACCGCCAGAGAGGTGTGTTATTTGTGTTTCTCTTTGTGGGAGTACCTTGTTTCGAGCTGTGGTTGATATAAGAGTTCGTTCAAGCAGTGGCGGAGCCAGGAATTGAGACGAGGGGGGGCGAACAGTAAAAGGTGTGCCACCGGCGATTTTTTTTTTTTGACAACACATGTAATCCACAATGTAAATAAGTCGAAGTCTCACAATATTATAGCCGAAAGTGTCCACAATTTCATATTGCATAAAGCGCACAAGTACAAACTGACTACATAAAAAATAGTGCTACATTTTAATAAGAAGATAGTATCATACCATTAAGTTGAATCCATGTTGATTTCAGAGGTAGCATATTCATCAATTGGTCTCCGAATTTCAGAATCGGCAACCACATTTGCTAGATCAAAAATTTCAGAAACATTTGCTTGTTGAGTGTCCTACAATATTGAAATCAAAATCAATCTTTGAGCAATCTCCTGCACACTATTACTCACTAATCACTATACAAGTAGACATCAAATATAAAACCTCAAATCGAAAGAAGAAATTAACCTGCTCATGGCATGTCCTCTTGAGATTTCTGGAGGCCTCGTTTTCTTCCCGAGCTAGAGCCAGGAACTGGAGCCAGTAGGCCTCGTCGTCCATCGGACTATCAGAGCAGCCGAGCCGCCCGTAGCAGGGCCGGCCGCCCAAAGCAGAGACAAGGCGCAGCTGCGCTGGGGCAGGGACTGGCGGCGGGGCGTCGGGGCTTCGCGGCGGGCAGGGCGTGGGACTTGCGACGGCGCGAGTCAGGGGAATGGAGCAGAGGGAGGAGCGACGGGCTCGGGAATCAAGCAGGGGAGAAGCAGGGCTGGGGAATCGAGCAGGGGAGGAGTGGCGGCGGATCGAGCACGAGCAGGAGCAGGGAGCAGGGCGGAGGCGCGGAGCGAGCTAGGGATTGGGTTGGTGGGGAATCGAAGAAGCGAGGCTACGAGGGGATCGACCGAGGCAGTCCTGGACCGAGGGGAGCGAGGGTTTGGTCGAGTCAGACTAGAGACGGTCGTTCTGCCAGTTTTTTTTCTTTTTTTTATCCCTCACTTTGATGTATATTGAGCGTAGATACATACTGAATACCTATAGTCAAAAAAATCTCAAAAGTTGAGGGGGGGCGGCCGCCCCACCTCGCCCCCCTGGTGGCGCCGCCCCTGCGTTCAAGGACCCAGAACTGGGATGGCTCGTCATATTATCGATATAAGTGCGTTGCTACAGCGTTGCGCCTCTATTGATCCCAGTTTATACAGACCACAGAGCCAGCCCATGAGCGATTGCCACAAAAGCGTGTGTCAGAGAGGAAACGATGTGAGGGCCGATACAGACCACAGAACCAGCCCATGACCCAGTCTATCTCTTCCCACCATCGCTGCATTCTCAACCAACCTCACCGTGAAGAAGTGATCTCCGGCTACCTCAACTACCATGAAGATCGTTCTTGTCTATGTCAAGGATCACTGAAATAATTACTCTCCTTGTCACCACTGTGTGGTTAACCCTGCCCGATGATAGTTGGCACGTTTGTCACTGCGCCAAGCGTTTTATTACTGAATGGAAAATATTACAGGGGCCATAAGGGCGAAAATGCCTAGGGGCTAGGAGAACCTGGGGACGCCCCTCCTCCATATCTCACCATCCACTTCCTAACTAGCCAACGCTCTTAATTGCTCCGCCCACCATATGGTCATCCTCTATATTGTATTCTTTTCTATATTAGGTCCGTATTTCTATGGTATAAATGTCCAAGGTCCCACACATGCCATTGAATGCCTTTTGACTTTAACCTGGCGGAGATTAAATTCATCCCTTATCCATCTATCTTAATTAATTCACACTTAACAATAACAAAAGTTAAACAACTTAACAAAATATAACACTACAAATTTAGTTGGCTCTTTTATACTTTTAACTTGCCACCTATGGTCAATCTTTGGAATGAACTTTTTACAACTGTCACGAAAAGTAAACAAAATATAGAACTACTAATTTAGTTGGCTCTTTTATACTTTTAACTTGCCACCTATGATAAATCTTTCGAATGATTTTTTTACAGTCATGTAAACTTGACATCAAGCAATACAATATCGCAGTAATTCCAAATATGAAATTTGCTAAACAAGATAAAAAATCAAAAACATGTGTGACTATTTAATTGGATCGTTTATATTTTTTCACTTGCCACATATGTAAATCTTTCAAATGTTTTTCTACACCGTGTTGACTCGACATCCGTCAATGCCATGTCGTAGTAATTACGAATATGAATTTTTAAACCATATTACAAGATAAAAATCAAAACATGTGTGAGTATTTAACGACTTATATTTTTTCACTTGCCACATATGGTAAATCTTTCGAATGAATTTTTTCACACCCATGTAATCTCGACGTCCGACAATACCATATCGTAGTAATTACATTTTTTTTTACCATATTACAAGATATAAAATCGAAACATGTGTGAATATTCAATTGGCTCTTTTACATTCTTTCACTTGCCACATATGGTAAATCTTTCGAATGTTTTTTTACACCCATATAAACTCGACATTCGACAATGCCATATCATAATTATTACAAATATGATTTTTTCCACCACGTTACAAGATAAAAATCAAAACACGTGTGAGTATTCAAAACGCTCTTTTATATTTTTTCACTTGTCACATATGGAAAAAAATTTGAATGATTTTTTTTACACCCGTGTAAACTCGACATTCGTCAATGCCATATTGTAGCAATTACAAATATGAATTTTCTACGATATTTTCCATTTTTCGTTTAAATACCATTGATAGTAATTACAAATATAATGTTTTCTGTTTTCTATAATTGAATATATTTTACTTAAATATATTTGATTTTTTTACTTCGTGGTAAAGGAAATTTACACATGCATGGATCCTTTTTACTAGCCGCATGAAAAAAAAACTGGGTCATTTTCTTATTTGAGGAGAGAAAAAGTCTAACATAACTATGAATTGATTAGTACTACTAAATAATGGAGGAGAGAGAAGGCGCATGCATGCTTACCGAGAGACAAAGCATCAATATTACCGTTGCTATTTTGGACCAATTTTTTTAGAAGCCATGCATGTACCAGAAAGTCAAGAACGCTTTACATGCTATTTATTATCCAACATTTATTTCTCAGATATTAACTCCGCGGCTGGCCCACGCGACTAGTATTTTCTCACGTATAAACGCCTATTCGTAATATGTGCTGCTTTTACACGTCATTACTGCTACTTTGTTTCCGAATCTGGACTTAGCTCCTAGCCTTTGGATTGCATCCGCGCGTTGACATGAGGCAAAAGTCCAGGTCAGCCATAAATTTGAACTCTTTCCTATGCAGCTTGGGTTGCTCGTAGTCGGGTCGTGTTGCATTGTAATTCAAAAGCAAGTGGTGGCAGTGGCGGCGCCAGTAGGGGGTCGAGGGTGGTCGGCCGACCCGGCTCAGATCGGGGGAGAAAAAAATTAGGTGCCAGGAAAAAAGGAAATCACCCCTGCCCCCGACCCACAACGACAAGTCAACGAAGCTTATTCCCCTCCCTGCTCCTACCCCGACCCCGACCCACAGAGACGAGTCACCCACCGCGCCGCCACCCTCCGCCCGGCCAGCCCACGGCGCCCCCCCGCCGGCCACCGCCCCGCCCGCCTGGCCGGCCAACTTATCCCGCCTCGAAGCCCCGCCCGCGCCGCGCCTCATCTCGCGGCGCCCGGCGCCCCGCCGCCATCTGCTTGCCGGCGCCCCGCCGCACTGCCTCTGATGGACGCCGACGACGAGGCCGATTTGGCCGAATGGGAAGCCATCCAGGCCGAGGAAGAAGCCGCATCAGCGCTGTCTCGAGCTCAGCAAGAAGAAGAGGCATCCACCTCCATAAATCTCAAGAGGGCACACCCCGAGCAGGTTAATTTCCCCTTCAAATTTTAGAGATCTCAAGAGGACCGCTGCATCTGGGGCAAGGTCTCCCGTCCCCACGGCAACACCGGCGTCGTCCGCGCCAAGTTCTCCTCCAACCTGCCGGCCGAAGCCATGGTGAGCGAGTTGTTAATTGCCCGATTGTCTCGTTCGGTGCGTCGTGCTCTCGTTGTATGTTGCCTGCTAACATTGCTGGTGTGTTTGCTTTGTTCAGGGGCGCAAGGTCAGGGTCTTCATGTACCCGAGCAGCATCTAAAGGTGAGGACCGAATGATTCCTGGTTATTTATTTACCATCCAAGTGTCAGTTTCTGAATGGGGTGTTACCAAGTGAACAAATGCATAGATGGAATTGTTAGTTATGCATCATTCATCTTGATCACACACTTATAGATATTTGATTTGATGATTTGCTACGATGAGAAAGAGATATTTGCAAAATTGATGACAAGAAGATTATGCTACGTTTCCATTCCTACAGCGAACGTAGAGGTCATCTTCCTCGACAGTTTCGTCTTGCCAATATGGATTCAACTTAACGGTATGATACTATCTTATCAAAATGTAGCCCTATTTTGCATGTAGTTTTCTTGTTCTTTGTACTCAGTTTGTATTTTTGCTTGATGATATATGAAACGGGATTTGTTTGGACCTTTCTTGTGTTGAGTACACTTGCTTTTGTGCCAAAAAAATTTTAGAACTTATTTGTTCGACCCGGCTCAGTTTAATTCCTGGCTCCGCCACTGAATGGTGGTATGTCGAGGCAGCGGTGGTGCTAGCAAACTTGTGGTGGAGCGGCAGAAGTTGGGACGGTGTTGTCATCGATCATTTGGACCAGCTGTCCTCAACGTTGTTGGTCGGCACCTCAGGTGTCACATTTGGCATGGGCTCTTCTTTAGTGCAAGCTTCTTTATCGTCGGGGGGCCTTTATGTGTCTGCTCCCTCATTGCAGCATGACTTTTTCTATCCGGTAATGGTGGTAGGTTGACTAGCTCGGTGAAGATTACCGTTAAATTTTTTTTTTGAAAGGGAGGAGTACAATCCTGCTTACAACCAGAGGAAAACATCAAGAACAGAAGCAGAATCATACAACAGGAACTCGGCACGAAGAACTACAGCAAAGAGCAGCTGAACCACCGAAGCACTTCCACGCCGATGAACACCGGAGAAGAAGAAATCCAACCTCGAACCACCTGGAAGAAGGTCGACCTCCAACATTGAAGAAGACCGCATCAGCCACTCGGCGCAAGCACCGAGATCTCGACGATGAACAAGCACGGCCAAGCCGCCCCAACCACCAGCACCAGCACCACCTGTCGCCGGGGCGACCAAGCCGTGCCAGCAGCAGCACCACCGCGCCCACGAACCCAGCTCCAGCGCCGAGCACCCAACCTCCCCGCTCCGGAACTGCACCTCCAGAGAACTCCACCCCTCGCCACCACGGCCGGCCGGAGGAGCCTCGAAGAAACAGAGACAAGAGCTTCGAACAAAACCAGGCGCAGCCCCCGCAGCTCCACCCCTCACCACCACGGCCGGCCAGGGAAGACAGAGGCACATACCTGCAGCAGCAACTCCTATACAAGCCCCATAGCTCCACTGCGACGCCGGAGAGCTCGTCACTGCGACGGCGGAGCCAAGGCACAAAAGCCATGTCGAGGCCGTCACCGCCGCCACAACCACCTCGACTGGCCACCAGGCTCACAGATCGAACCACACCGGCCGCCGCAGAAGCCACCAGCCGTCGATCCGAAGCACCTTATTCGCCGCCGCCGCCACTCACGACGCCGGCACGAAAACCTAGCTACCTAGCCTACCCTAGACTACGAGCACACAGATCCGTCCGGCGATTCGACCCCCACCCCCCTCCGACAGCACCAACGCCGGCGGGAAGGAGGTGGGCGGCGGAATCGCCGGCGGAAAAAGAAACGCCCCCCGGTCGCCTTTCTACAGTAGAGAGGAGAGGGGAACGGGGACGAAGGAACAATTACCGTTAATTTTTATTTATGTGGGTGTCATGATTTTGTGGTATTTTCCATGCCTTTGGCTAGAGCGGGTGTGGCCATGTTGTTTCCGTTTGTCGAGTGGGATCGGCCCTGTATATATCGGTTTTAACTCGGCTTTCCCTTATATTAACTGAACATATTTTTAATCGATGAAAAGGCTAATTGTTTGCGGAAATTTACTTTGGCACCCGTGTGCATATGCACCCGGTATTTGAAAACCATATTTCAAAATGTCATAAAAAAATTGAAATAAAATTTCGCGGATAGATCTTTATATTCTATGTGTTCAGAAAGTCGTTTTATGAAAAACCGATATATTTTGTGCCTTGTGTAAAAAAGATAAAAAAGTTTCGTGAAAAGCCTTATTTTAGCACCAATTTTTTTATTTTTTATACCAGTCACAAAAAATGTCGGTTTTTTGTGAAACAACTTTGTGAACACATAACATGTTAAGACCTACACGCGAACATTTTTTTCCAATTTTTTTCGACATTTCAAAATATAAGCAAAATGCTTTTTAAATAATGGGTGCATATGCACCCCGGGAGCCAAAACACCACTCCCGTTTGTTTGCCTTGTTTAAAGAAACCACTTCTGTGTGCCTCATGCTATTCAGAGGAGCTGGTTCTGAGGTGGGGTTTACGTGGGGCTAGTCGAGGCAGATCATCATGTTGCAATTTTTCACACAATTGCATACGCACGGGAACTTTTTCGCTAAAGTGAGCTTTTATTGAGTCAAACACAACACCAAGATGATACGCGCATAAAGTTTACACCTAACATCTGTGTAACTAGAATACGCACAGCCCACTAAGTACAGAGAAGTACATAAATCTTATCTTACCATGCCGATGACTATGTGAGGAGCTGTTTCTAATCTATATTTACCTCATTCACTGATTATGGTGTTAATAATAAGAATCCAGAATGTAAATACGTAATGCCTGCTATTTTTATCTCGCCGTTTTACCTCTCTTTATCTCGGTCCCTTGGAATTGATGGGGAAGCGCACACTGACTATTCACTAGTTGGAGACACATCTAGACGCGCGAAAGGAGGGCGCTTGGCAACGGCAATGGCGACTGCCTGACTGGCCCCGATGGCGTCTCCCCTGCCCTCCGCGTCCTCGCTGCTGGCCTCGATGGGGTCTTCGTCTGCCGCCGCGGTGGTGGCGGACCTAGACTCAGTCCATGGCCGGCGGTGGGCTGACATTGCGGAGGAGCTCGATGAGGAGGAGGCGATGCGGCGGGAGGTGGAGCTCCGATGCTCGTCACCGTCGCTCCCAACGCTAGGCGATTTTCTGGTGCTTGCCCGGCGCTCTCCAGCTCGTCGTCGTGGTACGGGCCGTAGCCCTGGCGGCTCTCCGGCGCAGAGGTCGAGTCCTTCCGGCGTGGGCGTTTCGCGCTCGCGGGCAGCCGGCGGGCCTCCTGTGGGACCTGCTAGGGTTGGGCCGGCAGGGTCGGCTATTGTGGAGCCATGCTCCGCGACGGCTAACTCGCTGGCTCTGGCCTCGGTAGCCTGCGGGGTGGCGGCGCCGGCGCCGGCGCCAAGGACGATCCCGTCCTGGCGTCGGGCCCTTGAAGCTGCAGCTCTCCCCTCCTTACTGGGCCCTAGACCGAACCCTAGGCCCAACAACGTGTCGGTGGCGCGGAGGCCCATGCTGGACTGGAGAAGCCAGGATGTGCGGGCCATTATTGGGCCAACAACGGACTTGGCTAAACGGGCTGAAACTGGGCTGGATCCATCTTCCGGGAGGGAGCGTGGTCCAACTTCGGCCCAAGTCGCGCGGCCTGCTGCGGCCTGGCTCTGTATCAGAAGAGGAGCTCACGACCTGAGTTAAGGGTTACCTGCATCGCCTCAGCAGATCGCCCGTCACCGCGCGCGTGCCCGCATTGTTTCTGTCCGCCTGCCGCCACCCCCCTTTCTCGTTCGTTCGCAGACGTTGTGTGCGCGCCGATGAAGCGCCGCAGGGAGGACGAGCTTTCCCCTCCCCGCCGGCATGCCGGATCCCCGCCCCTCCCGCTCGCCACCTCGCTCCTCTGCCCCGACCCCTGCTCTGTACCGCCCGCCCCCACGTAGGTCGCTGAGCCGCAACTCGCCAGACCGCCACCGCTCGCCCGTGGCTGGCCGTGGGCGGGATGCGCGGGGTGGGCCGCGGCCACCTCTCCTGGGCACAGATGCGCGGGATGCTCCGGCCCGTGGTCGTGACGCGTGGGATGCGCCGGGCCGCCGCGACCCATCGTCGGGTGCGCAGAGGCAGGAACAGCGCCTCCGGAATGACCTCGTGCAGCGCCGGCAAGGGCACCACGGTCTGCGTGAAGGTGGCCGGCCCCAAGCCCCTTCTGGCCATTGGCGGGAGGGAAAGCCACGGTCCCCCCGCGCCATGCTACGGCCGGTGCGCAGCAACCTGCTGCTGCCAGGGGTACAAATCAGAAGAAGAAGACTAAAAAGAAGAAGAAGAAGACGCTTGCGCCCGTCGGGACACCGGCTGCTGCCCCGTGCCCTCCGGTGATTCCGGCCGTCCTCGAGTAATGGGGCATGGTATTGATGGTGGATTCTACTACGTGGACACCGGAGGTATCAAGATGGCTACTCCGGCTCACTTGGCCGTGGTGACCGTGCTTCCGAGCAGGACTTGGATCCATCGGTGGTGATCTCAGCGGAGACCATACGCTCCGAGCTTGCAGGTTTGGAGCGTGGGTGGACTTGGGTGGTGCGGGAGCTCTCCCCGACTGAGTTTGCGGCGGCGTTCCCCACTGCTGAGCTGTTCGCCCACGTGTCCTGGAGCGCTACTATCACCCTTCCGCTGCACAGCATTCGCGTCTCCATCAGGCCCTCCGACACTGACCCGGACGTGCCTCCGCCCTAACCGAGGTGTGGGTCCGGATCCACGGGATCCCCGCTGAGCTGAGGAAGGAGGTGTCTTTCGTGGTGCTGATCTCCCAGGCCGTTGGCCGCTTTGAGGAGGTGGACGAGAGTTCCCTTCCGGGGGATGGCCCCGTTCGGCTCCGGGTCAAGGCCCCGGATCCCACCAAGCTGAACGTCGCCCTACCCACCTTCTACTTCGACGGGGTTGGCAGGACCCTGGTGGTTGAGCTAGAGTCTGAGGTGGACCGGCCGAGGTCCACTTCCCCACTGACCAGACGCTCGTCGTCCCCCCACCCCAGCCCATCCGACGGTGAGGAGGGGGACACTTCGGAGGATGACCCGTCTGACGGCGACGTTCCTCGCGCCAAGGACGCCCCTCCACCTCCTGCGCCCTCAGCTCCGACCTCTGCAGCTCCGTCTTCGTCTGGGGCGGCATCTCTCGCAGGCTCCCAGGTTCAGGCATCCTTGCCTGGACAGTGTCCTCCAGCGTCGGCCCCTCTTCCCAAGAGTGCGCCGGCGAAGCTGGGGAGGACCGATGACGCCCGCACCTCCCACCCGACTCCACCACGGTCCTTTGGGTTCCCGCTCTCACAGTACGGGTCCAACCTCTGTGAGGGGCCGGGATCCATGGACATCTCCGGCCTCGTCTCGACAGCCTTGGGGTTCCAGTCCTCCCCTCAGGCGGAGGTGGAGGATTCTTAGGACTCGACGAGCATGGGGTTGGAGGTCATGGCCCCCGACACCCCGTGCTCCCCGGGCGCGGTCTGGTACACCCGCTCAACGGGCACCCCGGCAGCACCAGTCCTGGAGCCAGTCACGGTCTTCCCCGACACCCTGTGGCTGCCACTAGGGGGCGCCCCAGGCGCCACCGGTCCTTCCCTCCCGCCCCTGGCACTCGCCGTCACAGTGCGCGCTTCGCAAGGGCTAGGACCGGAGGCGAGGCGGTGGAGCCTACTGTCATGATGGTGGCGACACGCCGTCGTGAGGCGCTCGACCGTGGGACTGGTACGTCTCGACTTGCGCCTACCCCTACTCCCCCTCCCTCTCCTTCTGGCTCCCGGTTTTCGGTTCTCGACACTATTCCGCTAGCTCATCTAGCTCAGGTTGCGGGGGACTGTGACATTATTTTCTGTGGAGAGCGAGGGCCTCGCCTTGAGCAGATTGCGGCCATCAAGGCTAAGGAGGTCTATGAGGGGGCCCTAGCGGCAGCTCGTGCTCAGGCGGAGCATGAGTGGCAGGGCCCCCCGGCTCCCGCTGGACCTGTGCAGGAGGCACAAGGGTTCGGCAGTGGAGCCCCTCCTAGGCCTGATGGTGCCACAGTTGCCGTGCCTGCTTCCTAGCCAGGGAAGAGGCGCGGGAGGCCCCCTAAAGCAGCGTCCCAGCCTTCGACCTCTGGTAGGGCCCAATCGGTCCCCCCTAAGGAGACCAACCCCGACATTGTTTCTCAATGAATGTCCTCACATTCATTTGGAACATGAGGGGGTTTGGGCAGGAGGGCCGCCGCCGTCAGTTGATCGACTATCTTAGGACGAAGATGTGGGCATTGTGGGATTGCAAGAGACGATTCGTTAGGATTTCTCGATCTCAGAGCTGGAGAGCCTTAGTCGCCACAAGTTCTCGTGGCATTGGCTCCCGGCGATGGGACACTCAGGGGGCAACCTCCTTGGTGCCAAGGAGGATACCTTTGAGATAGAGGATATGGATCGCAGGGAGTTCTTTGTGAGCATGTCGCTCACCCATAGACGGTCGAACCTTCGTTGGGAGGTGATTATTGTCTATGGCCCCGCGGATCACCGGAGGTCCGCTGAGTTCTTAGCTGAGCTCAGGTCAAAGGTGGAGCGATGCCCCACCCCTGTAGTGGTGGCAGGCGATTTTAATCTCATTCGCTCCCCTAATGACAAGAGCTCAGATAATGTGGACCTCCCTAGGATGCGCATGTTCAACGACTGGATTGCCGACCTGGCACTACGAGAGATCACACGGGTTGGGGCGCGTTATACGTGGTCCAACAACCAGGCCGTTCCGATCCGGAGTGTGCTTGATCGGGTCTTAGTGTCGGTGGAATGGGAAATTGCTTTTCCTTTGTGCTCGCTTCGTGCGGTTACTAGGATTGGCTCAGACCATTCCCTCCGCCTCCTTTCTTCCGGAGGGGGGGGGGGGGGCACGCCGAGGTCGAACTGCTTCCACTTTGAGGAGTTCTGGCTTGGTCAGCCGGGCTTTGTGGAAGTAGTTCGCCAGAAGTGGGACTTGGCGGTCGCGACTCCCCCCCGCGCCTATAATGCGGTTGACATTTGGCACCACTATGCTAAAGTCGTGCGCCAATTTATGCGTGGGTGGGGCGCGAATATAGGTGCAGAGGTGCGAAAGAATAAGGCGGACATCCTCGGCCAGATTCAGACGCTCAATGTGGCGGCTGACTCGACAGGCTTGTCCGCTGATGGATGGTTGCAGCGGTATGCTTTGGAGAACTCCTTGATGGAGATCTACAAAGGCGAGGAGATATTCTGGCGACAACGTAGTCGTCAGAATTGGATTCTTCGTGGAGATGCTAATATAACATACTTCCATGCCATTGCTAATGGTCGCCGTCGCAGGAGCTCTATCCCGTGCCTATGGGCGGATGGCCTCGTTTTAGAGGAGGCCCAGGACCTATCCGACCATATATACTCCTTCTATAAGGAGTTATTTACGGAGGGACCCCGCATGGGGGTAGCGTTGGCCGCACACTTCTGGCCCTTAGGGGCTTTAGTCTCGGATGACGAGAATAGGGAGCTTACTCTCCCATTCAGCCCTGAGGAGGTGCGCCGGGCTATTATGGGGATGAAGGCCAACTCGGCCCCGGGTCCGGATGGCCTTCCTGTCTCCTGATACGTCTCAAACGTATCTATAATTTCTGGTGTTCCATGCTTGTTTTATACCAATTGCTACATGTTTTATATACACATCATAGCATTTTTATGCATTTTCTGGGACTAACCTATTAACAAGATGCCACAGTGCCAGTTCCTATTTTCTGTTGTTTTTCCGTTTCAGAAAAGCTAGTCAGGAAATATTCTCGGAATTGGACGAAAATCAACGTACCCCAGTATTTCACCGACACGATCACGAAGTCCGAAGGGCGCACGAAGAGGCGACCGAGGGCCGCCACACCACACCTGGGCACGGCACACAAGGCCGACACGCCGAGGTGGTGTGTGGGCCCCTCGGGTGCCTGCTGCCGCCGCCCTTTCCCCATATATTCACCTCCTCCCGAAAACCCTAAACACCCGAGCAAATATCCACGAAAAGTTTCGTCGCCGCTGCCGTCGTCAACCCTAGCTCGAGAGGGTTCTGAAGCTCTTCCCGGCACCCTGCCGGAGAGGGGAATCATCGTCGGAGGGCTCTACTTCATCATGCCCGCCTCTGGAGTGATGCGTGAGTAGTTCATCCTTGGACTACGGGTCCATAGCAGTAGCTAGATGGTTGTCTCTCCACTTTGTGCTATCATGTTTAGATCTTGTGAGCTGCCTAACATGATCAAGATCATATTATTGTAATGCTACATGTTGTGTTTGCTGGGATCCGATGGATAGTGATGTTATGATCAAGATGTTTATCAATATATCTACTATTTTATTTATATTCTTCCATGCTCTCCGTTGCTAGTAGATGCTTTAGCCAAGTAGATGCTTGTGACTCCAAGAGGGAGTACTTATGCTTGATAGTGGGTTCATGTCTCTAGTAATCTGGGCGAGTGACAATAACGTCTAAGATTGTGGATGTGCTGTTGCCACTAGGGATAAAATAACCGATGCTTAGCTTAAGGTACGTCTGTTAGGTCTATGCATTTGTTAACATTACGCGCAATACTTAATGCAATAATCTGTTGCTAGCAACTTAATACTACCGGGGGACACGGAATGTTAACTTGGTAGTGGATTATTTAGGCATGGATGCAGCTGGTAAGCGGTCCATGTAATATGTCGTAATACCCAATAAATACTACAATAAACGATCATGTCATATATTGCATTGTCATGCGCTAACTATTTTTCAATTGCCCAGCTGTAATTTGTTTACCCAACATGCATGTTATCTGTTTTGGAGAGACACCACTAGTGAACTGTGGACCCCGGTCCATTCCTCTACACTGATAAAAACACCTACTGCAATCATCTGTTCTCTGTTATTTTCTGTAATCATAATTGTTCTCCACACCATATGTTTAATCCTTTGTATTCAGCAAGCCAGGGAGATTGACAACCTTCCTGTTTCGTTGGGGCAAAGTACTGTGATTGTGTTGTGTGCAGGTTCCGCGTCAACAAACCATATTTTCTGGCATCGTTGCAAGGGAGGGACTTCTGCGCCACTGACTCTCCCTTCACACGCCATATTTTCTGGTGCCGTTGACAACCTTCTGAAGCGCTCCTGACTCCTACTGGTTCGATAACCTTGGTAGAATTACAAGGGAAAATTGCTGCTGCACTACATCATACCTTCTCTTGGGGTCTCCCAACGAACGTGTGTTTTCACGTCATCAAGCACATTTTCTGGCGCCGTTACCGGGGAGTCAAGAGGTTGCAGCAAGGGGAGTCTCATACTTCCAATCTCATTATTTTGTTTTTGTCTTGCTTAGTTTATTTTATTTTATCTTGTTTGATTTAAATATCAAAAACACAAAAAAATTAGATTCCTGCATTTAGTTTATTTCGGTTTGTTATTTTGTTTTGTTTTAATTTTGTTAAAATGAGTAATCCTGAGAACACTAAGTTGTGCGACTTCACGAGCACAAACAACAATGATTTCATATGCACACCTATTGCTCCACCTGCTTCAAAGCAGAGTTTTATGAAATAAAACCTGCGCTGTTAAATCTTGTTATGAAGGAGCAATTTTCTGGTGCTAGTACTGATGATGCTGCTGCTCACCTTAATAATTTTGTTGAATTATGCGACATGCAAAAGTATAAAGAGGTAGAAGGTGATATTATAAACTGAAACTTTTTCCTTTCTCCTTGAGAGGACGTGCTAAAGAGTGGCTGCTATCTTTGCCTAGAAATAGTATTGATTCATGGACCAAATGCAAAGACTCTTTTATTGGCAAATATTATCCTCCTGCTAAGATTATATCATTGAGAAGTAGCATTATGAATTTTAAGCAATATGATAATGAACATGTTGCCCAAGCTTGGGAAAGGATGAAAGCAATGGTAAAGAATTGTCCCACTCATGGACTGACTATTTGGATGATCATCCAAACCTTTTATGCAGGATTAAATTTTTCTTCAAGGAATTTATTGGATTCGGCCGCCGAGGGACCTTTATGTCCATCACTTTAGGTGCTGCAACAAAGCTCTTAGATGATATGATGGTGAATTATTCTGAATGGCACACCGAAAGGGCTCCAACAGGTAAAAAGGTAAATTCGTCGAAGAAATCTCTTCCTTGAGTGATAAGGTTGATACTATTATGTCTATGCTTGCAAATAATCAAGCTCATGCTGATCCTAATAATGTTCCTTTAGCTTCATTGGTTGCTCAAGAAGAGCATGTTGATGTGAACTTCATTAAAAACAATAATTTCAACAACAATGCTTATAGGAACAACTATGGTAATAGTAATTATAAGCCCTATCCTTTAATAGTGGCAATGCTTATGGTAATTTTTACAACAACAATAAGAGTGTGCCCTCTGATCTTGAAGTGATGCTTAAAGATTTTATTGGTACACAAACTGCTTTCAATAAAACTGTTGAGGAAAAACTGGGAAACTTGATGTTCTTGCTTCTAAAGTTGATAATCTTGTGCTTGATGTTGAGTTTTTGAAAATTAAGAATATGCCTCATGATGTTAAAGAGAGTAAAACTCTCAATGCTATACAAATTAAAATTGATAACAATGTTAGGATGCTAGCCGAGTTGCATGCTAGATGGGAAAGAGAGGAAAAAGAAGCTGAAACTGCTGAAAAATGTAGGATTGCTAGAGTTTGCACTATTTCTACCACTGAAAATGTTAAAACATGTGCACTAGTGAACTACCTACTGGTCCTAATCATGTTAGTAGTAAGAAAATTAAAATTGGGAAGATCTCTACCTTGGTTGAAACTAGTTCTCAATTGCCTGATAGCACTAAAATTGTTCCTGATAAAAGTGCTGAAATTTTTCGAGGTATAGGAGATAATGGTCCCATTACTTTTGATGATAATTCTTTTGATTTTGATGGTTGTAATCTCACTGAAGTTATTAAGTTTTGCAAAAGTTAGCCGAGAATCCTAATGCTAGTAAAATAAACATGGCTTTTACTAAGCATATTACTAATGCTCTTATTTATGCTAGGGAAGAGAAACTTAAACGTGAGCATCTATTCCTAGAAAGTTAGAAGATGGTTGGGAACCCACTATTAAAATGAGAGTGAATGATTTTGATTGCAATGCCTTGTGTGATCTTGGTGCTAGTATTTCTGTTATGCCTAAGAAACTTTATGATATTCTTGATCTAGCACCACTTGAAAATTGTTATTTGAATGTTCATTTTGCTGATTCTACTATGAAGAAACCTGTGGGTAGGATTGATGATGTTCTTATTATGGTAAACAATAACTATGTTCCTGTTGATTTCGTTGTCTTGGATATGAATGCAAATCTCTTGTCCTATTGTGTTGGGAAGACCTTTTCTTAGAACTGTTGGTGCTATTATTGACATGAGAGAGGGGAATATTAAATATCAATTCCACTCAAGAAAGGTATGGAACACTTCCCTAGGAAGAATGAAACCTTTTGATACTATTGTTCGACAAGTTATGATTTTGATGTTTCAACACTTGATAATACTTGATTTGCTGCTTTGTGCCTAGCTAAAAGGCGTTAAAGAAAAGCGCTTATGGGAGGCAACCCATTTTATTTTTCTGTTATTTTATTTTGTTGAGTCAAGGAATTAGTTTACTTATGTAACAATTCCTTTGTATCTTTTATTTTCCGTTTTGTTGTGCCAAGAGTAGCCTCTAATAGCAAGATATGCTAAAAAGTTTAGTTCTGTCCAGAAACAGATTTCTGTGCCACACGGTAAAAATTCGTGAAAAATCACGGAACAGTATTTTAATCTGCAATTTTTTGCAGAAGCCTAATTATTACCTATCTTTCGTTAGTTCAGAGTTTTCTGATCTGAGCGACGTAAGTGCCTCGAAAAAATTCGTCTCTACGGACTGTTCTGGTTTTGACAGATTCTGTCTAGTTTTGCATTTTCTCTTTTACGAGTGTTAAGTGAAATTCTTTAAAGGTGGAAGAGCTTCACATAAGGCTAGTAAACAGTAGCTAATGTTTAAAATGATGATTATAATGTGTCTTTGCAGAACCAAGTGAGATTATGATTTGATGCACTAACCCCTCTAATGAAGTTTACTCTGAGTTTGGTGTGAAGGAAGTTTTCAAGTATTAAGAGAGAAGGGTGATAAGATAAGATCAAGAAGAGTGAAGAGCTTAAGCTTGGGGAGGCTCCCCTGGATCTCCCCAACATATCAAGAAGACTCAAGCGTCTAACCTTGGAGATGCCCAAGGCATCCCCTTCTTCATCGACAAATTATCAGGTCATCTCTAGTGAGACTATATTTTTATTCCTTCACACTATAAGTGCAGTTCTTGGAGCGTCTGTGTGTTTTATTTTGTTTTGTTTTGTTTTCTGGTCATAACTAGTTGGACCCTAGCACTCTTGTTTGGGAGAGAGACACGCTCCGCTTTTTCATTAGAATACTCATATTCTCCAAAGTACTATCCATGAAAAGTTCTTACTTGTATGATATGCTATGTTTACTCTTTGTTTACTTTTTAGCAAACTATAGACAATTGTCTTGGATCACTTCATTCAGTTCATATGCTTTACATTACTATATGATCAAGATTGTGTTGGTAGCATGTCACTCCAAAAATTATATTATTACCGTTTACCTACTCGAGGACGAGTAGGAACTAAGCTTGGGGATGCTGATACGTCTCAAACGTATCTATAATTTCTGGTGTTCCATGCTTGTTTTATACCAATTGCCACATGTTTTATATACACATCATAGCATTTTTATGCATTTTCTGGGACTAACCTATTAACAAGATGCCACAATGCCAGTTCCTATTTTCTGCTGTTTTTCCGTTTCAGAAAAGCTAGTCAGGAAATATTCTCAGAATTGGACGAAAATCAACGTACCCCAGTATTTCACCGACACAATCACGAAGTCCGAAGGGCGCACGAAGAGGCGACCGAGGGCCGCCACACCACACCTGGGCACGACACACAAGGCCGACACGCCGAGGTGGTGTGTGGGCCCCTCGGGTGCCTGCTGCCGCCGCCCTTTCCCCCAGATATTCACCTCCTCCCGAAAACCCTAAACACCCGAGCAAATATCCACTAAAAGTTCCGTCGCCGCTGCCGTCGTCAACCCTAGCTCAGGAGGGTTCTGAAGCTCTTTCCGGCACCCTGCCGGAGAGGGGAATCATCGTCGGAGGGCTCTACTTCATCATGCCCGCCTCCGGAGTGATGCGTGAGTAGTTCATCCTTGGACTACGGGTCCATAGCAGTAGCTAGATGGTTGTCTCTCCACTTTGTGCTATCATGTTTAGATCTTGTGAGCTGCCTAAAATGATCAAGATCATATTATTGTAATGCTACATGTTGTGTTTGCTGGGATCCGATGGATAGTGATGCTATGATCAAGATGTTTATCAATATATCTACTGTTTTATTTATATTCTTGCATGCTCTCCGTTGCTAGTAGATGCTTTGAACAAGTAGATGCTTGTGACTCCAAGAGGGAGTACTTATACTTGATAGTGGGTTCATGTCTCCAGTAATCTGGGCGAGTGACAATAACGTCTAAGGTTGTGGATGTGCTGTTGCCACTAGGGATAAAATAACCGATGCTTAGCTTAAGGGTACGTCTGTTAGGTCTAATGCATTTGTTTACATTACGCGCAATACTTAATGCAATAATCTGTTGCTAGCAACTTAATACTACCGGGGGACACGGAATGTTAACTTGGTAGTGGATTATTTAGGCATGGATGCAGCTGGTAAGCGGTCCATGTAATATGTCGTAATGCCCTATAAATACTACAATAAACGATCATGTCATATATTGCATTGTCATGCGCTCACTATTTTTCAATTGACCAGCTGTAATTTGTTTACCCAACATGCATGTTATCTGTTCTGGAGAGACACCACTAGTGAACTGTGGACCCGGTCCATTCCTCTACACTGATAAAAACACCTACTGCAATCATCTGTTCTCTGTTATTTTCTGCAATCATAATTGTTCTCCACACCATACGTTTAATCCTTTGTATTCAGCAAGCCAGTGAGATTGACAATCTTCCTGTTTCGTTGGGGCAAAGTATTGTGATTGTGTTGTGTGCAGGTTCCGCGTCAACAAACCATATTTTCTGGCATCGTTGCAAGGGAGGGACTTCTGCGCCACTGACTCTCCCTTCACACGCCATATTTTCTGGTGCCGTTGACAATCTTCTGAAGCGCTCCTGACTCCTACTGGCTCGATAACCTTGGTAGAATTACCTGGGAAAATTGCTTCTGCACTACATCATACCTTCCTCTTTAGGTCTCCCAACGAACGTGTATTTTCACGTCATCATCTCCTTCTTCCAGTAATTCTGGGAGGCTATTGAGCTGGTGATTATGCCGATGTTTCAGTAGTTCTATACTGGGACACTGGTGATGTCTCGCCTCAACTTTGGCGTGATTACCTTGATCCCTAAAGTCGTAGGGGCCACAGATATACGACAGTTTAGGCCGATCGCGGTGATCAATGTCATCCAGAGACTGATTGCCAAAGTGTGTGCAACACGCTTGGCGCCAGTTGTGGAGTGCCTCGCTCACCCACATCAGTTCGCCTTTCTCAAGGGACGATTTATCCATAACGAGATTCTGGCTCTTCATGAGGTTGTTCATGAAGTCAAGGCTAGACATCTTAAAGGTGTCTTCCTTAAGCTAGGTTTCTAGAAGGCATATGATCGTTTGGACTAGGCTTTTCTCCGCCAGGTCCTCGAGCGTCGTGGGTCGATGAGCGCTTCATATGCTGGATAATGCAGATCGTCATGACTGGGAACACGGCCATAAACATTAACGGGGCCATTGGTCCTTACTTTAGGTCTTCGTGTGGGGTGAGACAAGGGGACCCAATCTCCCCCCTTCTCTTCGACCTTGCCGGTGACGCCCTGGCGGCTATCTTGGACAAAGCCAAGACGGCCGGCCACATTTCTGGTGTGGTTGGGCACCTTATTCCTGGAGGTGAGATCACCCACCTCCAGTATGCGGACGATACCATGATCATGGTGGAGGGGTCGGAACTTGACATTGTGAATCTCAAGTTCCTTCTCCTCTGCTTTGAGGCCATGTCAGGCCTCAAGATTAACTTTGACAAGAGCGAAGTCGTGATCATGGGGTACTCTCTTGATGAGCAACAGAGGATAGCGGACAAACTAAATTGCAAGTTATCTGCCTTCCCTGTTACTTACCTTGGATGCCCCTTAGTGACTCTAGGATCCTTATTAAGGACTTAGAGCCGGTTACCCAGCGTGTCAAACCTAAGGCGGAGCCTTGGCAAGGGCGGTTCACCTCTAAGGCGAGCAAAACAGTCCTGATTGACGCCTGTCTTTCTAGTCTACCTATGTACCTGATGGGAGTTTACATACTCCCAGAAGGCACGCATGTCACTTTTGACAGGGAACTCTCACGCTTCTTCTGGCAGGCGGCCAATGGGCGTCAGAAGTACCACATGGTCAAATGGGCGGATGTGTGCGCCCCAAGGACATGGGAGGGCATAGGTATCTTATCATCCCGTAAGATGAACGTCGCGGTCATGCTGCGATGGGTGTGGCGGATCCTTAGAGAGGAGGGGGGTTATGGCTGCAACTAATCAAAGCGAAATACCTGCAGGGCCGCCCCCTCCTCTCCTGTGACCGTCAGGATGGATCCCAATTTTGGCGGTCCATCCAATCCATCAAGCATGAGATTAGGAAGGGTGTCGCTTCTCCATTGGTAATGGAGAGGGCACCCTCTTTTGGCTGGACCCGTAGCTTAGCGGGAGCCCGCTACAGCATAGGTTCCCCGCGCTGTTTGCTATTTGCGCGGACCCGATGCAGCTGGTGGGCTCGGCGATACTCAATGGGACTTGGAACATCTCGTTCCGACAAACATTTGGTATTGCCGAGGCTACAGCCTGGGCGGAGTTACGGAGTTTACCTCCGGAGGCGCTGTCAGGCGGCCGAGACCTCGTGTCATGGCACTTGGCGCCCTCTGGGACGTTCTCCGTATAGTCGGCCTATCGGAGTCTTTTTAGTAACCCAGTTAGAGCTTGGGCCTCTCCACTGTGGAAGGCCCTTACCGTTAAAAATCAAAATCTTCATATGACAGCTTCTTAGGGACCGCCTTCCTTCAGGGGTGGAGGTACGCAAGCCACAGGGGCCGGGTGATGGGCTTTGCCCATGTGTGGGATCTTCGAGACGGGAACTCACATCCTTTTCACCTGCCTCGCTGCCAGCTTTCTATGGAACTTCGTCCACGAGGCGTTTGGGCCTGCTTGGCAGGCCTCAGACCTGGGCGAGTTCTTAGAAATCCAGGCGAACCGTACTGGGGAGAGGCGACGCCTCTTCTGGTTGGTGTTTGCCGCGTTGACGTGGACCCTGTGGACAATTCGTAATAAGATGGTGATCGAGCGGGTCTTTCTCCGACTTGTTTCTGACTCGATGTTTAAATTTCTAGCTTTCTTACAACAGTGGCACCCGTTGTCTAGGCAGCGGGACAGGGGGCAGCTGGATGACATGCTCGCTAGACTTGTGGAGACCGCTCGGCGCATCTCCTCTACTACTTCCTGCTAGCGCCGGAGGGGCTTAGTTTTTGTTCTACCTCTCTCTCTCTCTCCCCCCTATGTATCTCTCTCACCGCCCCCCCTCCCCCACCACCTCCCTCTCTTGCTTCTTCCCCTTGGGCTTACTTGTGCTGCTGCCCCAACAAAAGTTTTCTAGTCCCGTCCTTGTGGTTGTAACTGTGTATGGACTTGCTTCGCATGTTGATTTATTTATAAAGCGGGGCGAAAGCCTGTTTCGAGAAGGAGATCTCGGTCCCTTGCGCCCTGGACTCGCTTCCCCCTTATTATGGCAGCTTCTTAGGGACCGCCTTTCTTCAGGGGTGGAGGTACGCAAGCGACAGGGGCCGGGTGATGGGCTTTGCCCCATGTGTGGGATCCCCGAGACGGGAACTCACATCCTTTTCACCTGCCTCGCTGCCAGCTTTCTATGGAACTTCGTCCACGAGGCGCTTGGGCCTGCTTGGCAGGCCTCAGACCTGGGCGAGTTCTTAGAAATCCAGGCGAACCGTACTGGGGAGAGGCGACGCCTCTTCTGGTTGGTGTTTTGCCGCGTTGACGTGGACCCTGTGGACAATTCACAATAAGATGGTGATCGAGCGGGTCTTTCTCCGACTTGTTTCTGACTCGATGTTTAAATTTCTAGCTTTCTTACAGCAGTGGCACCCGTTGTCTAGGCAGCGGGACAGGGGGCAGCTGGATGACATGCTCGCTAGACTTGTGGAGACCGCTCAGCGCATCTCCTCTACTACTTCCTGCTAGCGCCGGAGGGGTTTAGTTTTTGTTCTACCTCTCTCTCTCTCTCCCCCTATGTATCTCTCTCACCGCCCCCCTCCCCCACCACCTCCCTCTCTTGCTTCTTCCCCTTGGGCTTACTTGTGCTGCTGCCCCAACAAAAGTTTTCTAGTCCCGTCCTTGTGGTTGTAACTGTGTATGGACTTGCTTCGCATGTTGATTTATTTATAAAGCGGGGCGAAAGACTGTTTCGAGAAGGAGATCTCGGTCCCTTGCGCCCTGGACTCGCTTCCCCCTTATTTGATGCAAAAGCAGAGCACATGCCAGTTAAGTGTAAAAAGACGATCTATGTAATAATGATAGAGACAATGCGATTACTAATTACTTTTCATTTTGCAGCCCATGGTACAATCCAAGATGCAACATATCTCCGGATGTACCTAGGGCCACCTCACAAGATTATGAAACGTTGAACTTCTTCTCGACGAACGGGTTCCAGAACAACTATTAGGGCCCCACGGGTCATCCACCGAAACAAACAGACATGATGCGACCGAGTTGGGCAGCTCCTTCGCGCTAACATTATTGATAGCCATGGCTGCTTGTGTGATTTGTTTTCCTCCAATCTCTCAGAGAAGTTAGTATAGCACACGTAGAAAACAAGGCCCATTTGGTTGAGACGCTAACTAGCATTTCCATTTGTGAGGAAACAAAGTGCGCACCATCGTGCTTATAAGCAAGCTAGAAATTTGTTGAACCCTTTATGCACGTATAAACACCAGATATGCATGATTGACGATTAGATGTACGAGGCTTACCCGTGATTGCACTTTCTTCCCACATTGCTTTGGCTACTCACACATTTTTGCAATCAGCACACAATCTCTTTGCAGCTTCTTTAGGGCTTGTTCACTCCTAGTGTATTTGGACTTTTGGAGTGTACTCGATTGGAGAGGATTATGTTGGATCCCGAAATTTCCAACAGTCCGTTTACTAATTCGGTTTTTGATAGGATAAGACTCCTGCTAGTGAATTGGGATGGGAGAGTATTTTTAGGATTTATGGGGATTGGGTGGAAGGAATATTTTCACCAAATCCCTTCCAATACCCAATCATTTTGATATGAAATTACACCCACAATAAACAAGGCCTTAGCGTTTCACTAGTGCAAGCCACGAATCCGCTCATCGTGCCCTATGTCCTTCGATTCTATGGCTACGCCTGTTTCTAATTTGGATCCCATCGGAAACGCACACAAAGAGGAGGTTCAGAGTTGTTAGAGCATATCCTCCGGCACCCCCCAAAACCCGATGGGGATCGGACCAAAAAATTGTCCACAACGGCACTTTGATCTGTCCGGACTGACCCAAATTCTGTCTACGACCCCCAAGCCTGGAGGCACGATCATGGGCGCCAGACAACACCCGGACAAGGCCTCCGAATGGCAGCCCCCTTGTCATACACACGTGCTCGGCTAGCCACAATTAATGACGCTCTGCAGGAGGCCATTCCGCGCGTAATGGAGGCCACTTCGCCGGGCGGTTCCCCAGGCGGTACGACGGGACGCGACGTTGGTGTGCCTTCCCACACACACGCCACATTAACGGTACGGTACAGATCGTTTCCGAGTCATACTGCAGACGACTTAGGGTTTTGCACCATCGTTATATATACCTCTTGTAAGCCGCCAGTTGGGATAAGTCGTAAGTTGTAAATTCCCGGCGTTTGTAACCTCACCCGATTATAGTGAAGATTGGTTGGCAGGCGCCCGTGGTTTTTTCTCTCCCATTGTTGGGAGGATTTTCCACGTTAAATCTCATGTCCCCGTTGGTTTGATCTTTTCTTGTTCATCGTTTTGTTGCCTATCGTTTATAACAAAGTCCAAACTAGAGTGGTTGATTTTATTATAGCAGATGTTGGTTGACTATATCAGGTCGTGGGCTCGTGTCGTGGCTCGAGTGCAGGGCGGGATCCAATGGGCAAAGGCAGAGGTCGACCTTATCAAAATTTCCATGAATACCCATTCGAGGATCCTCGGAATTGTAGGGACAATGTTAACACCCAGTAAGAAAATGATGTTGCAGACATTTATGAGTCTGTCCAACAGAGCAAGAACCAGGAAGCGACTGAATTTTGATGTACCGGTTTCAAAATAATTATTTGGCGGGAAAGCTGGCTGCGGTAAATATGATAGTCTCCATCGATCGGATCGCGGGATTCTGAAGGGCCCGCACTAAAAGATTAAGACATTAAGAAGGAGTTGGTAGAGGTGACACCGAGTGATTTTTTTCCGAAATGGAGGATGTACCCCACCCTCTGTATTCAAAGGCTGCACACAACCGTTTTATTAATAATAAGAGAAAACAGAAACCACCAGGCCTTAAAAAGAGATACATCGATCAGCCGAATGCCACCGTCCAGGCGATAATTCGCTACACCTACAACATTGATGAAAATGGTGGACCTGATCGGAGGCCAGTGCTCTGACCTGACATACCTACGCACCTCATCTAAATCCGGAGGCCTCAACCAACATGCCCAATGGCTAACCGGGGGCACAAACCGGTTCATCAGACACACGACACGACATGCGCACGTTGATACTCCGCGACTGTCTTCTTCCACCGATTTATCTTTAGGAGTGATCAAATGCATGACCTTGCCAGGCCCACCGTCGACGCCGCCACGTCGCAAGACAAAACCACCGCCCTGCGCGCATCTATCATCCTGCGTCCATCGCCGAGACCCGCCAGGTTTAGGGTTTAGGGTTTAGGGTGTAGATGAAACACTGCTTCATCTGCAGGTCCCTCCAGCCATTGCTCCAAAATGATGCCCTCAGTAGGGAGAGCGACACCAAAGGCGCCACCATCATCCAATCTGGGAGACCCAGATTTAGGGTTTCCCCAGAGCAGCCCGAGCGAGGTAACGTGAACTGCAATGACGATGCCTTGGAAGGAAACGACGTCAAAGACGTCGTCATCGTCCGCCATGACCGAAGTCGGTGCGATTTTCATCGGCAGTCACTGATACGTCCATTTTGCATCACTATTTTATATCATAATTTACTGTTATTCATTGATATATTTCATATTAGAATACAATATTTATGTTATTTTATCTTATTTTGCATGTTTGATGATTATGGAGGATTTAACTGCCGGAGTATGGAATCAGCTGGAAAAGGCACCATTAAGATACGATATTTCTGCAACTCCAAAAATTCCAGAAAATTTCAGAGATTAATATTTCGTCAGAAGATGGTCGGAGCCAGAAGAGGAACCAGAGGTGAGCCACAGGGTGGCCAGACGCCACCCAAGCGCGGCCAAGCCTGGACCGCGCCTAGGGCCCACCTGGCTGCCCTGCGCCGCCTCCAGCTTCCCCCTCTCGCGTATATCATCCCCGTGACCTGAAAACAGAGGGGGACACTTCGAAGAAATATTCCGCCGCCGTCTCGGGGCGGAAACCACATACAGAGAAAAGCTCTCCGGCAGGGAGAAATCTGCCGGGAAATTCCCTCCCGGAGGGGGGAAATCGTCATCGCCACGGGCTTCATCGGGATCATCATCCACACCATCTCCACCGCCAGTACCATCATCACCGCCACTCCACTTCGTTTCGCTGAGACATCTAGGGTTCCTCCTTGTGTAGTTTATTGGGGATTACTTTCCCGGTGTTGATAACTTGTTGTAGTTGATGCTAGTGAGTTTTACCGGTGAATTAATTTTATGTCCAGATTGTTGTTCATCACTTTAGTACCTCTGATCATGATCCATATGATGTCTCGTGAGTAGTTCATTTAGTTCTTGAGGATATGGGAGAAGTCTTGACACTAGTAGTGGAATTATGTTGAGTAGTATTTAATAGTTTGATACTTAAGTTGTGGTGTTATTCTTCTAGTGGTGTTATGTGAATATCGACTACATAATATTTCACCATTATGGGCCTAGAAGAATGCATTGTGTATTTAGTTTACTTATTGTGGGGTTGCGGGAGCGACAGAAACCTAAACCCCCGTTGGTAAGCTATTGCGCAAGGGAGCGTAGGATCCCGGAGTTTAAAGCTGTGGTTAGTTAATTCTTAAATACCTTCTTGCATTTGTGGATGCTTGTAGGAAGGTTTAATCACAAGTGTGTATTTGTTCAAGTAAGGGCGGTACATTAGCGTAGGTTCACTCACACAACACTTATCAAAATATTAAAGACTAAGCAGCGGTATGAAGCGAAAGTAACTTGACGAAATTCCCGTGTGTCCTCAGGAACGTTTTAGCAATCATAAGTAACACCACCGGCTTGCCCTTTGTGCTAAAAAGGATTGGCCCACTCTCTGAAATTATTATTGCTCTTTTTTATTTACTCGCACTTTATTTACTTGCTATTATAAAAACCCATAAAACTTGTCTTTTAGTATTTGCAGTAAAAGCTTGCACGAAACTACTTGCCAGCACCTTCTGCTCCTCGTTGGGTTCGACACTCTTATTTATCGAAAGTACTACGATACACCCCCTATACTTGTGGGTCATAAGTCACGCCACCCGATCTTGCAGCTGGCTGGATCTGCACGGTGCCGCATCGTGAGACGCACACCACCGCCGGGACCTCGGCAAGGGACCTCCATACGCCCCTCACCAACCCCTCCACGCGCCGCCGGCCGGCCAAGGGCCAACCCATGATAAATCAGAGCGGGGGATCCGATCTACAGCCGCCACCCTCGTAGGAGAGCACAAAGGGGACCAAAATCCCTGTTGCCCCTCCGGCCAAGGATGAATCTACTGCCGCCGGCCGACCAGGGAAGCTCCTTTTCCCCCACCACCACCCCTGCCGTCGTGCGTCATAGCTCCCCGACGCCGAGGCGCCAGATCGCCACCACGCCGAGGCTTCGGCGGCCGACACAGAGTGATTTGACTGCTGAAAATATTGCACGAGAAAAGGAACTCATATTTGAAATCGAAGAACTCCTCGAATAGGAAGAGATCCATTGGTCTCAACGAAGCAGAGTTAACTGGTTACAATATGGGAATAGAAATCTTCTTCCACAGTTTTGCTACTGCTCTGAGACAAAGAAACAGAATTAAGCGCCTAAAGGATGAAAATGATAAGGGGGAAGCTATTTTCAGTCCCATGGTTTCAGACTATTTTTACAGGGCAGTCTACCACCGAGGTGTATGAACCAAATTCACAACTGATTGAGAAGGTTATTCCTAGCCGAGGCTTCTTCCTCGAGTCTTGTCATGATCGCGATCATGGCAGACTGCTTCCTGAAGGCAAGTAGTATGACGGAGAATTTTTCGTTTCAGCATTGTATGAGGGATGATAATCAGGTGGCGCATTCAGTTAGTTAAACATGTTTATCAGTCAAAGGAGAATTTAGTCTGGGTATTACCATCTTGTAATAAACGATGGTGACCCTCCGGGTTCATATTACCATTTGTTCCATTTGTAATAAACTATATATGTAACCATTATATCTAATAAATAAAGCATCACTAGGCAATCCTTACAAAATAAAACTCAATCTGGCGAAACGTATTGATAGGGAGGGTCTCGCCTCTACCATTCAACAATCCGCCTATCCATGACACGCCGGAGGAACTTGATCTGTGCTAACACAATGGGTTTCTCCCGGGGTGGGTGCACTACCACAGAGCCGTGCGTATTGAGCAGTTCTTCCAGTACGACAACGGAAGCGAGGATGGCCTGGCCATGGACCTTCACCTTAGGCAACGTGCCTTCCACAGCAGTTACATATCGGTGGCTATACACAGCGGTACGAAGTGCTATACATAGCTGCCTCGCAGACTTGCGGCTGAGCATAAACTTAGCGGCCGCTATGTTCTTGCTAGGCGAGATGATTTGTTTCCCACCAACTTCTCATTCGCGTTAGCATATCGTCCTAAACGACATAGCTTGTTTTGGTTGAGATCTTAATTTGTATTTCCATTTGCTAGCTAGAGAAACAGAGAGGGGGGAGAAGTATGTACAAAGGGGTTACCGAACGCCATGGTGCTTATATAAGATAGCTAGGAATTCGTTTAACCCTTTTGCATGTAGAAACACCGGACATGTATGATTAACGAGTAGATATATGTGCCACGGTTTTCCTGTGATTGCAGTTTATCTTTTCCCCAAACGTTTGGATGGTCACACTTTTGCGATCACGAGCCGCACTTTTTGGTCTTTGCAGCTTCATTCTTTTGTGCAAGATATATGACCCGTTGAGGAAAAAGACCCCGTCGAGGAAAAATCTACATAGGTGTTAAATGTTTCTTAATTTCGTTTGTGATATTTTTTAATAAATATTTTATAGTATGATTTTCTCTGATTTATATTATTTATATGGCGTAGAATAGATTTTTTCCGTGTGCAAAAGCATCTGCCTACCACTTGGATTGCGGTCGAGCACCTGACTGGCCGGAACCATCGATGGCAGGATGAACATGGAGTCAGAGGCGGAGCGTACGGTGGGCTAGGTTGTGGGCTGGCCGCGACTTAGGGTGGGCGTTCGGGTTGACCAAAAAATCGGGTCGGGTAATTCGGGTTTTTGAAATTTTGGGTTTCCAAAACTAACACCCGAAATTTGTCCTGAAATAGAGAAACCCGAATTTACCCAACAATTCGGGTTCAGGTTCGGATTTAGCTAGGTCTATATTGTGGTGCTTTAGATCTAGTTCAGCTAGGTGGCTTGCCTGTTGTAAAAGTTTTTGCTTGTCGTGCCTCCAATAAACCGATCAGTTCGGCTCTCTTGTACCTTCTCCTCCACTCAACGAATGTAACAATTTTCATGCTGGTATTCAAAAGATCGACAACTTAGAGATGAAATGAGTGCACGTGAGCGGATCGGCATCACTTCCTTTTAGATACTTGGGGATACCCATTCATTATCGGAAGCATTTAAATAAAGAGTGAAAATCTGTTGAGGATCGGTATGAGCGAAAACTGGCAGCTTGGTGGCAAAGATATTGTCTTACAGAGACCGTCTTGTGCTTATTAATTCGGTTTTAACAAGTTTGCCAATGTTTTTATTATCCTTTTTCGAGATACCTAAGGGGGTAAGAAAAAGACTAGATTTCTATCGATCACGTTTCTTTTGGCAAAGTGATCATCATAAGAAGAAATATAGGCTCACAAAGTGCAATATTGTTTGTAGACCCAAAGATCAAGGAGGTTTGGGTATTGCAGTTTTAGAAATAAAAAATAAATTCCTTTTGAGTAAGTGTCTTTATAAACTTTTGAATAAAGAGGGAGTTTGGCAAGAATTATTAACCAATAAATACTTAGGTGGTAAAACGTTATCACAAGTACAAGCTAAACCGCTAGACTCCCCCATTTGGAAAGAGCTTATGAAAGTGAAGAATGAGTTCTTCGAGCGTGGTAGTTTCCTTCTTGGTAATGGAGAACAGATTCGGTTTTGGGAAGATGTTTGGCTAGGACATATTGCCTTAAGAAATGAATTTCCGTCTTTGTATGCCATTGCTTCAAACAAAAATACTACAGTGGCGGATGTTTTGGGGCCGGTTCCTATTAACATTCCTTTTTGACGAACGTTAGTAGGACATAATAGAAGTCAGTGGTTAAATCTTTTAGAAAGACTAATGCGGGTCACTCTAATAGATGAAGCGGATAAATTTAGGTGACTTATGAACTCCAATGGTTACGGTTAAGTCTTTTTACGAGGACTTATTAAATGGTCATACTAGGTATTTACGTAAATATCTATGGAAGTTGAAGATTCCTTTAAAAATCAAGATTTTTCTATGGTTTCTTAATAGAAAAGAACTTTTGACAAAAGACAACTTGGATAAAAGACGGTGGACATGTTGTAAGAAATGTGTTTTTTGTGATGCGGATGAGACTTCTGAACATCTTTTTATCAACTTGCATGTTGTAATAGTTTTTGCTCGGCTTTCCTCCAATAAACCGATCAGTTCGGCTCTCTCGTGTCTTTCCTCCACTCAACGAATGTAACAATTTTCATGCTGGTATCCAAAAGATCGACAAATTAGGCCCCGATTGATTCGTCGTTTTTCAGGGAGAAATGGACCGACGCAAATTAGGAGCTAGCTAGGTCTGTTAAAATTACACTATGTGGTAGGAATTATTTACGGAGGGTAAACTGAAACGCTATTCCAAGCGGGGCCTTAGAGATAAAACTAGGTAAATTTGGCGCGGCGCACGCCGCGCCCTTGATGTGAAATTTTGATGACGGTTCGGATTCTAAAAAATGTTTGTACTGGGAAAAAAACTGTTAAGATTTAAATTGTTTGAAATGAAGACAAAATTTATGAGTTAAAATAAGTTTGCAAGGTGAACAAATTATGAATACACCGCATCCGTCGTGATTTGAAATGGCGAAGTCCGTTTGAATTTGTCGTGTTTTTTTTTTCAGCGATGAAATAGAAAAAAATATGTAGCAAGCTAATTCGTCAGTTTTTTAACCTTTTGTGTGGAGAGTCTTAAAATTGTTAATTTTGAAGTTTTTGATATATTTTTTCCTTGGTTTTTCATAATGTTTTTCTGCATCCTTTTTTGTGGGATTTCTGCAAATTTGCTAAATTCAGACCTTCCGTGATAAAATTCAGTTCAGCTTTGCGATTTTTTTCCATTAGTATTCAATTTAGGTACATAATGAGTGGAAATGCACATTTATTGAATTGAGTTCCATAATTAGAGTCAGTGCATTTAGATTGCATCCAAATAATTACCAAATCGAAATGTTCAACTTGAGTCCGTATTTAGAAGAAATGCATTTTTTGAGCATCTAATAAACTTACCATCATATATTTAGAGGAAGTGCATTTGGTTTTTTACTGAAATATTAAGTAAATTTGAATATTAAAACATGTGTGTTGTTTGACACAAATATCTAGCATTTATTTTTCTGACTGTTTGGATATGTTATTAATATTTTTTCTGAAAAGTTTTGTTTTGTTTTTTGTCATAAATAGCTAGTATTTATTTTTCTGATCGTCTGGATATGTTATTCATATTTACCTGATGGATAGATTCGAAACTATTGATTTTTTGAACAATTTTTTATTATATGGAAGTTTAAATTGCCAGGTAACGTTGGGGTTACCTGGCAAAAGTCCTCACTGAAGTTGTCAACTATTCCCGGAATTGGTCAGCGTTGCGTCCCTTGTGGAAATTGTTGTGTTAGTTCCTTTTTTTATTTAAATGAAGAACAGAGCTTTGTTTTAAACCTTAAATTGAAGATAGCGGTAGGTACTCTTCCGTTTATGTCCCTTGTGGAAATTGTTGTGTTAGTTCATTTTTTATTTAAATGAAGAACGGAGCTTTGTTTTAAACCTTAAATTGGAGATAGTGGTAGGTACTCTTCCGTTTAAAGAAAAAATTGTTCAATTGTACTGGAGGTCCGATCCGTATTTTTTGGAAAACATGGGGATTGTGCTGTAAAAAAAGTTTTTTTCCAGAAGGCCGAATCATAATTTTTTGAAAAAGTTAGGACTTTTCTGCAAAAGAACGGCCGGGAGGCTCGGGGCAGTGGTTGACTGGAGGAGGAGCGACGGGGAGAGAGAGGAGGAGGGCCGAGGTCGGAGCGGGAAGGCGGCGGGGGTGGGCCAGAGGTGGCCGACTCGGGGGGAATGAGGTCGATTTTTTCTGTTCTGGGGTTAGCGCGTGTGTTTTGTACCGGAGGAACGGTTCACAATTTTTGGAAAACACGGGGACTTTGCTGCAAAAATGTTATATTCTGGGAGACCATTTCACAATTTTGTTTAAACGTGAGGTTTTTTATTTAGTAATGCTTTAATCCGGAGGATTGATTTACAATTTTTTGGAAACGCGAGGACCGTACTGTAGCGAACACTGTTCATCGCTGTGACTTTTGTGCGAAACGTTTTATTCCGGGGTGCCGATTTACTAAAACATGAAAATTGTTTGGAAGGGCGATATGCATCTACTCGTGAAAGGAAAATTGAAACGGGTGACTGAGCGCGATGAATTTGACAAAGTTCGTCGAATGTTTTTGCGAATCTAGATCACAAATAAAGGAGTTAGAGTGAACAAAACTCAAAACCGATCACGGGAATGGAACCTATGTGTTGGCACGCATATATTTCATGTATACATTTTTTTGAGAACGCGGGATTTTTTTTTTGCAAAAGAGGAAAAGGGAAAAAACACTGTTGCGGGGAACAGTACCGCGGTACTGTAGCTACATGTGCTCGATGCAGTGGAGCGCTGCGGGAGCTCAAATTCGGCACTGTTAAACACTGTTGCGGGAACATTACCGCGGTACTGTAGCTACCTACAGTGCTCAATGCGGTGGAGCGCTGTGGGAGCTCAAATTTGGTGCTCCTTAATATATAGTAGTAATGAGTGCACGTGAGCGGATCGGCAATCCAGGAGATGAGTGCATGTGCACATGTATTAGCAGAACTGAGCAATATACGTGTGTATAGGACCAAGTAATCAGTGCACATGAGAGACGTGGTACACGTGCACAAAAGTTAGTAGTCATGTTAGTTGTTGTTTTTCTCTGAAATGGAGTCAAAAGTTTCACCTCATCTTATTAATTAATAAGACTGGAATTATCCATTTAATTAACGGAAAATCAGTCGCAAACCGTAACAAACGCCCACATAGGGCACGGGCAAACCTGGCTACCCATGGAAGCGCGCGCACGTCGCCCCAAGGAATGACCACCCGGAGTTTGTTATCTCATCGTCATCACTCCTACTTGAGTCAGCGCGACTTCCCCTTACACACCCTCCACATACCCCTCACCGTAAGAGACACTGTAACCCATGTTGGCACATGCCAGCCAGTTGACTCCCCAAGTCAATGACCAGACAAATTTGACTTTGACGACGAACATTACATGAGAAAGGATGAGCTTGCATCGACCAAGCCCCAACAACGGAAGACCCGTCTCCTGTCATCGTCACCACCCTCCGACTCCACGAAGGCAAAGCGAGGCACGGGAAACTCCTCGGACATGCCATAAGGAACATAGTTCAAAAATCATCCAGGACTCCGCTCTCCACCGCCATCGTTGCCAAACAAAGCGCTAGCAACCACTTGTCCCTCTAGATGGTCACGTTAGTTGTTAGTGGAAGGCTAATAACAACCTTATTAGACCTTATTAGACCTGTGTCAAATTAGGTGACTGTTAAGCTAGACAAAGATATATTTGGTGACAATCGTCGAAGCCTTGTGCGACGATACGAAAGGTTAGTAGATCATTTCCTCAGCTGAGAATTGCAATTATCTGGTTTGTGGGGTGATTTGGTTTCCTCCGATTTCTCAGCAAAACCTAGACAACAAAGCCTGGTTTGGTTGAAATGTTAACTTGCATTTCCATTTGCTAGGGAACCAAAGAGGCACAGGGAAGAAATATGTACAAAGTAGTTTGCTCCGAGCAGACACCGTGCTTATATAGGCTAGCTAGGAATTCGTTTAACTAGGGATGCTAAAACGGGACCCATTTGTCCCACTTTTTCTCAATTTTGGGCATAGCTAGTGCAAAAGTTTGGTCCAAATTTTACACTAGCTATGCACAAAATGGAGGAAAAGTGAGACAAACGGGTTCCGTTTTCGCATCCTTACATTTAACCATTATGCATGTAGAAACACCGGATATGCATGATTAGCGAGTAAAAGATGCGCAATGGCTTCCCTGTGATTGCAGTCTATCTCTTCCAAAACGGTTTGGCTGAACACACTTGCGATCACGATCCGCACTTCATTCTCGTGTGCAAGATAGATGGGCCGGCCAAAGACAGAGAGGTGTTTTATTTCTATTTATCTTTGTTGGGAGTACTTTGTTTCTAGTTGTGGTCGATGCAAACGATTAGTGGCCTGGCTGGCCTCTTGCAATTTCCTCCAATTTCTCACTCACGTTAAGTTTGATCAAAGTAAATAACCGGAGTACGTCGCTTCATGACAAGGTTTTTTCCCTTCTATACGTTTCCAATTTGGATCCCATCGAACACCGACTCCGAAAAGGATTCGATTTGGCGGTTAGAACCCTGTCCTTAATAAAGAGCGCTGTCAGGACGGAGATCGGCCGGCAGGGCGTTGCGCCTGGATCGATCGCCGTCATTACTATGGAACGATGTGAGGAGGACATACTGCTACTACCCGAAGACGTGCTCGCGGCCATCTTCCGGCGTCTCCCGCCGCACAGCCTCGCCGTCCTCCGCTGCATCTGCAGAGCCTGGCGCGCCTTCATCGACGCCCGCTGGCTGCTCCGCAAGGACCTCCCGCACACGCTGGGCGGCTTCATGATAAACCTGCACGGGCTGAGGTCCTCGTGGCTGCTCTCCCACCCGTCGGCAGGTCCGGCGATCTCGACCAACCTCGACCGCGCCATCTCCGGCAAGCTCGACCACATTCTTCTAAACCCTTCGGTCTACGTCAATGATCACTGCAATGGCCTCCTCCTGATCCTTGACACTGTGGTCAACCCAGTGACGCACCAGTCGACACGGTTGCCGTCGTATTATGCACCTCCATGCTTGAACCCTTGGCACTATGTCTACACCAACAGGTACATTGCGTTTGATCCCGCCATGTCGCCGCACTATGAGGTGCTGGCCATTCCACGGGTTTGCTACCGTTACGCCGATATGGAAACAGATCCTGCAATCGAGAAGTTGGAATGGCCGCCGTCTCCGTGCCCCATGCAGGTCTACTTGTCTAGGACAGGACAGTGGGAGGAGATGTCTTTTGTGAGAGAAGGGGATGCCGCGGGAACCATTGCAGACATGCGAGTAGACTCGCTGCCACGAAAGCGTCATGCTGTCTACTGGCAAGATGCACTCTATGTACTGTGTGAAACAAACTTTTTGATGAGGTGAGACAATAGGTCCTTAGCGTTGTCATTGCATTACAACCACTTATTTATAACTATGTCGTTAATATATGTGTGATGTCTAACTATTTGATTTGTTTCCCAGAATTTCAGTGTCCAACAGAAACTACCGTGTAGTCGAACCACCAAATGGTATTGGCCGCGGCGAATGTCACAATATTTATCTTGGAAGATCGGAGAACGGGGTGTATTGTGCATCAGCCGAGGGCTTGATACTTCGGGTATGGTTCCTGGTTGAATCACATTGCCATATGGAGTGGATGTTAAAGCATCAGAACAATCTGATGTATATGCTGCGACCCCAAAACCATATTGAAAGATGTGACACAACATGGGTCTTATACAATGTAAACACATACGAAGATGAAAAAGATGAAGCAATGTTCGATGGGGAGGTAATTGAACAGGACAGTGGCGGAGCTAGGATTGGGCCGGGCCCCGGGCCAAACGTGCTACAAGCCACAGTACCCTGGGCCAAACAGTGTCAAACAGTGCCAAATTGCTACAGTATAGCCTGCGCCGCCGTCGCCGCACCCCGGGCCAAGGCCCCTGTTGCCTGGGGTGTAGCTCCGCCCCTGGAACAGGACCCGGATAGTGGTATTACTCTCTACCCGGAGGTGCATGAAAATCGCTGCTCCACTCATTATATTAGTATTCTGGGATTTCATCCTTATAAAGAGGTTGTCTTTCTGAGTGAAGGATGCAAGAGAGCATTAGCATGTGATTTAAATAGTTCTAAGGTCGTCAAAGACATTGGAAGCTTATGGCCACCATGTTATGAGGATGCCACGGAGGAGCCCTACGTTGAAGCATCGTTTCCATACACACCTTGCCTGATTGGAAGGTTCCCCGAAGAAACAATACATTTGGAAAATTGATTTGCACTACTAGATTGTACTAGCTAGTTTGCAAGTTATAAACATACTATGTTTTGAGATGTCTCCGTATTCATCCTTTTCCCGTTAAATCGTATTGTTTCTCATGTTTGAGTCCTTAATTGCGAGGGTTGCCGGAGGTGGAGACGAAAGTGAGATGGGAAGCCGTGACCGAGCGCTGGCTTAATTCTCGGTCACCCAAGGCCTAGGCTGAGTCCAAAAATATAAATTTCTTCTCCGCTGGTTACATGTTGTCTATTGCTGCCTCACTTTGCATGTAAGATAAAACAAGTCTTACGGAATCGAACTAACATATTGGTTCACTTCTCCGTCCCGACACACTGAACCAGTAGCATGCGCCGTACTTTGTAGATAGTTGTTCAGGGGTATAGCGAAAATTCCTTTTGAATGGATCTACAACGGTTGTATGATCAGCGGTTTGTTGCTTGTCTCCCGTGTCCCGTTGATGGCTGGTTTGCGTCGAGTTGATCTGGATCGCCGCGATAGCTTTCACTTTCTAGAACTTGAGTTATCCGGCGTCGCTCTGCATGTATGCTTATGGTCTGTGCTTCTGTGGTGAAGTCGGAGTTTTTTTTTTTTTTTTTGAATTTGTGGTGAAGTCGGAGTTGTTGGATCAACGGTGTAATCAGGATGCTGTGGATTATTTTTGGCTGCTGAATTTTGGCCAAGCCAAAAGCACCTATTTAAGGACTTTTTTGGTTTCCAAGGCAAAGCCTAAGAACGCAAAAATAAGTGCAAGCAAACAGCCCCCTAGTACATGTAGCGGTCGATTTGTTTTGAACGGGTTTTAATCTCAGTTTTCGATTGAGGTATTTCGACTACATTTCATGAAAGAAAAGATATGAGCAGGCTAAGTACTTTTTTCTGTTTCACCAAGATGGCCACAGGCACCAAAAACATAAATAATATACTTCCTACAAAATTCGTGGCTAAATATGGCCACATCCTGAAAGAGAAGCAAAAATTTACACATAGTTTAGTTGTGCCAATCAGTTCTTTGTGCAACACTACCTGCTCATGCTTTTGTGCTAAATTTAGCAAACAAGAAAAAACCAGCCAGGTGCACTCTTGCTAACATTTCAAATATGGGGCACGCATCCAGAAAGTGTACAAAACAAGACTTTCAAATAATAGAATGGATTTATTTTTCAAAAGATGAAATGCAAAGAACATGTGAATCCAAACCAGACAAATAATAGTATACTTCAGAAACCATAGATAGAAATTCAAAGTCAATACTGTCTTAATAAAATACTAGGTAAATGTGGCGCGTCGTCACGCCGCGCCTTTAGTGAGAAAGAGTAGTGATATTTTTTGTAGAAGTTAAATTATGTTGGAAGCAAATTTATATGCAACAACAAAAATGCATTTAATTACTGGAAAGGAGTAGAAGTGTAGAACATAATCTTTGCGAAATAAACAAAAACAAAGTGTACACAATTTTTTTAAAGTGTATTTTTTGTGTAAAAAGTATGGAAATTCGTTAAATTTAAAAATGTTTGACATATTGTTTGCATTATTTTGACCTGTCGGGGAAAAAATAATTGTTCATTACAATTAACGCAGGTAGTATAGCACTGTCGAAGCTGGATTAGAAAGAGCCACATGAATTTTGATAAATATCAGCCTTTTAAATGTAATTATTATTAAAGTTCTGACAACTTGAACCTACATGTTAGAAATTTAATATTTCATAAAAAAATACGAAAAGAATGGGAATCTGACTGGTGGGGCCGTGATGGCGTCATGCATTGTCGTCAGCAATGGTCACTGTCTTCTCTGAGTGGCTATGTTGACTATGGTGGCGGTGTTTGAGGCTGAGAGGGGCGACGCGGCTTATCGTGTTCGATGTAGCGCGTCGTGGGCAATCTAAGTGTGGCGTCGCTGGGCAAGACTCCGTGGTGACAGAAAGATATTTTCATGTTTGTAAGATGAGTAGAGTTGAAAGGCATTTATTTATTTTTAAATATTCAAATGTATATGCCATGCATGTGTGGTAAAATTCAATGGAAATGTTCATGCTGGGAAATTGTGTAGGTTTGGAAATTGTTGGAATGCAAATAAAAATTACAGGTAAGGAATTGTTTATAGTTCGAAATTTTGTATTTTTTTGTGATAATTGTGATATATTTTTTTGCTTCCTGAGCTATGTACCGCAATCGTGTGGTAAATTTCAATTTTTTGGAATGTATGCATTCAAAAATGTTTTGAAGTTGTTAGAATATTCATATTTAAATTTTGATCGTATGTTATATGTAGATAGCAATTGTATTTTTTTTTTTATTGTAACATGTTTAAGTTTTGTCTTAAATATTTAATCTGGCTCAACAGTCGGGGGTAATATATTATATGAGCATTTATTAAATTCAATTAAAATTTAATCCATATTTAGAGGAAGTGAAGTTGCATTTTCTCCAAATAAATGGCATGCACCGCGATTGTGTGGTTTTTTTTTTTTTTGGAATGTATGCATTTAGAAATGTTTTGAAGTTTTTAGAATATTATTTACATTTTTTAATTACATATTACAAAATATGAATTTCATAAATTTTAGTATTTTATGTATAAATTTCATTTTTTTTGGAATGTATGCATTTAGAAATGTTTTGAAGTTTTTTTAGAATATTATTTACATTTTTTAATTACATGTTACGAAATATGAATTTCACAAATTTTAGTATTTTATGTATTTATTAAATATTTGACAGTTGGGACCCGCATGTTTGTGATAATTGTGATTTTTTTTTCTTCCTGAGGTATGTACCGCAATCGTGTGGTAAATTTCAATTTTTTGGAATGTATGCATTCAAAAATGTTTTGAAGTTGTTAGAATATTCATATTTAAATTTTGATCGTATGTTATATGTAGATAGCAATTGTATTTTTTTATTGTAACATGTTTAAGTTTTGTCTTAAATATTTAATCTGGCTCAACAGTCGGGGGTAATATATTATATGAGCATTTATTAAATTCAATTAAAATTTAATCCATATTTAGAGGAAGTGAAGTTGCATTTTCTCCAAATAAATGGCATGCACCGCGATTGTGTGGTAAATATTTTTTTTTTGGAATGTATGCATTTAGAAATGTTTTGAAGTTTTTAGAATATTATTTACATTTTTTAATTGCATATTACCAAATATGAATTTCGTAAATTTTAGTATTTTATGTATAAATTACTTTTTTTTGGAATGTATGCATTTAGAAATGTTTTGTAGTTTTTTTAGAATATTATTTACATTTTTTAATTACATGTTACGAAATATGAATTTCACAAATTTTAGTATTTTATGTATTTGTTAAATATCTGACTGTTGGGACCCGCATGTCAGGGTTTAGTAATTGTGAAATTATTTCTGGGATAAAAAAAGAAAAGGGGCTAACATGTGGGCCCGCGGCGTCGTCAGCAGCTGACGTCACAGCGGTGGACGCACTCGCTCCGCCGAGCGCCGCTGAGCTCTCGCTTGGGCAGGGGAGCATGCGTGGGAGGCTGAACTGCACGGATCCACGCGAGGCGTGCGCGGGCAGCCTGTTGGCGGCGGAGCCAGACCATTTGGAGTCGACGGTGGCGACTAAATCTGCGGCGGTCGATGGTGAGTACGGCGACGGCGCACAAAGCACGGGGACGTCGCGCCACAGGCGTCCCGACACGCGATCTTCGGTGAGGATGCAGAAGCGACGACGCTGGAGCTCTCTTCGGGCTTCGATTCGTCAGGAGACGAATAGAGCGGTGGCGGTGCGCGTCGGCGGCTGCGGCGTTCTTCGGCCGCGCGCGAGAGAGGAGGAAGGAGATTGTGGTGCATTTTTGCAAGGAAACCCCTGGGTTTTCATGAAATTGCGATTAGGTCCTCGCAAGCACTGATATGTGAGGTAATTTTACAAAAAAGATCCTGGGTTTACGGGAAATTGCAGACAAGTCCTCGCGAGCACTGTTACACTATAGCGGGGCACAGAAAAACAGTGAATCGTGCGCTGGCTCGCTGCGGAGGCGTGAATCCGGTGGAACTTAATATAGTTAGGTAATGATGTACACCAAAGATTACTGGTGCCTCCTCCAAGTAAATCGTGCAACTGTCTTAATAAAATCATTGTTCAAGCTGAACTCTGACAAGCCAGGAGTTGAGCTCTGACAAGCCAAGACTGTAACAAGACCATGTGTCCATCGATCGGTAATAGGGACAAGGTACAGATTATTAGTTCTGTTAGTGAATAAATCCTAAGTAAAGAACCTAAGTCACTTCATGGCTGGCGTTTGATCTAACCAAGAACACGATCAGAAGGATGTCTCTTCGAGATGCCTAGCCCAACTGTGTGCATCAAAACCGAAGTCCAAATCAGAAGAACTATACTCATATTACAGAAGTAATTCCGCAACAAGGTACCCAGGGAAACAGCTGCAGTCAGCCACCCAAGTAAGGCTCTGGCTCTCAAGCTCAACGTTTCTTATCCTTCCCACCCTTGATCTCACGGGTGAGCATCCTGGGAGCAATCGCCATCGCCATGAGCTCCTGGAAGAGGAGCTTACATGCGTATGGTATATGGACCTGTGCGAGAACAGAGACAGTATGATTACTTACTCTGGCAAAGCATGCCAAGGAAGATAGCTCAAGGGGCTATCTGAACGAATGGCATTAAAACCAAATTTGAACAAAACAGGCCCTATGTACAGAGCCAAATAAAGTTCTACTTACCTGGACAATGTCAGTCTTATTCTTGCAGCCCCTGCACTCAAAGGAATTCTTCTTGAGATTGGCAATGGCAACAAGTCCGCACTTCTCACATACATGTACTCTGTAAGCATCACTCTGGTCAAATAACCGCTCCTTCAAGAAAAATGCAGCGCCATGCGCAATCATGCAATCCCGCTCCATTTCTCCAAAACGGAGACCACCATCACGTGAGCGCCCCTCTGCTGGCTGTCTGGTCAGTATCTGGACAGGACCACGACCTCTAGAGTGAATTTTGTCATCCACCATGTGCTTAAGTCTCTGGTAGTAGGTTGGACCTAGGAAAATCATTGCAGACAATTTTCTCCCAGTGTGACCATTGTACATGGTCTCAAATCCACGCATCTGATAACCACACTTGTGAAGTGCCTTACTGATGTTATCGACCTGAAACGGAAGTAGAAAAGGGTACATAATTACGCACAATTCACATAGCATGTTCAGTTTCAATGCAAGTCACACAAGAGAAGTTACACTCGCTGAGATTGATATTTTTCCCCGGGAACAATTAGAAAGGAAGAAGAATAGACAATTACTCACAGTAACATCAGTGAAAGGAGTTGCATCTCCTTCCTTTCCCATGTGAGCTGCAACTTTACCCATAATACACTCAATCAGCTGGCCAATAGTCATACGCGATGGAATAGCATGTGGATTCACAATGATATCAGGCGTGATGCCTTCGATTGTCCATGGCATGTCCTCTTGAGTGTAAGTCATTCCAACAGTTCCCTTCTGACCATGCCTACTACTGAACTTATCTCCTATTTGTGGTATGCGAACCGATCGCATTCTAACCTTGACAAATCTTAAACCATCAGCATTTGTTGTTAAGAGAACCTGCAAAAATATAACAGACTTAGGAGCTGCTTGTTTGAAACTGATAAGACCATATCAGAACATAAGCAGCATGACGAATATCCAAAAACAAACCTGATCAACCATCCCACTTTCACTGTGACGCAGAGAAGTACTATGATCACGCTTTGAGTATCTAGTGGCTTGCCCTTGAGCATCATCTTGTGGAATAGGAGATGTCTTCCCAATAATGACATCTTCCCCAGAGACCCTTGTTCCCTGATATATGAATTATATATACATTAGGGAGTCAGCAGCACAGTTGTGTAATAAAGATAAGCCTACAGCAATCAAATCTTCTACTCACTGGTGGTGCAAGTCCATCATCATCTAGTTTATCATAGGACCCATGGCGCATTCCCTACAAAGAAAGATACAAGAATATTAGCCACATAAAGACTTGGAAGAGAAAATCTATGATGAATTCCCGAAAACATCACCATAGTGTTCTCCCTATTTGGACGGCCAAATTCCTCTTTGACAAGAGTTCCCATCTTCTTTTCCTCATCTCTGCATATGAAGTCCGGATATTAGATTGTAAGCATTTAGGTGAACGAGTGGTGGCATAGCTTATACTCCCTCCGTTCCAAATTAGTTGACTTGGAGTTGTCCAAAAATGAATGTATCTACACTTGTTTAGTGTCTAGATACATCTCTATCTAGCCAAATGTGTGTCAAGTAATTTGGAACGGAGGGAGTAGTAGAATATGCTGAAATGCTAACTATACCTGTAGAGCGGAAAAATAGTGATCTGAAGAACCCACGATCTATTGAAGATTGGTTCATAATAACCGAATCTTCTTGGTTATATCCAGAGTAGCATGCAATAGCAACAATCGCATTCTTCAGAAACCACAAAAACAAGGTATTAATGATTACATAAAATGGAGAAGGAGATTCAAATATAAATAACAAAGCAAACAAAATGTCCCAAGTTAAGATTGTTCACTTACAATGCCAGCTGGTAACTGCCTGAAGTGCAAATGTTCCATAGCACGAGTAGTAACAAGAGGCTTTTGTGGGTAGTACAGAACGTAGGCCAACGTGTCCTGAATCCAAATGGTGGAGGATAAAGGTTCAAACCAAGACCATCAAACCAAGATACCGAGACAAATGGCAAACTCACCATTCTTAACTGATAGTTCGTAACATAGATTCCCATAGCTTGCTTTCCCATAGCAGACTGATATGTATTACGAGGTGACTGTAATCAAGAAAATGAATTAGACATGCATAAAAAAAGATGCAGCGCATAGCATTTTCTAAGGGGATGAGTCACCTGGTTGTGATCAGGAAAAGGAATAATCGACGCACACACACCAAGGATCAACGAAGGGTGAATTTCGCAGTGTGTGTGAGTCGCAAGATTTGCCTCCTCTGGACTATTTCTTGCACTTACAAGGTCCTGAAATTTTAATTTATTAGCATTACTAGCAGAACCTGAATCTATCATGAAGGAAAAGCCCTTCGGCATAAGGGAATGCAAAATAGAACAAGATAACGGAGATGCTTCATGTAAAGGAATGCCAATAGAATGGATCCCCTGGGTACTTTAAGGCGAACAGAACTCACTTACCCTTATAGTCATAGAGATCATAGTAGTCTCTTCCTCTTCAGTATCTATGTACTCTATAAAACCTTTGGCAACCAAGTCATGCCAACCTTCGTCAGGAGTTTCCTGGATACACACAGTAGGACAATAATAGGAGCATATGAGAATAAATACATGCATGCAATCCAAATTTGAATAACAAGTAGAAAAAGTAGAGAATATCAGACTCTTTGCTGCAATGCTCGAATATGATTCTTCTTAATGAGAAGCCTCTGGTTTTCAACAATAAACAATGGACGACTGCAACGCCCATAATCCGTATAGAGTCGAAGTTCTTTAAGACGAATATCACGAACCACACCAACTTCAGTGTTGACATCAATCTGAAAATTGACATTATTCACCATGTAATTTTGAGACGTGAATGTCCTTGAAAATCACATACAAGCAATAAATGACTTTTTTAACCTGTTAAATGCTAGAGATATTCTAGAAAAATCAAGATGTCCATGTTTACCCAACCGCACAACATGATATTTACTTTACGTTGTAACAGACTAAGTTAAGCATTGCATATGAGAGGAGAGCAATAAAACCACGTCAGTTTTGTTAAAGAAGTACTCTCAATCTGTTAAATATGCTCACTATGCAGATAATATCTGGTTTTCAGTACGCTATCCATTCTACTACATTGCCAGCAGCGTTTAGCTCGAGATAGGAGAAGCAGGACACAAACCTGTCTTCTCAAACGCCGAAGTGTCTTCACTAATAGGCCAGGATTCCTATGAACTCCAACCCAACAACCATTGACAAAAATTTTAGCAGCTTGAGGAATGACTGCCGGTGATATCTCCTGTTAAAATGAATCCAGAACCAAATTAGTAACTGTTGTAACTGGTAAATGACACAAAACTATAACCTTAAGATTTGGTATGATAATCAAAGTCAAAATTCATGCAGATATACTGACAAGGAGATAAAGCAAACCTCAAAATTTTCTGTGCCCCACTCTTCCAAAAATTCCAAAATAGGATTTGCGGCAGAACCAACAGTGATATAAACCATCAAGGCAAGATTTTTTACCAAGCCACAAGCCTGAATACAAGGTGTATGGAATATCAACCATCAACCGACTCCTTTAAACAAAAGAAAATTATGTCAAGTGACTTACTTGTCCTTCGGGTGTTTCAGCAGGACACATCATTCCCCAATGAGAATTATGAAGTTGGCGAGGTTTTGCCAGTTTCCCTGTGATACGATGTTATAAGATCACCAACCCTAAGAAAATCAATTTGGAAGGGGAGGTAATGTATGCAAGAAATGAGCTATATCAACCTTCACGCCCAATAGGAGAGTTCAACCTCCGCAGATGTGATAATGTAGAAGCATAGGTAAGGCGATTAAGCACCTTAGTGCCAAAAGAAGAGGAATACACAGAACACATATTAGAACGCTTGCTGACCAAACCAAGTTGAAGTAGTAAAGAATACACGTGAATGTGATCATGAAGAAGTACACACCTGAGACACACCAGCTCGTGTACCAGCTTGGTTGGCTTGTCCCCAGTTTCCCGTAGCAAGGGAATACTTCAATCCACTAGTAATGGTTTTCGCTTTGATGGCGAATTGCAAATTTACTTCCTTCCCATTATCGACACACTGGATTCAACGAAAAATAGCAGTTAATAATTATCAGGATTAAGTAAAAGACAGAGCATGGTCATTTAGGCAAGGGAGAGACCTTCTGAACATATGACCTCACATCCCTCGTCAATTTCCTGAAAAGCTGATTTTGCAAGGAAACATTAAGTTCCCAACCGAAGAGAAAAAATTGAACACACATAAATTAGCTAGCATCTTGCAACGAACCATTCTGAAAAGTCCTCCAAGCAATGGACCTGCAAGGTCCAGCCTTTTGTTACCATAATGATCTCTATCATCTTCAGCTCTTCGACCAAGAGCGCACATCAATAGGCGGTGAATAATATACCTGCACAATGAGTATAGGAAATTAGCTTATCTGCTTTCACTCAAGCTACAGGATAGCATGCAAACTTGTCGATTAACAACAGACTAATGTGCAGTTTGGAACACATACCCAAAGTAGTAGGCCTTTTTAGTTTCACAAAATTCACCTACACCAACATGGGGCAACATTTCCTTTTGAAGTATCTCTTTGGCATACCTAAGAAGCCAAGGAGAGGTGAGGACTTAAAAATACAATGTAATCATCTAGCAAATATATAGTTAATGATTCGGTACAACATACTTGATTCTTTTTTCTTTTGTTACACCAACTGTAGCACCACGCTTTCCAATGTAGTCCAGAGCAACCTACAAACAGGCTTATCAAAGCTTTACACATGTGAAACAGAAATAACGTGGCCACTGGCCAGTCATATATAACTAATTGAGTTCCGATCAAAGCCCAACTCAAGAAGAAAAGTTTAGATTCATTACATAAACTCAAGTTGGTGTGTTGTCAATTCAAGTAAGAAGGAACTATTTTGTTCCACTCAAATAGTGAAAGGAACATACCTGCTGATTTTGAATGACAAAAGCTTCCTCCAAAGATGGGCGTAGCAATTCCATCATTTGTGTATCGGAGAAATCGTAACATATGTGCTCCAGGATATCTTTGTCGGCAACAAATCCTAATGCTCTAAACACAATAATGATGGGAATGTCTGCACGAATGTAGGGCAAAGTAGCACGAATATATTGACCAGATGTGCCCTGCAGCATAGTTACAATTCTAACATCAGGTCCGTATATGCTATGTACGAAAGCAGCCATAGACACATGGATCTATGATGAACTATTTTGCAAAGCTTCAGTAAGTTACTGACCCCTTTTGCGCCTGCTCGGGACAGCATCCGGACGAACATGCTGCTAGCAGGTCTATTCTGGTTCTCTGCCATTGAACGCACTTCACCCACATATGCAAACTTATTTGGTTGCCTCTTCTTAAAAACATAGACATGGTTGGTGCTCATCTTCTCCTGGGCAATGAGAACCTTTTCACTACCATTGATTACAAAATATCCTCCTTGGTCAAGAGGGCACTCTCCAAGTTCTGTGAGATCCTTTTCAGATTGTTGATACAGTGTGCAGTAACTAGAACGCAGCATGATTGGAACCTGCAGGAGGAAAAAATGTTGATAATCGAACAATACAAACAGCAGCATGTGTTAAGTTGTTGGCCACAACCTTTCCAATGAATACTTTTGGATACTCCGCAGTTTCTGTAACTTCTTCACAGTCATGTCCTTTCTTTACAACTCTGTACGATACATCAACATAAAGTGGTGCTGAGTATGTCAGATTCCTCAGCCTTGCTGATTTGGGAAATAAGGTAGCGGTCTCTCCATCAGCTTCAGTCATCATTGGTTTGCTCAGATAAATTTGACCAAAGCTGATCTTGTGGAGTGTCTAGAGAAGAATCAATACGATCGTAAGTGACAGTTCATGGGAATTGGAGAGAACATATTATAAGAAAACGTTTAAACAGAAAGGTCACTAGCAAGGGTGCACATGGTAGCACTAGGAACATTCTGAATTTTCCATGAACTTACGGAGGACTCATGTGTGTATTTTCTTTGTTAAACACAGATACATCTACACAATGGTGCATGTGCTTTTGTTCTACATTTGTGAAGAGTGCTTACATAAAGCTTATAGCTCATCAAGAAGTGAGGACTCTGATCATGCCAGTCAGGAACAAAGTTCATCTACAAAACATGTGCTGCGGTTCATTCTGCATAGCTTAGTGGATATACTCACTTATCACTGCTAAAAGCTTACCACATCAACGTTACAGTTTGTGCTGCGATTTAGCATAGGCACCCCCATTTTAGCACATATTGTTCAGTGGACTGTAAGTCGTCAAGGCATAAGTCTTAACAATGACTCAAACCAGATATTCCTTTTGACACCAGTGTGTCAAGAATGTTAAAATGTCCTAGAGTTTGTGAATTACATGTTTATGTATTTAACTATTTATTTACTTTGAGTTCTGCTCAGTTAAAACAACATAGCAATATTAATTTCCATTACACCGTCTCCAAACAAGGAAAAAACAGAAACCAATCTTGATAGCTAAAATCCTGAGACATACACCGGTTCATCAGAAAATCAGCTATCAATCTAGTGGCAACTGAAACTGAAGTGACAAAGTAATGTCTGAAAAACCCATCCTAAGCATTCCTGGTGCCACACTCTTTAGATTCAAGCATTCAGCACCTCATCCAGAAGAGAGCTTCAACAGCACTCTCTTCTCAACACTAGATAGCAAGCTATCCAACCCTTCAAATCAAAATCCCATCGAACAACAACACCAACGTTTCTAGTTGTTAGAGCATCGTCAATCAGCCCCTACCATAAACAAACAGCAGCAAGTAGCTAAACACGCTCGCGAAACCCTAAATGGTCACCTAGCCGAGCAGCCTCCAATCGAAATCTGAGACCCGCCAAATCACCACCAAGCTCGCCAAACCCTAACCGGCCAATTTAAGCACAGCAATGAGCAATAGTTAAGCCATGTTTGGTACGGTCGGGAGGGGCAACAACCTCGGCGAACTCGGCCTGGCGGCCGGGGTTGTGCTGCGACTCGGGGCGGATCTCGATGTCGGCGGACTCGTCGACGATCTCCTGCATGGTGTTCTGGATGAACTCGTCGAAGGAGTCGAGCTGCTGGCGCACGAGGCCCTTCTCCTCGAAGTAGGCGGAGATGACGGTCCAGGCATCCTCCTGGGTAATCTCGTCCTCGTCCCGCGCCTCCTCCCCATCCTCGTCCTCCCCGTCCCCGCCGCCACCGTAGCCTCCCCCCTCGGCCTCCTCGTCAGCTCCGTACCCGCGGTGGTGGAGCTGCTGGTGCCCTCCCATGTCCATCTCCATCCCCTCCTCGTACTCGTCGTCCTCCATGGACGGAGCTGCCGCAACCCTAGCGGGTGCTCAGGGACGGGGGGTGGGGTATGTCGGCTCACTGCCTCTGGAGAGGGGGGAGGAGGTGGGCGAGGGGCGGAAGTGAAGAATTGGGGACGATTTTGCCGATCTGGTTCAGACTATATTGGGGGCGCACAGGTCGGTTTGGAGTTCTGGGCTAATACGGCGCTGGGCCTATTTAGGCCTCGTTTAGTAGCGATGGAAAGTAGCCTGGATTAGGCACTCTAGTCGCACTCAATTTCTTCTTCTTTTTTTAGTGTTATAGTAGAGGCATTAAAACTTCTTGCGGTACGCTCGTTAAAAGTACCCTTAAAGTTGGCAAAAATTATCCACCACTATCACCCATAAGTCATAAGTCATGTACCGTTTTGTCTCTTTTTCTTTTCCCCGTCTCCATGCTTCCGTCGTACCAGCGTCTTCCTAAGTTTGGAGGTCACCAACAGGAGCAGGTCACCCCTTCGCTCGAGTTCAAAGAGGAAAGGAAAACTAGAGTCATGGTTGCTTTTTGGCTGCCCGCTGTCGTAGGGCTGCTCTGGTCGAATAAAACTACTCTAAGTCGATCGGGTTTAGGCTTTCCTAGCGGGCGCGTTCATAGCTCTGATCCTCTGGTTCCTATATATACACACCTGAGATCAGATCGAGGAAACAAGATCGAAAATATTTGTGACGCACGCATGATTCTTCCTGGTCTCGGCACCCGATATGGACTTCCGACTAGGCGGCGTCGAACCTACGTTCCGCCGCGAGTTAATTGCAGAAACCTACGACAATTTGGGCTAGGGCTTAAAAAAATACCACTTTACGAATTATTTGCAGAAACCACCTTTTTCGGGGTAATGCGTCGCAAGAAGCACTGATTGGCAAGTTGACACGCTCTAAGTAAGAATATGACAGGCGGGGCCCGATGTCAGGTCCACGTGGCAGGAGTTAATTGCAGAAACCTACGACAATTGGGGCTAGGGCTAGAAAAAACTACCACTTTACGAATTATTTGCAGAAACCACCGTTTTCGGGTGATGCGTCGTAAGAAGCACTGATTGGCAAGTTGACACTCTCTAAGTAAGAATATAACAGGTGGGCCCCCTGTCAGGTCCACGTGGCATGATTAAACGGTCAAGGGGGACACACACTGTACTGCTTATAAATTTTGGTTTTTTTAAAAAATATTCGAAGGAACTTAAAACAACCAAAAATATATGCACGGGGCGCAGGCGCGCAGTCATCTTCCTCGTCTCCAGTAGGGCACGAGGGCTTCTTGCTTAGAGCGTGTCAACTTGCCAATAAGTGCTTCTTGCGACGCATAGCTTTTTGTACCCCTAACCCCAATTGTCGTAGGTTTCTGCAATTAACTCTTCCGCCGCTGCTTCGACTCCTGCCAGCACCGCCCTTGCCCCTTGATTTCACCATGTGTGGTTCGCCCCCAGGCTATTGCAGATCGAAGTAGTGGGGATCGAGAAAAACGCAGAGCAGCGGAGCGAGGGGAGGACCGGAGGAGAGGCCACTTCTATGGTCGCCATGGACATGGTGTTGGACCTTCGCCGAGGACGCACTGTAGGCGACGGTGCACCTCTCGCCGTGGCTGCCATCATCGACTTGCAGTGGTCTAGCGCCGCCCCAAGTGGTCGCGAAATTGTCAGTAACCAAGCGCTGTAAGTCGTACCATGAGCTGGATAACATGTTCTAGGTTTTAAGGGTTACTTTTTTTTTGAAGGGATGAGCCGTACCATGAGCTGGATAACATGTTCTAGGTTTTATTCTCTCCGTCAGTTCTTGCATATTTGCATCCGAGGAAGGGGATTTTTAGTGTACGTATAATATTATACCCGTACATTGCTGAATTCACTTGAAGGGGCTCAAGTTCTTGGTGTTGAATGTAATATACCGTACCGTATGGGTATGGTATAGTATACCAACCCATACGGTACAAACCTTGTACACCACGTTGTGGGGTTTTTCCCAGCATTATATAAACACGCAACACGAGCCCTAACGGGTGATCGTTTCCGCTAAACCCCAGTACGATTGATATGGTAACAGAGCATGGCTCTTCCCTGACCTAGCTGCCGTCACCGCCGCCGCCGCAGTTCATCTGTCGCCGCCACCGTGATCACAACAAATCCATCGCCGCAGCATCCCTGCCGCCGCAATCTACAACCACAACAAAGCTGTCGCCGCCGGTGCATCTTCGTGCCGCCGCCGCCGCCTACAAAATCCTACAGCCTACACAACCACAAAATCGCCGCCGCCGCATCTAGCCGCCGCCGCCAAACAACTCTACAACAAAGCCGCCACCGCATCTAGCAGCCGCCACACAAAACCCTACAACAAGGCCGCCGCCGCATCTTGCCGCCGCCGCATCTTGCCGCCGCCGCCCAAAACTCCAAAAAACCCTACATCCATGGCGTCCTCTGGATCGTCCGTGACGTCCCTGGCCGCGACGCTCGGAGCGCCGCCTGCCCAGCTCCTGACTCGAGAGAATGTCCTCGTTTGTAAAGCCCTAGTGGTACCTGCTCTCCGTGGTGCGAGAGTTCTGAACCTTGTTAAAGGACTCGAACCTGCTCCCCAAGAGGAGATTGAAGTGGAAGATAGAAACGGCAAGAAAGTGCAGGTCGAAAACGAGGCATATGTCACCTGGATCATGCGTGACCAGCAAGTTCTAAGGTATCTCCTGCTCACAATGACTCAGTCACGCTCTCGGACACAGCAGCTCCGTTCTGCACTGATTGAAACAAAGAAAGGTGATCTTTCAGCTGAAAAATATTTTGCTAAGATGAAAACTATAGCCTCTGAACTTGCTGCTGCCGGAAAGCCTCTTGATGATGATGAGCTAATTTGGTCCATCCTTCATGGTCTTGGAGATTCCTACAATACTCTGAAAATAGCCATCCGTGCCAATCCCACCACTACATTAACAGATTTGTTCAGCCAACTTCAGGCGTTTGATCAGCTACACAAGGTAGAAGATGGTGATGTGTTTGTCTCGTCTGTCAATGCTGCAAGGCGTGGCAATGCTCCTCCATCACGAGGGGGTGGAGGTGGACGTTCAGATTACAGAGATCACTATGATGACAGGCGTGGTAGTTCTGCTGATCGCTATGATGATAGACGTGGACGTTATGATGGTGGGCGCCGTGATGGACGTGATGGACATGGTCAGTATGACCGCCGTGATGATGGAGGCCGCCGGGATTATGGTGGTCGCCGCAATGACAATGTGCAACGTGATGATGGAGGAAAGCATCGTGACAACCGTGATAATCGACGTAGAGATGGAGGTGGTCGTCGTGAGCGTATTGACCGTGCTCCCACGCCATATGTCAACATCACCTGTCAGATATGTAAAATTCATGGTCACCCCGCTGCAGAGTGTTGGTGGCGCTACCAGAAGGATGGCTCGGATAGTGATGGTGAGCAAGATGACAAAGCAGCACATATGGCATCCTATGGAGTTGATACCAATTGGTATCCTGACACCGGAGCAACAGATCACATTATAGGTGAATTGAGCAAGCTGGACATGCATGAGAAATACAAGGGGCGTGACCGTGTCTACACAGTTGCTGGCAATGGTATGAAAATTTGTCATATTGGTCATTCTACTTTGTGCACCCCTTCTAGTTCTCTGCATCTTAATAACATTCTTCATATTCCTAGCGCATCCAAAAACCTTTTGTCTGTTCACAAACTCACACGTGACAATGATATCTTTCTTGAGTTTCACCCTTTTTGATCAAGGATCAGGTCACAAGAAGGGTGCGGTTTAAAGGTCCCTGCCATGGTGGTCTCTACCCACTTGTTCCTTTTTCCACCGGGTCTTCCAAGCAAGCTTTTGTCACAATAAAGTCGTCGTCGTCTACTTGGCATCATCGTTTAGGGCATCCTTCTTCGTTTGTAGTGCAACAAGTTCTTAGAAAGAATAAAATTTCGTACACTCCTGAGATAAACCCTTATGTTTGTGATTCTTGTCAGTTAGCCAAAAGTCATCAGTTGCCCTATCCTGTCTCTACGAGTGTTTCCACTACTCCTTTGGAGCAAGTGTTCTCTGATGTTTGGGGTCCTGCACCTGCTTCTGTTGGCAAACATTTATACTATGTAAGCTTTATTGATGACTTTAGTAAGTTTACATGGATCTATTTACTCAAGAATCGCTCTGATGTTTATCAAGTCTTTCTCAATTTTCAACAATTTGTTGAACGAAAATTTGGTGCAAAAATTAAAACCATGCAAACTGATTGGGGTGGTGAATATGAAAAACTCAACAGTTTTTTTCAAAAGGTTGGCATTTCTCATCATGACTCATGTCCTCATGCTCACCAACAAAATGGTTCAGCTGAGCGTAAACATCGCCATATTGTTGAAGTGGGTCTTTCATTGCTTGCAAATGCATCTATGCCATTAAAATTCTGAGATGGAGCTTTTCTCACTGCCACCTTTCTCATAAATTTGCTCCCTAGCAAAGTGATAAATTTTGATACTCATGTTGAAAGATTGTTGCACTCCAAGCCTAATTATGTGTCCCTTCGCGTTTTTGGTTGCGCCTGTTGGCCAAATTTGCGTCCATAAAACAAACGAAAGCTTTCTTTTAGATCCACTCAATGCGTCTTCCTTGGATATAGCTCCCTTCACAAAGGTGTCAAATGCCTAGACCCCAATACTGGTCGTGTGTATATCTCGAGGGATGTGGTTTTTGATGAAAATGTCTTCCCGTTTGCTTCTATGCATCCTAATGCTGGAGCTCGCCTCAGCAAAGACATTCTTCTTCTACCCACAGATTCCACATCTCCTTCTAGTGGGGTTGCACAATTTAATGACTATATGCCTTTGCCCGTAATTCCTGTTGTTACTAATCCTACTCAGAATACTCCAGTGAACAGCCATGCAGATGATAGTACTACTGATGATGATGCTTCAGACGAAAATTCTGTTGAAAATGATGCACAAATGGGTTCAAACGCCTCTGAAAATGGTGCAGAAAATGACCTTCAATCGCATGCACAAGAAGACAACTTGGGCGCCAGATCCGATGCAGATTCGCCCATCAGGTCCGAACATGCGGCTTCCGATCCCGAGGTGGATCCTGCTGCCACGGACAGTGATGCGGGAGACAACGCCAGGGACAGTGCCGCTCCGCTCCAGTCAAGCGGCGACACGTCGCCACCTCCTGCACGCGGTCCTGATGCTCCTGCTGCACCGACAGCACGCCATGCACGCGGAGGCCCCGCTGCTTTGCCTGTGCGCCAACGACGTCGAGCTACGTCGTCTCCTCCAGCGGGGCATGGTCCCGCGCGCACTGCACGCCAACGCCGTCGCGCTCTCCTACACGTGCAGCCGGGGGAGAAGAATCTTCTGCACCTGCACCTGATGCTGTCCCATCTGGATCTTCTGCATCGGATGGTGCTGCAGTCTCAGCTGCGCCTGGAGTACAAACACGGCTATCAAAAGGTATTAAAAATCCCCGAATTTACAAAGATGGTACAATATGCGATGGTCGCTACGGTTTTCTTGCTTGTACAGGAGAACCACATAGTCTTGCTATAGCTCTTGATGATCCTCTTTGGCGCAATGCTATGCAAGAAGAGTACAATGCACTAATTCAGAATAAAACATGGCATTTGGTTCCTGCTAGTCCAAATAAAAATGTCATAGACTGCAAGTGGGTCTATCGCATCAAGAAACATGCTGATGGTACCATTGACAGATACAAAGCTCGCCTTGTTGCAAAAGGTTTCCGGCAAAGGTTTGGTATTGATTATGAAGATACGTTCAGTCCTGTTGTTAAAGCAGCTACTATTAGAACTGTTTTAGCCATTGCAGTTTCTAGAGGATGGAGTCTACGGCAGCTTGATGTCAAGAACGCGTTCTTACATGGTGTTCTGGAAGAGGAAGTGTATATGAAACAACCTCCAGGTTTTGAAGATTCTCATACTCCCAATTACATTTGCAAACTTGATAAAGCTATTTATGGTCTAAAGCAAGATCCAAGAGCATGGTTCTCACGGCTCAGTTCCAAATTGCATGATCTTGGATTTAAATCCTCAAAGGCTGATACCTCCTTGTTTCTCTATCACAAGTCAGATATAACTATTTTTGTCTTGATTTATGTTGATGACATTATAGTGACCAGCTCTTCAGATCAAGCTATATCGGCTTTACTTCGAGATCTCAATGATGATTTTGCTCTCAAAGATCTTGGAAACTTGCATTTCTTCTTGGGCATTGAAGTAACAAGAGCTTCCATTGGTATACTTTTGACACAAGAAAAATATGCTTCAGATTTACTTGAGAAAATTGGTATGAAGGACTGCAAGTCTGCACCGACGCCTTTCTCTCCTAATGAGCCTCTTTCTCTTGGTGATGGGGAATCTCTTGGTCCCAAAGACTGCACACAATATCGCAGCATTGTTGGTGCATACAGTATCTTACATTGACACGTCCAGATTTATCTTATTCTGTTAACAAAGTTTGTCAGTTCCTGCATGCACCGACAACCACACATTGGACAGCCGTCAAAAGAATCATGAGATATATTCAGGGTACTGTAGATCTTGGAATCACTTTCAAGTCATCTCCTTCTACTCTTTTAAGTGCTTTTTCAGATGCAGATTGGGCTGGAAGCCCTGATGACAGACGGTCTACTGGAGGGTTTGCTATATTTGTTGGTCCAAATCTGGTTTCATGGAATGCAAAGAAACAAGCTACAGTTTCACGTTCCAGTACAGAAGCCGAGTACAAGTCTTTAGCCAATGCCACAACTGAACTAATATGAGTTGAAGCACTTCTTGGTGAGCTAGGAGTCAAGCTTCAGGAAAGACCATGTTTATGGTGTGATAATTTAGGTGCCACATATCTTTCTGCAAATCCTGTGTTTCATGCACCTACCAAATACATAGAAATTGATTTTCACTTTGTTAGAGAAAGTGTAGCTGAGAAGAGGCTAGACATCAAGTTTATATCCAGCAAAGATCAAGTTGCAGATGGTTTTACAAAGGCTCTCCCGGTTAGAAACCTTTTAGAATTTAGACGCTCCGAAGTTTAGATTAAGGGGGAGTGTTGAATGTAATATACCGTACCGTATGGGTATGGTATAGTATACCAACCCATACGGTACAAACCTTGTACACCACGCTGTGGGGTTTTTCCCAGCATTATATAAACACACAACACGAGCCCTAACGGGTGATCGTTTCCGCTAAACCCCAGTACGATTGATACTTGGATACCACCTGTCCACCTGATATGCATTGGCTGAAGGTAAATATTGGTGTCTCTGCTGGTGCTCAAGCTCGGGCTTTGTTGGTGTACAACAGGGGCAAAGTTATTCTGAAAACCAACCGACCAGGCAATCACAAAGCTAGCTTTTCATCTTTCACAAGCAGCTGTACAGCGTCCATCCAATTCCAGTTAAGCAACGCAAAGTACAACAGTACATCGTAACTGCTTAATTCCTCCTTGCTAGCCTGCTCGTGGCACCCTGCGCCGTCCGTCATGCTGGTGGCGTCGAGCACCATGATGCGTCCTGCCGGTAGGACTCCGACCATGGGAATACTGGAACTTCTCCAGATTCTACTTCTTTATTTTCTATGGGTCATGTACGATATGGAATAAAGAGTAAAATTTGCAAACTGCAAGCTATAGCTATGGAATGCACGCAACATAGAATTTCTTTATCGGTTTCTAAACCCTTCATCTATTCTCCATGCTTTGTCACGTGGGTTCAACCAGATGACATCCAATTAATTATGTTTTAGAGGTTTAGGTATCTTAGTAGCATAGTTCTTCTGAACGACGATCACCATGCTCTTTACATAATTTTCCATGATGAAAAAGTGTACAAATTATCTCATGAAGGCATTAACATCACCAGTAACATATTATTTCTCTCCCATTGCAACGCACGGGCACGTTTACTAGTTCATTGAATAGATAGAAGGTTCCTCTCTATTTCATGGGTGGAATAACAGAAAAGGAGGATTTTAAAAAAAGTACTTTTGAAATCTATTTCTATGTGTAGTGGAAAGGAGTTGCGATTGTTTGGTTCAGTTTATGAGGGAAACTAGACCCAAAAACCATACAGGTAATACCAATCGATTTACAACGCACAACCACACACAACAAACAAGGGCACGCCTTGCCTAACCCGTGTCAGGGATGGCGAGAGGTCGGGACACCGAGCCACAAGACCACTTCACAACCGAAGCAAGACAACTCGAAGCACAACCCAAACTCTAGGAAAGCACGTGTCAACGTACAACCCACCCTTAACGCCAAGAAGAAGAGACTGGCGAGTGGACAGCAGAACCCGACTGGACCTGAGGAGAGCGTCGTCGAAAAGATGTTGCATCAGTGTACATTGCGCCCTATGGGCCCACACTCCAAGTGGAGGCCAACCCAGGCAGGCTGGCACCAAGCGCTGCCGTAGGACTCCTTGAGCAACCCGAACATCGCCTCTAAGGAGGTACGTGATTGCGTGGATCACACGTTCGCTGGGAGACCCCAAGAGGAAGGTATGATGCAGTATAGAAACAGTTTTCCCTCGGTATGAAACCAAGGTTTAATCGAACCAGTAGGAGTAAGAAATCGCTTTGGAAGGTTGTTGGTGACGGATTATGGCACGGCGCAGCACCAGGGAATCCAGCGCCAACGTGAAATCTGCACACAACACAATCAAACTACTTTGCCCCAACGAAACAGTGAGGTTGTCAATCTCACCGGCTTGCTGAAAACAAAGGATTAAACGTATGGTGTGGAAAACAGTAGTAAATTGCAGAGAATGAAAAGGAACAGTGTTTGCAGTTAGTTGTATTATCAGTGTAAAAGAATGGACCGGGGTCCACAGTTCACTAGTGGTGTCTCTCCATAACAGATAACTAACATGCGGGTGAACAAATTACAGCTGGGCAATTGACAAAATATTGAGCGCATAACAATACATATATATGACATGATGATTACTATGATATTCATGTGGGCATTACGACAAAATACATAGACCGTTATCCAGCAGTCTATGACTAATAATCCACCGCCAGGTTGTCATACCGAGTTCCCCGTTGGTATTAAGTTGCAAGCAACGGATAATTGATTAAGTAATGTGCGTAAAGTAAACAAATGCATTAGACCTAACGGCGTACCCTTAAGCTAAGCATCGGTTATTTTATCCCTATGGCAACAGCACATCCACAATCTTAGAAGTTATTGTCACTCTCCCAGATTACCGGAGGCATGAACCCACTATCTAGCATAAATACTCACTCTTAGAGTTACAAGCATCTACTTGGCCAAAGCATCTACTAGTAACGGAAAGCATGCAAGATCATAAATAACATATAAGATAGATTGATAATCAACTTGACATAGTATTCAATATTCATCGGATCCCAGCAAACACAACATGTAGCATTACAATAAGATGATCTTGATCATGATAGGCAGCTCACAAGATCTAAACATGATAGCATAAATGGAGAGACAACCATCTAGCTACTCCATGGACCCGTAGTCCAAGGATGAACTACTCACACATCACTCCGGAGGCAGCATGGTGATGTAGAGCCCTCGGTGATGATTCCCCTCTCCGGCAGGGTGCCGGGAAGAGCTTCTGAACCTCCCGAGCTAGGGTTGACGGCGGCGGCGTCTCTGGAACTTTTCGTGGATAATGGCTCGGGTATCTAGGGTTTTCGCGTCGGGAGGAATAAATAGGCGAAAGGGCGGCGGCTGCGGAGCCACGAGGGCCCCACACCACCCCACGGCGCGGTTGGGGGTGGGCCGCGCTGCCCCATGTGTGGCTGGCTCGCGGCCCCCCTCCATGTCTCCTCTGGACTCCGTCTTGTGTTGGAAAAATAGGAGGTTCTGTCCAAGTTTCGTCCAATTCGAGAATATTTCCAGACTAGCTTTTTCGGAATACAAAAACAGCAGAAAACAGGAACTGGCACTGTGGCATCTTGTTAATAGGTTAGTCCCAGAAAATGCATAAAAATGCTATGAAGTGTATATAAAACATGTAACAATTGGTATAATATCAACATGGAACATCAGAAATTATAGATACGTTTGAGACGTATCAAGCATCCCCAAGCTTAGTTCTACTCGTCCTCGAGTAGGTAAAACGATAAAAACAAAATAATTTCTGAGGTGACATGCTACAATCATAATCTTGATCAAATAATACTGTAAAGCACATGTTATGAATGAAGTGATCCAGGTCAATGGTCTATAGTTTGCTAGCAAGTAGATAATGAGCAAACAACTGAATCATATAAGCAAAAACTTTTCATGAATAGTACTTTCGAGACAAGCATCAAGGAGTTTTGCATAAGAGTTAACTCATAAAGCAATAGATTCTAAGCAAAAGGTGTTTAACCAACACAAAGGAAGATTTAAGTTTCAGCAATTGCTTTCAACTTTCAACATATATATCTCATGGATATTTGTCAACACAAAGCATATAATAAGTGCAATATATGAGCATATAAAAATTGTTGCACCAAAGTTGACACTAGTGTTTGCTTCTAAGATAGAAAGAAGTAGGTAAACTGACTCAACATAAAAGTAAAAAAAGGCCCTTCGCAGAGGGAAGCAGGATTAAATCATGTGCTAGAGCTTTTTAAGTTTTTGAAATCATATAGAGATTGCATAAAATATTTGACACTCCTCCCAACCTTTGCTAACACAAGCCATGGCTAACCGAATCCTCGGGTGCCTACCAATCACATACCATGGAGGAGTGTCTAGTTTTGAGAGGTGTTTGTTAATTGTCAACGAATGGTAGCGGATGAAAACAGTATTCTCCCTATCAAACAGACTTTTAAGAGCGGCTCCCATGAAGGACGTTATTTCTACCAGCAAGGCAGATCATCCCTCTTCTCTTTTGTTTACACATGCAGGTATTTCACTGTTTGTCATTGCTTACTGATAAATCAGGGCAAAAATGTGAAGAGAATTAAGCGGTTAAAGTTGTAATTAATTGGGACTGGGCACCCCATTGCCAGCTCTTTTTGCAAAATTATGGATAAGCGGATGTATATGCCACTAGTCCAGGTGTAAAGTCTGTTTGACAAGTCGAATAAAGAATAACCCACTACTTCCTCATGAGCTAGTAAACATTGACACAAAAAGGAATAATAACAATTTTGAATAATTTAAAGGTAGCACATGAAAAATTTACTTGGAATGGCAAGAAAATACCACATATAGGTAGTTATGGTGGACACAGATGGCATGGATTTGGCTCAAGGTTTTGGATGCACGAGAAGCATTCCCTCTCAGTACAGAGTTTAGGCTAGCAAGGTTATTTGAAGCAAACACAGGATATCAACCGACACAGCAAGGCTTATATGAAAACATATTGCAAGCATTATAAGACTCTACACTGTCTTCCTTGTTAACCAAACCCTTTTACTAGAAAATATCTAGACCTTAGAGATACCAAACATGCAAACCAAATTTCAACGAGCTTTACGGTAGTTCTTCATTAATAGGTTTTAACTACATGATACAAAAGCTTAATCATGAACTACTTGATAACTCAAAACAATTGACAAGTATCAAATTATCCAATACAGCGATCTACAAGAATATGTAAGCTTTTTCCATTATACCATCTACCACATGCAACATTTTCTGTTCCAACCAAACACCAATCAATTTATTTCAACATAAACTCTCCAAACAATTATAAGTGAAGCAAGAGAGTACTTTCTTTAAAAGAACTAACAGCTCTGAATAAGAGATGCATGAAAAACAGGAGCTAAAAGCATAGCAATAGCTAGACAAGAATACTCAACAAGTATAAGTGAAGAATAGGAGTATTCATATGAAAAAGCGGAGCGTGTCTCTCTCCCAATCAAGAATGCTGGGGTCCAATCAAGTTGACCATACGAAAAATAAAATACTGAAAATAAAACACACAGACGCTCCAAGTAAAGCACATATGATGTGAAAGAATTAAAATATAGTTTCACTAGAGATGACCTGATAAGTTGCTGATGAAGAAGGGGATGCCTTGGGCATCCCCAAGCTTAGACGCTTGAGTCTTCTTGAAATTTGCTGGGGTGATCCATGGGAGCATCCCCAAGCTTAAGCTCTTCACTCTTCTTGATCACATTATATCATCCTTCTCTCTTGACCCTTGAAAACTTCCGCCACACCAAACTCAAAGTAATTCTCATTAGAGGGTTAGTGCACAATCAAAAACTCACATGTTCTATAAGGACACAAACATGACCGTTACTTTTAACATTAGCTACTGCCACTGATGTTATGTGAAGCTCTTCACCCTAAAAAAGAATTCCACTCAACACTAGTAAAAGAGAGAATGCGAAAAATAAAAGACAGAATCTGTCTAAACAGAACAGTCCGCAAAGACGAATTTTTTCGAGCACTTACGTTGCTCAGATCGAAAAACTTTAAACTAACGAAAGATGCGTACATATCTGAGGATCACGCACAAAAAATTTCAGATTTAAATAATTTTTCTGTGATTTTACAGAATTAAAACGGTGAACAGCAGAAATCTGTTCCTGCGCAGAAATCCAAATCTAGCATCATCTTCCTATTAGAGGCAATACTTGGCACAACAATGCGATAAAATAAAGATACAAAGGAATTGTTACAGAAGTAAACAACTCCTTGACTCAAAAAAGAAAAAATTGCAGAAATAAAATAATGGGTTGTCTCCCATAAGCGCTTTTCTTTAACGCCTTTCAGCTAGGCGCAGAAAGTAAGAATCAAGTGTTTCCAACGAAGAAGCATCAACAATCTTACGCTTAGCTCTCTTACCTTTACCCTTATCTTTAGGAAATACTTGGTTACACATAGGTGAAGAGGCGAAATTCATAGTGCCTTGGCCCACATCTATTATTGCTCCAAAGCGTTTCAACAGAGATCTTCCAAGCGTAATTTGTCCTACTCCTGCACATTCAATGACAAGATAATCAATAGATATTGTTATCCCTAGGAGTTTTGTAAATACTCCTTCGGCTACTCCTCTTGGTAATTTAATAGTATTATCACCCAAAATTATACAATCTTCGCATTTGGAAAGCTCCCAAAGATTTAAGGAATCAAAAATATCCTTGGGCATTAAACAGAATTCAGACATAATATCACAGCGAGCATGAAAAGTTTCACTATTGATAACAACTTTTACTGAGGGAACCCATCCCGATGGTTCAAAAGTTACTGGCACATTATCATAGTGTTCACAAATTTGATTATACCCTTCTTTTAGACCAGATATGTTTGTTTCAAGAGTATTAAGTCTATCACTTATGCTTGTCAAAGCCAAATCAATTTTACTGATTGGAGGGCTAGAAATTGTAATCATTTTTTTATAGCATTAAAAGCTTGATCCCCATCATAACGAAGGAAATCTCCTCCTACCACAGCATCTAAAGCATACTGTAGCAAAGAACAAGACCAAAATAAAAGCTACTAAGAAGCAGGCTTAAAGTCATTTTAGGTTCAGTTTTAGCATAAGACTCAAAAATTCTAGACCAAGCATCTTTAAAACTCTCCTCACTTCCTTGCTTGAAAGTAAAGATCTCTTCCTCCGGTGACATGATGACAGGAACAGGGCTAGACATGATAACAAGACTGAAAAATAACAATTCGAAAAAATAAAAGTAACTAATTTTTTGTGTTTTTGATAAATAAAGCAAACAAGACTAAATAAAAATAAACTAAGCAAGACAATAACAAAGTAAAGAGATTGGAAGCGTGAAACTCCCCTTGCAGAAATCCTCTTGCTTCCAATATGGCGTCAGAAAATATGGCGTGTGGAAGGAAGGCAAGGAGATTGCTGAACCGAAGTGCTTCTGCTCCCCGGCAACGGCGCCAGAAAATATGTTGATTGCGTGGATCACACGTTCGCTGGGAGACCCCAAGAGGAAGGTATGATGCAGTATAGAAGCAGTTTTCCCTCAGTATGAAACCAAGGTTTAATCGAACCAGTAGGAGCAAGAAATCACTTCGGAAGGTTGTTGGTCGGAATATGGCACGGCGCAGCACCAGGGAATCCGGCGCCAACGTGGAATCTGCACACAACACAATCAAACTACTTTGCCCCAACGAAACAGTGAGGTTGTCAATCTCACCGGCTTGCTGAAAACAAAGGATTAAACGTATGGTGTGGAAAACAGTAGTAAATTGCAGAGAATGAAAAGGAACAGTGTTTGCAGTTGGTTGTATTATCAGTGTAAAAGAATGGACCGGGGTCCACAGTTCACTAGTGGTGTCTCTCCATAACAGATAACTAACATGCTGGGTGAACAAATTACAGCTGGGCAATTGACAAAATATTGAGCGCATAACAATGCATATATATGACATGATGATTACTATGATATTCATGTGGGCATTACGACAAAATACATAGACCGTTATCCAACAGCGTCTATGACTAATAATCCACCGCCAGGTTGTCATACCGAGTTCCCCGTTGGTATTAAGTTGCAAGCAACGGATAATTGCATTAAGTAATGTGCGTAAAGTAAACAAATGCATTAGACCTAACGGCGTACCCTTAAGCTAAGCATCGGTTATTTTATCCCTAGTGGCAACAGCACATCCACAATCTTAGAAGTTATTGTCACTCTCCCAGATTACCGGAGGCATGAACCCACTATCTAGCATAAATACTCACTCTTGGAGTTACAAGCATCTACTTGGCCAAAGCATCTACTAGTAACGGAAAGCATGCAAGATCATAAATAACATATAAGATAGATTGATAATCAACTTGACATAGTATTCAATATTCATCGGATCCCAGCAAACACAACATGTAGCATTACAATAAGATGATCTTGATCATGATAGGCAGCTCACAAGATCTAAACATGATAGCATAAAGTGGAGAGACAACCATCTAGCTACTGCCATGGACCCGTAGTCCAAGGATGAACTACTCACGCATCACTCCGGAGGCAGGCATGGTGATGTAGAGCCCTCCGGTGATGATTCCCCTCTCCGCAGGGTGCCGGGAAGAGCTTCTGAACCTCCCGAGCTAGGGTTGACGGCGGCGGCGTCTCTGGAACTTTTCGTGGATAATGGCTCGGGTATCTAGGGTTTTCGCATCGGGAGGAATAAATAGGCGAAAGGGCGGCGGCTGCGGAGCCACGAGGGCCCCACACCACCCCACGGCGCGGTTGGGGGTGGGCCGCGCGGCCCCATGGTGTGGCTGGCTCGCGGCCCCCCCCCCCGCGTCTCCTCTGGACTCCGTCTTCGTGTTGGAAAAATAGGAGGTTCTGTCCAAGTTTCGTCCAATTCCGAGAATATTTCCAGACTAGCTTTTCTGGAATACAAAAACAGCAGAAAACAGGAACTGACACTGTGGCATCTTGTTAATAGGTTAGTCCCAGAAAATGCTTAAAAATGCTATGAAGTGTATATAAAACATGTAACAATTGGTATAATATCAACATGGAACATCAGAAATTATAGATACGTTTGAGACGTATCAGTACGACGCTGTAGCGCCGCCACTGCCTGGACAAGCAGGCTGGATCTAGGGTTTCCCCCGTTGCACAAGAAGGGATTGGAAAAGGACTAGACGACGCCTTCAAGAAGGCGACAACGCCCATAAGCGTCGCCATCGTCCGCAACAACACGAGATTTCTCCCAGCCCAACATCATGCCCACAATCCATACACACATGCTATTGAGAGCCAACATCAAACACACCACAGACGAGAGGCCATCCCATGCCGTCGGCAAGGGTGCGATGGCCACCTCAAACATCACCTAGTATAGACCGACGTGTTGCCAAACCTTCTTCCGCTTCCCCGCATACGACGGGAGGATGCAACGCCCATCGAAGGCCCCTTTCATCTCCTGCCGGCCACCATCACCTCGTGCCATCACCTGCCACATCACGCCATGCCAGCCTTACAACAAGAGGATGAAACAACCAGCCACCATCACCTCGTGCCATCACCTGCCACATCACGCCATGCCAGCCTTACAACAAGAGGATGCAACAACCACACCAGACGGTGGCGCCATTCCTCTCCCCATCGTCCACCACCACCTCGAATCTCCGCCCCGCGAGGCAGCAGCACCACCACATGCAACGAGCATGAGCCGGCCTAGCCCTGCCGAGCAGCGGCAGAGCTCGAACCGCGTCCTGGCCGAGCGGGCCCGTTGAACCCAGATTTGGCCCAATCGGGCCCAAATGCGCCACTCATGCCCAGCTCCAGGCCGCCGCCGCCGTGTGCCTAGTGCGCCAGCCCCTCCGCCTCGCCATGCTCATCCTCGCCGTCGTCGCCCCACCGCTCCTAGGGCCCCACCACCGAGCGCAGCTCCGTTCCACGCGACCAGCGACCGAGACGAGCGTCTCAGCCTCGATGGTCCGCCCACAGCCCTCTGCCTCTCTGACGAGAAGGGCGCCGCCCCCGCCAAAGAATTGATTGTGAAAGACAAGTGTTTCATTCCCGTCCCTAATCGTTGATATTCGAGGTCGGCAGCGACAGCGGCAGCGGCCAGAGATCTCGAGTTTGAGGGTGCATTTTGGCTAGGGTTTGAGGGACCTCCGGAGTCGCTCGAGCGGGAGCGATCCAGGAGGTGAGGGGAGAGTTCCCTACCAGCTTGCTTGGTTTTCATGCAATGCCAACACACCCGCACCCAATTCTTAACGGTCTAGTTCCGCGTAAGAGAGCTGGAAAGCAAACAAATGGTAAAAGGGCCGGAAACCCTAATATTTGCTGGCAATATGTTCCTCTACCGGATTGCGACGTGTTGTTGTGCTCGTCCAATTGGAATGTAAAATGTCAGAAATTGACCCAAAAAATATGTTTTGAATTTCACTAAGAAGTTACGTATATTTAAATTAGGCTGATAATTTGAAGTGTATTTTCGGTAGATTTAATCATTGCACTGAAGTATTTTGGTCATTGTTTTTCTATCTACTCGTATCACTCCTTCGTGGTCGGGTTTCTGCTTTGGTAGCTTCTTCCTCGTGATTTTCGAAAGCGGTAGAGTATTCCCATCCATCGAAACTGCTGAACTGCCGCTTGCTCGGACTTATGTGAGTGCTCTACATGGTACAAAGCAATTCTAAAAACGAGATCCATTGGATAGAATCTCTCGTCTAAGACTCTTTGTCATAAACAAAAGGCAAATACATAGCAACAACCACATGGTCATGTAGAAAATCCAACATCCATAGCAACAACCACACATCAATCGTCGTGGCTGGGAACGTCCTCTTAAACACATGATCATGGGCTCTTTTTTGGAGCAGCAAACCAATTAATCAGGCACGACTTCCTCGAAATAGGTTTTCGCCCCGCTTTATAAATAAAGCACCGACCATCGTACAACCACGCATACAAACGCAACACCACACATGCTGGGGCCTCAGCAAACACAATGCCCAAAGGGAAAAAGAAAAGAAGGACATGGCGAATCGACGAAACGAAGATAACCCTCGACCGTTGCACCCTCTCCGATATGTCCACCACGCTCCCAGCATCCCGATGCGCCCAGTGCCAAGCAGCACCTCCAGAGGGGCACCGTCGACGCGCCCCGGCACTCGGAGTAAAGTGAACTGGGCGTACCCACGACGCCCTCCAACAAGAAATGGCGCCACCCGAAGGCGGCACCGCGTCGGTGTCGGCCAGCCGACAAAGATTTCTCCCGACCCCCAGACACAGAAACTCGGCGCAACTGGATCACCACCACCCGCTTCTCTGTCCACCAGCATGTGCCACCACGTTCTTGCCATCATCCTCGCCGTCTCTTCATGAACACTGACCCACGACCTGCAAGACAGAGCATACGACATCGCCGGAATGAGGACAGCAGCAACGCCAACCCACGGGAGGGAACAACCTCCACCACCGAGAGGCGGTAGTCGACCGGACAGAGCCGCCGAAGCAAACCAGGCCCACACTGGCCTAGCCAGGCCGAAAAGGCCCGTAAAGGTCCTGCCGCTCTGCTACAACAGGTTGGTCGGAGCGCCGCCGTCCCCTACACCGCGTCGTCGCCGCCACCATCTTCAGGAGGCATGGCATCCGCAGGCGCCCCGGCCCGCCCAAGCCCATATGGGGCCCGATGGGCCCAGATCTGGGCCGGAGGCAGGGCGCCGCCGCTACTCCCCGCCGCTCCACTGCCGGCGCCGCCGCACCAGCTCCACTCGTAGAGCTCCGAACCAACGCCTCCCTAAGCACACCGCCGCCGGAAGCTCGCCCCCGCGTGACCTCCTCCGTGCGCGGGTTAAGAACAGCCGCCGCCCCCGGCACCGCCCGAGCCACGATCGGCGGCTCACGCCGACGGCGGCAGGAAGGGAGAGGCGAGATGGGGGTGAGGAAAGGGCGGGGGAGGGCCGCGCCGGCCGCCGCGGGGGCGGCACGGTCGCGGGAGAGGGAGGGGTTCGGGAGAGGGAGCGGTCTGTGGTTCTCTGTATGTCAATCAGCCACGACTTCAACAAGAGTTACAGCCGAAGTTATTGCGTCGATCTGTAATCAAGTTGTTATTAATTATGCTTGTATGTGATTGCATGTCAATTCATACTAGTCACAATGGGAGTAACATAAGAAGTAACATCAATACCACGTAGGCAAAAAAATTGATGTGGCAGGTAATTAATAAGGAGAGAGATTATTGTGGTAACATAGTATGTTACCGTGACATCACACATTTCAATGAAAGATGTGTGTACATCCTAATAAATAAACTTGTGCATGACACTACACACTTGTTACTCCCCACTATGGAGATAGTAACTTAGAGTGCATGTGATGTGGTGGTTGACACGCTAGGAGGACATATTTAAATGATATGTTAGCATTAACTAAACCTGCGTGCCAAATCTAAGGTCGAACCCGTCATGGGTCGGTTTGTATTAGTCAGAGTCCAATTAGTTTTAGGAGTTCGAGTCGGTTAGGGTTTAGTTCGGCGACCCCTACCTCTTTGTCCTTTATAAACAAAGGGGGTGTCACAATATTAGGGGAGTTGAAAATTATGTAGAACTTTGTGTTCAAGGTTGCCTCCGTCCCACGGGATCGGCGTGTATGACGGCATCTCGGACGTTCATCTAGTTATCCAATAAATTGAGGCATGAAGGTTCTTGAGTCTGTCAAGAGTTGTAATGCGTTTGCGAGAAGGTCCTTGAATCTGTCAAAGGTTGTTGAGCTTGGCGTGAGGCGTGGTGTTCATCACCTTGTTGCTCGCCGTGGGATTCGTTCTCTCGTTCTTCAGATTGCGTGGATTGCTTCCGTGATTGGAAGAGTAGTTATCCGGTGGTTCTTGCGGTGAAAGATCGGGCAAACAATACACATCAGCATGTTACTAGTCTAAGTTACTTTCCACTGTGAGCAGCCTCAACTTCCATTTTGGAGGAGCGTAACCTTTTGATTTGTGGCTTCGTAAAAGCAATGGTGAAGGTATGCTAGAATCAAATGTGTGGTTAAAGGTCAAAAGAGCAAAACCACACCTCTACTGAGTCGATTGCGGCACAGTGGCTTGAGTGCACGACCGCTGATTCCGAATTTGCCCTTCTCACCTTGCTTGTGCTAATTCATCCTATGCTTCTTCCCTTTTGTAGTTTCGTTGCTTTTACCTTTCTGTTTTCTACGCTTAGCAGAGACGCGCTGCCAAGTTCTGCCAATAGCAACAGGACCTGCTTCCGCAATCAAGCTCCTCAGCTCTAAGCAATTTGAAGACTTTGTCACGGTTCACGCGACAGACGCCGGTATCTTGGGAAATTCTACGGTCTCTACAGAAGCCAGTTTGTCCAATCGAGCTACCACCCTACACAACGATCCTGATACCTCTCGTTCCAACCGAGAAAGTACTCTAGTTACACATGCTCCTATTTCAGCACATTCTCTGGCTAAACATTAACCGGATCGATCATGAGATGCAACATTGCTTAAAGCCAATTGCCAGATAATTTTACTCTTGTAAGGGAAATTCGATAGCATGCTGTATCAAGAAAATTCACTTGCTTGTTAATATGAAAACGCATACCTTTCAGTGTGCATGCTCTTTTATAGCCAGTGATTCGGTCATCCAAGACTGCGGCCGTGAAGAAGTGCATCGATTCACCTACCATCCATATTTATTTATTTTTTGAATTCATCCATATTCATTTATTGACACCGTGTCAACTACTCCGGCCGTGGAGACTACGGCCGTGGAGTAATACTTTTTTGAGAGAGATCTGTTAAGTCTTACCGACAATACCCTGCTCATGTCCCGAGTATACATTAATGCACGTGCTTAACAAAATTACTCAAAATATGAGGTTCCTGAATGCCATGTATTGCGGATGGCATGGCGTCATGGCCACAACGTTTACATGCCAAGATGACTATTCCACTGACAAGTCACAAGAGGTAGTGAGAACCAATCTGTTGTTGGATGGTTAGTATGATGGTTGTACCCAACCAATCAGAGTTTAAATCTTACGTTTGACACTGGTGTTATTATCATTTAGACGGAATATTCTTCAGTGGGAGGCGATGTTCCCGTTGATAGCAACGCGTCTGTGGTGACTTTGTCAATTTCAAAAATCGACCCGTCGGCTCAGTCTTTTACAAGTGCTCTTAGGGGTAGGGTGTGGTGTGTGCGTTCATAGGGGTGAGTGTATGCTTCGTCGCCGCGCACGAGGTGCTTTCTGGGTGTTCGTGGCCCTCTTGCCGTTAGACGATATCACACCACTAAGGGTGAAGGCGGAGGAGCGGAAGTGCAAGATGGATGATCCGACCACAAAGTTTGGGAGGGATTGGCCGAGGACAACGGCGGCGTCAACTTGGAGGAGTTCAAAGGCATCTCGGATATATTCGAGGACGAAAAGGCGTCGCTACCGCTGACGTACGTGTCGGTTATCGTCATATACTCCGATTCAGGTCTTTAGCTAGAGTTTAGTTATTTATGCTTGAACTAAGTTAAGTATTATTTTAATTTGTTTGGTTTTAATTTTAGTTTTATTTGGAAAGATGGGTAAAAACGAACACAATTTGGTGGTGCCATACTGCCATTGTAGTTTCCCTGATAACTCGTATGACCACAATTACCTTGATATGTACATAGGTACTGCCCAGATCAATTACTAAACCAAAATTGGGACGGATAAAATTCTCAATTGAAACATCTTATGTTTTTCTTATACGAACATATTCTTATTTCTAAATAGTTGCTTAGTCATTTATAATCCTTAGTGCTCTGAACATTATCTACAGCATCCGGAAATCAAGGAGAAGGAAATGACGCTCAGATATTTACATAAGTTCCGCCTGCATATGGCATAATTCTTGGTTCATACGGTGATCAAGAATAAGCTCCTGAACGGCTAGAGACACATGATTTTCAAACTTCTCCTAGTCCTTGTCCTAGATTTGTCATCTCATTTGAATCATTTACATTTTGATGTATGTATGCATTGTATCTGTACAACAATAATACTTATGTTGTTGAATTGGCCTCTACGGTTATTTGATTGAGTTCCCAGATAATTCCGGCCCCTCAGGATATTTGAACATTTCCGAACAACCCCGGCCTCACCGGACAAGCCCGCTATAGACGACAAATGACGCTTCCGGAAATATACAGACTTTCTGAGTATATACAGTTGTTTTTAAAACATGACCAACGTTGGGGCCCGGAGCCTGTTTTTATTCCCAACCATCTCTAAATTATGCCGGAGCGTCTGGGTAAAGTCCGGACGTTCCGTCCCAGTGGAGACGGTCGAGGAACTCGTCCGCCTCTGACGTGCATGTTGGCTTTCTGCTGCGTCCGCCTCGGGTTGTAGAGTCGGGTTGTTTTAAAAGCCGTCTGAGGGGCTAGCTTCCTAGTCGGACGATGAAACCGGTTTTGGGCGGCTGGATCATCCTCAACTATTGCTCCAAGTCGGATGAGAATAATGGCTTAGCCCCCCATGATCCGACTGTAATACTCGGTTCTGTAGTAGTGACAACTACTTCCTAGGAGATAAGAAGAACAACATGGTGAAAATGGGCTAACCGACAATTACTAAGGATATGTTTGGCAGGGAAGTGTTTCTAACCCAAAGTGTTCGAAACTATTGTATTTTCACGCCTAGAAAATAAATACTTCAAAAGAATTCGGGCCACTATTTTGTATATTTCAAAATCAGTATAGCTTCCTAAATACCGAAGTATTTGAAAATACATTTTTTGCTAAAACACGCCTCAAAGTATTTGAAAGCATGCTATTCTTAGAATACTTTAAGAAAAAAGGCTTCCAAACACACCATGATTGTTCCCGGTGAAGGTAGAATTTGAGCAAAATACCTCTTGGACAAAGATTTTTTTTCAGGCTCACACCATTCTCCATTCTTTCCTAATACCATTTTGCTTCCCAAGTGAGCGAGTTAGATGCATTGAACGTTTGTTTATGTAACCTTTGGTAGACACATTTTGTTTATATGTGATCAATAGTACAACCCGAGTTAATATGGATACAACACTTCAGCTATCACCCATTCGAGTGTCTGATTTATGGGAGCATACGTACGCAATAAATTATCAGATCTTGGTGGTGTCTATGCTCTCTAAATAGGAACAACCCACTAAAAGGTATTTCTCTTAACATGGAATTATGTCACATCACCTCTATGCCACATGATGAACCCATGATGTATCACATAGCGTCCATATGCAAACAATAACCGTCACATAAGTTGACTTAGAAAAGAAATTTGCAAATTACGTTATTCAAGAATATGAAATAAACCATTAAAACTGTTTATTGGGCATGGGTACTTTTAAAATGGGGGTGACGTCAGTCGTCAGACTGCCGATGAACCACTCACGGGCTCTTTTGATTCATAGGATAACAAAAATATATGAGAAGATGAATTCTCTTTGATTGTAGTGAATGAATATTTCATGATATATAACCTAATGTTATTTTCCTATGAAATTCCAGTACAACATTGTTATAAGATTGTTTATGAATCAAACAGTTTCTACAGGAAAATTCATAGGATCTCAATCCTAAATTATATGAAAACCTCATGAATCAAAAGAGCCCTAATATAGAATCCCCCATCTAAGACTCTTTGTCATGGACAAAAAGCAAAAATCAGTTATTCTAGATGTTTCTTGAGGAAATAAATTTTCACATGCTCATGAAGAAATCCAACATCCATAGCAACAACCACACATCAACCATCGTGGCTGGAACGTTCTCTTAAGCACATGAACATGGCCTATTTGTTGGAGAAGCAAACCAGTTCATCGGCCAAGACTGCGATGAGAGTTACTGCTGAAGTTATTGCGTTGATCTTGCGCATGAACGTAACTGTACTCAGGCCGTTATTAATTATGCTCGTATGGATATTGCGATTACCATGCCAAGTGAATAGAGATCCTATTGTCCGGCAACTAATTCCATTTTGGAGGAACCTTTTGATTCGCGGCTTCGTAAAAGGAATGGTGCAGTTATGCTCGAATGAAATGTTTGTTTAATGGTCAAAAGAGAAAAGAAAAAAACGCCTCTACTGAGCCTAATGCTGCCCATTGACTCGAGTGCAGGACCGTGATTACTAGTTGGCCTTCTCGCCTTTCTTGTGCCGTTTCTTCCGATGCTTCCTCTGTTCCATTGCTTTTGCCTTCTGTTTGGTACGCTTCCGGTGGTAGCAGACACGCACTACCACGTTCTAACAATAGGACCTGGTTTGGTTCCTGGGTAGAGTTCACCTCTAAGAAATTTGAAGACACTCACACGGTTGATGTCACAGGCACCGACATCTTCTGCAAATTCCACAGCCTCTACCCAAGCCATCTTGCCCAATCGAGCTACCACTTTGTGGCATACAACTTAGCTTGCGGCACGCTGAAGAAACTTCTCACGTGCAGACTTGTTCCTAGGAATGAACAGCCACTCTATTCAAGGGTCCTGATGCCTCTCTTTCCAACCGAGCAAGTACTCCAGTTACACATGCTCCCATTTCAGCACATTCTCTGGTTAAACACAAACCAGATCGATCATGAGATGCAACATTGCTTAAAGCAACGATTGCCTAATAATTCTACTCTTGTAAGGGAAATTCGATAGCATGCTATGGTGTCAAGAAAATTCACTTGCTTGTTAATATGAAAACGCATACATTTCAGTGTGCATGCTCTTTTATATCCAGTGATCCGGTTATCCAAGAGTACGGCCGTGCTTTCATCAGGACGGGGAGAAGTGCATGTCAATTCACCTAACATCCATTTACACCATGTAGACTAATACTCTGATCATGTATTTTCAGAGAGAACTGTTAAGTCTTACCAACTATACTCTGATCATGTATTTTCAGAGAGATCTGTTAAGTCTTACCAACTATACTCTGATCCGTATACATTAATGGCACATGCTTAACAAAATAAATAAAAATGGTATGGCGTCAGTAGCCATAACTAGCTACCTTTTTTTGTTGCAGACACAACCTTTACATGACAAGCTGGCTATTCCACTGACAAGTCAAAAGAGGCAGTGCAAGTCTGCAACAACCGTCGACCTTTTTATTTCTTTGAGGGAATCATGAACTAGTCTTGCTTGAATTCAATCATCGAGCGCTCTTCCGCTGCGATGCACCCCTTCCATCTCTAATTATAAAAAAAATTGGTAGGCTAAATTAGTCTACTAAAAAATCTTATAGTTGGGGCAGAGAAACTATGTTGTAACATCAAGAAAATACGTCAATTCACATTAGTTAGCCTCTTTGTTTTGGTGCAACAAAGGGAAAACAAAGGATTGCAATTTCCATAGATTGATTCACATGATACCGTTTGATTGATTTTTTTAAGGGAAGAGCCGGCCTTTGTATCAATGCATAGTCATATTTATTTCATTAATTCAGTTCAAAATGTTTATAAATTCAAGGTCAAATAAGGTGGATATAGATCAACCAACGTAAAAATGAGAAACATGTAAAGCCCAACATGTAATTCTTTTGTCAGACCGTTAGCCGCACCGGTTGAACAAATCACGTGCAACAATTTTCAAAAAAAATTGCACCCAATATACATGACCACCCACTTCTTGACCGGCTGGAGAAATAATCACATATAGATCCAATGGGTAGCCAAAAGATTACCTAGAAAAAAGAGGAAGCTCGTGTCTTGTTAAAAACACAATCATTTCGAACATGCTGTATGAACCAAAGCAAAGCACAAACCGTACTCGAATCTGATATTATTTTTATTTTTTGTAAACATATTCGTGATATAGCTTAAAAGTGATATATTAAAAATTAAACGAACAAGAGAGTAATAGACGAATATCAAATCTCATGCTTCTACTACGATGCAAGTTGCCGACAAAGTGATTGTCGAGCTAACTAGGTGGACTGGCCTAGAACTTGTCTATACTTAGCCATCTTCAAAGAATGAAAGCAGCGAGCTGATGCTGCATTTCGTAAAAACTATACTTTATATGAGTCATAGAAATGAGGCAAAGAAAATTCAGTGGGAGAATACATTTGTAGGCAAGTCAAAGGAAGAAAATAGGAATCTTATTATTCACTAAAACCTTTTTATTCCTATTTGCAGATATAATCAGGGAAAAGTACATAACAAGTGTGAGTTATGGGGCTCATCTGGTTAATGTTGGAACATCATTAGTTGGACTATGTGTCTTTAAAATTTTACCAATTCATAACACTTCTATAAAATATTCTCTATATTTACATGTGCATTCCTATCTTGTGACTATTCATGCATTTCTAAAACCCATGAGAAAAATGCACGTGACACAAAAATATCGAAAATAAACTTATTTCAACTAATTATAATTGCCAAGCTTTTTCCCTAGCAAACTTTAGCATGGAATAATGGACGACCAATGTTCATGGGACAGAAGATAGTTCTGCCCAATCCATCATGCATTACATCGGTCCTTACATAAATAATAATGGTTAAGTTGAATTAGAAAAGAAATTTAGAAATTATACGATAGTGGCATGTAGAAGCCAGTGAGTAGTTATTATCTATCTACTTATAAAGTTTGGATTTGGTGGTGAGTTCACTACTCTTTCTCCACTGATTATTCCATGAGGGACAGATAACCTTGCACAAGATACAAATAAACAAATGCATTTTTAACATGTGGAACCAAGAAAGTTGGCGAGTAGCTGCTGACGAAGAGCGTAACAGTTAGTTCAAGGGTCCTGACGTCTCTCATTCTCAATTGCAAGCGCTACGGCAGAATGCTCCCATTTATGCATCGTCTGCCTAATGCGAACCACATACCAGAACCAGCAAGCTTGTGAAGAAACGGTTGGCGAGCTATCAAAGCAGCATAAGTTTACTTGCTTGTTAATATATAGTATGAAAACGCAAAATACATGCCCTGAACATGATCTTTTATAGCCAGTGATCCGGTTATTCGTGAGTACAGTCGTAGTATACTCAGGATGGGGAGAAGTACATCAGTTCATTTACCATCCATTCAAATACCATAAACTAAATTTTATTTCTGAAGTACCGTACCCAATCGCACGGGCTGGCACACTTTAAAATGGAAGGTTCCTTCCTTTTTTTTACTCCACATATTAAGTTTATTTTAATTTATGTTTTGTCAAATTTGACCAATTTTATGTTAAAAGATATTAATCTATATTAATTTCTATAATATCAAATAAATAAAATTAATATTAAAATATATTATATGATGGATCAAATGGTATTGATTTGTATAATAAGTGCTGGTATTTTTTCTATAAACTTGATCAGACTTAGAAAGTTTGACTTATGCAAGCCTAAAATGCAGAGTAAGAAAAATGAAATAGTTGAGACCGGCATGCTAAGTCTCACCGACAATATTCTTACGAACGAAGAGAGAACGAGAAGAATCGCCAAATATTCGAGGTGTGATTTCGATTACGCTATATTGTATACGATACATGTGTGGCATAAAAGGCATGTAGAAGAACTCGTCAGTTCGCCATGATAATCTCCACACGGCGTCTGTTTAGGGGTCTTGGTCACTTCTCTTGGGAGTCGGTGGAGAGCATCTCCACCGGCAGCTCCGAAATTTTGTCCGGCACCCTCAAAATTTGCTCGCTTGAGGTGTCGACACATGTACGACAAAATGGGGATGCTGCTCCCATCAGCGCCCTCAAACCAAAACGAAAAATTGTTGATTTTTTAAGCAAAATGTTAAATTTCGTTCAAATTTCATTGGTATTTTACAAGATTTCTAATACAATTTAAACTGGCGTCGCGGCGCTCTGAAGCAACATAGCATAGCCCTAGTATTTATTTCTCTTTTCGAGGATTAAGCCGATCGGGATCAATAGCGATCAGGATTCTGACGTCCATCTGTTTGTTACCGTAATACCGAGTTTTTCCCATTACCATCATGCGCATAGTGTACTGTTGGGTCTTTTTCTCAGCCTAATTAAGTATACTAGATGATACCCCACGCGTTGCAGCGGGAGTTTGTGGTGACAAATCCATGTTGTATCAAACAAATTGCGAGTTAGTGGAATAAAGTCATTGCGACATAAGAATTTGTTGGGACATGGATAACTGTCAAGTAATGAACCAAACATGAATATATCAGAGTATAACGCATTGCTATTTTTTTATATTTTTATACAGAAAATCGAAGTTTTAAACACCAATACATGCCATGCTGGACACATTCTTCTCCACCATCCTTATTCTAAAGAGAACTGGACATTGCAGCATGCCACACATGTTGATCTTGTGGCATATATCAGTCTTATAATCCCGAAAGAGGGGATTCAAGGATTTTAAGAGATATTGAATGCAATCAATTAAGGAGCATAAAAAATCTTTTATCTTATTTTTCTTTGTATTCCAATCCAAAATCATCAAGTTAGTGACCTCTGACAAGAAGCATAAAAAATCTTTTATCTTATTTTTCTTTGTATTCCAATCCACAATGATCAAGTTCGTGACCTCTGGCAAAGGGATCAACTTAAGCGAAGCACTAAAAGGATGAACACAAATATGAGGAGTGCCATAGATCTATACATTTCCTGTACCGCTGCATTTTCTTTTTAATGCAAACACAATTATAATTACATAAAGAAACTTGTGGCATGTAGGGAATATTTTTCCCTTTTTTAGCCGTTGCATGATTAACTTGGTAGCTCTCTGCACCAAATTCTCAAATTAGTAATCTATATATTTGGGGACATGAAAAGTGAGCTACGCTAATCGGAAGAATCCCAAATTGATTGATAAGGCTGAGTCGGTGTGTAGCTAAAATGGAAGCTATGAAAGCAATCTGGATATAGTGCATGTGCAAATGAGGAAAAAAAGGCATCCATGTGCAGGTTGTAGTGTAGACGGTAACAATGTTACGCGTACTGAGATCAAGCATGCAATCCGTGTAGAAGTTAAAAATAGAGGAAAACTGGATTAAAAAAAGAATAGAGTAAAACTTCTATACCTGCAAGAGTGGCTGAGATGGGCGAATGAGCGAGGTCAGAGCATAGACGATTCCGGGGGATATGGGAGATATCTCGATCTGTGACCTGCAGAAATCCAGAAATCCAGCCGGTCATTTCTCTCTTATATATCAAGATGGAAATTCGCTACCCAAAAAAGCATGAATGAATCCTATCGCCGGCCGGCCGGCTAACTCATCACTGATCATAATGCCTTCCCGTACGAAGCAGCAAACAAAGCCCAACCTGGCCCCATCGACGTTATACAGAAGGTGGGCAAGAGAGATAGAAGATACGATGTAGTTGCTGAGGTCCAACTCGTGTGCAAGACGCTGGGACATCGGAGCATAGAATTTAAAGGCAGAAACGTCTGTTGGCCTTCACAATTAATATTTCCTTGTGTATTTCTTGCGGGACATTGTGAGGCCGGAGATGAAGAGGTTGAGGAGATAGTCCATCAGTTTCTTTTGCAATCAAGAAGGTGAACCAATAATGGAGATGAAGACGAATAGATTTCGGCTGAGCCTTTTTTAGAATTTTTTCTTGATGAGGTGGCACTCTTACTTAAGTGGATGGCTTGCTATGCCTAGATGATGTGGACCAATTAGAGCTTTGCTTAGGTTTACAACTTGCATGTTGAGAGAAATCATGTAGTGGGGCGCTCCTATTTAGATATAGAAGATACCGTACTTACTTAGCAGTGTTATCTCGGGCCCTAATTTTTGGAGCTGTTCGGTGGAATAGGGTAAACATGTGAATGTTCGGTCTTGACCGTACTGCCAAGCTGAAATAGACTGAAGAAAGTTTGGGAGTAGCTGCTGAGAAGGACGCGACAATTAGGGACATTAAAACTGCGCCAAAGAGGAGCTCTCACACGATCTCTCCCGAACTGGGCAGTTTTTGCCATCGGATCACGGTCTGAGAACAATTTTCAGTCAGTTCTGCGCTGAGCAAATGTCGCTAGGGGACGCTACACTGGAGGCAAAATCGGCCTATTGTGGTGAATTGGGCCTCAGTAGCCCGCTAAAGCTCAGCCAAATGTAAACGATCTGGCTTTAGATCTGCTCGACACCCTCCAATGGCGACCGCCTCCCTCCCATGCCTCTCCACGCAGCACCCCCCGACCACCTCTCTTCTGTGTCACCCGACACAGTAGAAGCTCTCCCCGGTAGCCTCCCTCCGGCGCCGCCGGACGCAGCAGAACCTCGTCCCGCTCTATTGCAGAGCAGCCGCGCGACCGAAAAGGTCCCGGCCGCCTCCCTCCATGCTGCAACTGAGTTGGAATAAGTCAGTTCAAGGATCCCGACGCCTCTCATTCTCAATGGCAAGCACTGCAACAAAATGCTCCTATTTTTGCATTCTCGGCCTAAAGCTAAATGTCAACCACAAACTCCAGATCGATCAAATTAACTTGTGAAGAAAGGGTTGGCGAACTATCGAATCAGAACAAGTTCACTTTGCATGTTAATAGTATGAAAATGCAAAAAAAATGCCCTGAACATGTTCTTTTATAGCCAGTGATCCGGCTATTCATGAGTACAGTCGAAGTATGCTCAGCATGGGGAGAAGTAGATGATCAGTTCATCTACTATCCATTCACACACCATAAATTAAATTTTAGTAGGTCTCAAGTGCTTATGTGTAAGGGCTCGCATGCACTCAATATGGAAGTACCTGTTACTCCGCATATTAGGTTTGTTTCAAGTCAAATTTTGTAAGATTTGACCAAATTTATATAAAAAATATCAATACCAACAATACTAAATAAATACAATATAAAATAATTAAATGATAGATTGAATTATATTTGTTTGAATTATAAATTTTGGTATTTTTCTATAAATTTGGTAAATTTTATTGACTTAAAGCAAACCTAATATGCTGAGTTAAATATATGAAATAGTTGAGAGACCGGCATGCTATGTCATCATCGACAATGAGAATGAGAATGATCACCACGTGGCCCAGTCGTGATTTTCATTATACCGTAGTATATAGGGTACATGTGTGCGATAAAAGGCACGTAGAAGCAACCCGCACTAGTAGGAAAACACCTTAGCGCAGTCCTCGTATCAGTGGTGTTTCTTTTCTGTTTGACGCGCTACTAATATAAGCAGTGGCGCGCCGTAAATCGGCATGAAACTGTTGGCCATGCAGATACAGGCGCTACGCCACTGGTACATGAGGCCCACGAGACCACGCGAGCGAAAAGTCTCAGTGACGCGTGGTTTTTGTAGCACGACACTAGTAATTTTGCATCGCTAGTGCATCTGTCTGGCACGCCACAGACAGGTGGCGAGCGGTGGCGTGCACGTTCAATGCGCGGCAGTAGTTTTCACCGCCTTGAACGACACGTGAAAGCACATGCTCATAGATGGCCCACTTGGCAGTCTCTTCCCCATTATATTCGCGCACCAAAGTCCGAGAAGGCAGCCTTTTCCACCGTGGTCATACCGCCGCTTCGAGTACTCGCCACGTCAAGTCGAAGTGCCAGTGCTTTGACCACTGACACATGGTGGCGTTAAATGGTTAATGTTGGAACATCATTAGTTGGACTATGTGTTTTTAAAATTTTGCATCAAAAATTTCTGTAATTTGTTTTGGCTATTTTTACATGTGCATTCCTATCTCGTGACGAGTCATGCATTTCCAAAACCATGAGAAAATTGCACATGACAACAAAATCATCGAAAATAAAAAATTCACGAATTATAATTGACTATATACTGTCAAGATCTTCCCCTATCAAACTTTAGCGGACCAGTTTTTATTATTGTTGCAATGTTTATGGGACATAAGATACCCAGTTCCGCTAAATCCATCATGCATTATATCGTTCCGCATACATAAACAATAATGGTCAAATTGAATTAGAAAAGAAATTTACGGTACAAATAAGTGAGTAGTTATTATCTATCTACTTATAAAGTCTGGAGTTGGTGGTGAGTTCACTGCTCCTTCTCCACTTATTATTCCATGAGGGACAGATAACGTTGCACAAGACAAAAATTAACAAATGTATTTTTAACATGTGGAACCACCAACCTCGCAAATCGGGTAAACAAAAATATTCTGTTGTTTTATGTGAAAAGTCGAGAGAGAATGGAGTGAATTGATTCTTTATTGATTGAGACTGCGGCTATTTATAGTAGCCCAACATTCGGGTTACAATGCCGGTTTACACCTTTACGTTGCTTCCGAAGAGGCACCATTGATCCCACTGGCAATTTCCATCTATAGGCCAAAGTTCCACGGCGACGGTTCGCTATAGACAGCGTTTGGACAAACAAATAATCCTATCTGCTAGGTGGATTATTCTGTAGAATATTCCTAATACAACTCTAACTGCCAAGTTAGCTTAACACCAACGCTAGTTGATCCTAACACTCCCCCTTGGACAAACGCTATCCTTTGTGTGCTTCATCATCATGAATTTTTTCATATGGTATTGAGAGCTTGGAATGTCCTTATTGATCTTCATAGTCTTTGATCTTGTAGAATTGATATCCTCGAAAAATCCTGCGAAAATATATATGGAGAAAATATAGGAATTTGATATACCGTAGGTATAGTTATTGTCTCAATAAGATCCATATGAGAAACCAATATAGGAAAACTCATAAGGAAAGAGTACAATATATTATTATCGGATGATAATTAATAAGTTCAGTTCTAGGAATTTTCTCCCCTGAACCTTGCAAATTCCGTAGTCGTCTCATACCAATGCCATGAATGCATTTTTGAAATGTAGTTGTTGGTAAAGACTTAGTGAACAAATCTGCAAGATTGTCACATGATTTTGTTTGCAGAATATCAATTTCTCCATTTTTCTGTAATTCATGAGGAAAGAACAGTTTTGGAGCAATATGTTTTGTGATGTTACTTTTAATATATCCCATATGCATTTGAGCAACACATGCAACATTATCCTCATAGATAATAGTTGGTGATTCTAATGAACCAATACCGAATGAAGTTTGAATATGGTTGATCACTCTGTGAAGCCATATACACTCTCGTGAAGCTTCATATAATGCAATTATTTCAGAGTGATTAGTGGATGTTGCTACTAAAGTCTGCTTTGTTGACTTCCATGAGATAGCAGTTCCACCATATAAAAACACAAACCCTGTTTGTGACCTGGCATTATGGGGATCAGAAAGATAGCCAGCGTCAGTATAACCAATCAGGGTCATTTCTTGATTTTTCTTATAGAATAAACCAAGATCTTTAGTACCATTTAAATATCTGAAGATATTCTTTACTCCTGCCCAATGGCGTTTTGTTGGAGCTACACTATGTCTAGCCAGTAAATTTACTGCAAAGGCAATATCTGGTCTAGTACAATTTGCGAGGTACATTAGTGCTCCTATGGCACTCAGGTATGGGAACTCAGGTCCCAGTATCTCTTCGTCATCATCCCTAGGTCTAAAGGGATCCTTTTCCATATCAAGGGATCGAACGACCATTGGTGTCTTGGATGGATATGATTTATCCATATTGAAATTTTCCAAAACTTTCTGAATATAAGCGGGCTGATAAACGAGTATTCCTGAGGGAAGGTGCTCAAGTTGTAAACCTAAGCAAAATTTGGTTTTTCCCAAATCTTTCATCTCGAACTCCGTCATTAAATGATTGCGTGCGACAATTATGTCTTCTGCGTTACCAATGATGTTGAGGTCATCAACATATACAGAGATGATACAAAATCCCTTTGAGGATTTCTTTATAAAAAAAGCATGGGCAATCATCATTGTTTGAGTATCCCTTATGGAGAAGGAACTCACTAAGTCGGTTATACCACATTTTACCCGACTGCTTCAAGCCATGGAGTGACTTTTGTAATTTTACACAATACATGTTGCGATTTATGTCTGGATTCGGAATTTTAAGTCCATCAGGAACTTTCATATAAATATCCGCATCTAGTGACCCATATAAGTATGCGGTCACTACATCCATTAACTGCATTGATAAATTCATTTGTACTGCCAATGATATTAAATATCGAAACGTAATTCCACTCATTACAGGAGAATATGTATCGTCGTAGTCGATACCGGGTCTCTGCGTAAACCCTTGTGCTACTAGTCTCGCTTTGTATCTCACCACCTCATTGTTTTCGTTCCTTTTTCGAACAAAAACCCATTTAGCTCCCACAGGGAAGATTTTATGAGGAGTAGGTAGTTCTGGTAGAAGTGGTGGTATTGGTGTATTCTGGAACAACGAAGAAATATGCAAGTTCTTGGTTATTCTGAGTACCATGTTGATCTTCAGGTGGAGGAGGCAGGTACACCACCATGGAGGCTGACTTGCGTCTATGGCGAGGCGCAAACAAGCGAGAGGCACAAAACATGGGACACCCTCAAGAAAATTTGTTCGACAAGTCAGCTCCCGTGGTTATGCATGGGTGATTTTAATGAAGTCCTGCGTCTGGATGAACACGAGGGGGTTGGACATAGACGCCAAGCTCAGATTCAGGCGTTTCGAGACACAATTGATGTGTGTGGCTTGGATGATCTAGGTTTCAAAGGTCACTTCTGGACCTTCGAGAAACGGGTGGCTGGTGGTTCTTACACTCGGGTTCGTCTAGACAGAGCCTTGGGATCGGCAGAGTGGAGCGCTCAGTTCCCGCTTGCATCTCTTAGCCACTTAACATCGGTTGCTTCGGACCATTGTCCTATATTGCTTCAATTACAGGAACAAATTGAAATATGGCCACTTCGGAGACCATTTAGATATGAAATTATGTGGGAGTCACACCCCAAGCTGCGAGGCAAGGTGGAGTCTGCATGGCAGCCTGATGTGCCGTCAGCGTCAGTTGAAGAGGTTCAACTTAAATTGCAAGGTCTTGCTGGTAACCTTCGCTCTTGGAATATAACCTCTTTTGGTAGTGTGAAGAAGGAGATTTCAAAGCTTAAAGCGCAACTACAGGTGTTACAGAACATGCCAGGGAGAGTAGGACCGTCCCATGTTGAGCTGAAAACAAGTGAACGATTAATGGAGCTATATCATCGTGAAGAAATTATGTGGCGACAGCGGTCCAGAGTTGAATGGTTAAAGGATGGTGATAAAAACACTAGATTTTTTCACTTAAGGGCATCTATGAGAAGGCGTAAGAATATGGTTAAATCATTGGTGAAACCAAATGGTGAGCAAACTGAGAATATGGTGGAGATGGAGGAGCTCACTTATTCTTTTTATAGAGACTTGTTCACATCGGAGGGTGTGGATGGTATGGAGCAAGTTTTGGAGCATGTGCCCACCAAGGTGACGAGGGAGATGAATGAAATGCTCTTGGCTCCCTATACTGACTCCGAAGTGAAGAAGGCCCTTTTCCAGATGTTCCCTACAAAAGCGCCTGGAGCTGATGGTTTCCCAGCGCATTTTTTTCAGCACCACTGGGATGTTTGCGGTAAGGATGTCACTCAAGCGGTCCTTCGGATTGTGAAGGGAGAGGAAAGTGCGGAGTGTATCAATAACACCTTTCTTGTGCTAATTCCGAAGGTACAAAACCCATCGTTGCTGACCCAGTTCCGCCCCATTAGTTTGTGTAATGTTTTGTATAAGATAGCCTCAAAGGTTATTGCTAATAGACTAAAAGAGGTGCTGCCTGAAATCATTTCTAAGGAGCAATCCACATTTGTGCCAGGGAGACTTATTACAGATAACATTATTTCAGCTTATGAATGTTTACATTTTATGAAGAGAAGCAAGGCAAAGGTGAACAGCTTTTGCGCTCTCAAGCTTGACATGATGAAGGCGTATGATAGAGTTGAATGGTCATATCTGGAAGCAATTATGAAGAAGCTGGGGTTTGCAGATGCATGGGTTTCGGTGATAATGGACATGGTAAGCTCAGTTTCCTTTTCGGTGTTATTTAATGGGAAGAAACTGGAGGAGTTTCGTCCATCTAGAGGTATTCGGCAGGGAGATCCGATATCCCCCTATCTTTTCTTATTGGCAGCAGAGGGCCTTTCGTGCCTCCTAAAATCTAGACCACAGTCATCTCATTTGTGCGGGATCAAGGTAGCTTCGTCGGCTCCGCCGGTGAATCACCTCCTGTTTGCTGATGACAGCCTGCTGTTTTTTAAGTCAAGCTCTTCAGGGGCGGAGGAGGTGTCAAACCTGTTGGAAATATATTGTGGAGCATCGGGGCAGCGTATTAACCGGGATAAATCTTCAATTTTCTTCAGCAAGTTATGTCCACAGCAAGTGAGGGAGGAGGTAAAAAATATATTGCATGTTCAAAATGAGTCGCTAACCGAAAGATATTTAGGTATGCCAACCGAGGTGGGCATTTCAAAAATTGGCACGTTCAAGTAGCTCAAGGATAGAGTTTGGAATAAGATCAAAGGTTGGATGGAGAAACTTCTCTCGGCAGCAGGAAATGATGTACTGATCAAATCTGTAGCCCAAGCAATACCTGTTTTCACTATGGCCTGTTTTCGTTTGCCACATGGCTTGTGTGAGCACATCAATTCTTTGATTCGGAAATTCTGGTGGGGCAGCAAAAGAGGTGAAAGGAAGGTGCATTGGGTCTCCTGGGAAGTGATGACAAGGCCAAAGTTCATGGGAGGTCTTGGTTTTCGAGATCTTGAGTTATTTAACCTTGCTTTATTAGCTCGTCAGGCTTGGAGGATTTTGCAGGAACCCTCATCTTTGAGTGCTAGAATTCTAAAAGCTACTTATTTTCCTAACAATCAGTTTCTAGATGCAGAATTGGGTTCACATCCGTCACAAATTTGGAGAGCTGTATTGGATGGTTGGGACACACTGAAACAAGGTCTGATAAGGCGGATTGGTGATGGAGCATCGACCAACATTTGACTGACAATTGGCTACCACGTGAGACCCTACCAAGGCCACTGTTATCCAGGATTGTTAACCCACCGCAGCTAGTCCATGAATTAATTGACTATACCTCGGCAACCTGGAGAGAGGATCGGCCAAATGCTATTTTTCTGCCAATGGATGCTGATATCATCCGGGTATTCCATTATGCACTAGTCCGATGCAAGATTTTTGGGCATGGCAACATGAGAGTAAGGGTACTTTTAGTGTAAGATCGGCCTATCGAATGTTGGTGGCGACTAAATACAGAAGAGAAAACTGGTTGGATGAAAACCCTGGATCTTCAAACACTCGGATAGAGGCGAAATCGTGGGAGTCTCTGTGGAAGCTCATGGTTCCCCCAAAGCTGAAGTTTTTCGTTTGGAGACTAGCGCAACAGTCTATTCCCTCCGCGATGTTTTACACCGAAGGAACATGGCAGATTCAGATGCTTGTGGCATTTGTGGAGGAAGGGACTCATGGAGGCATTCGTTACTTGACTGCCCCATGTCTTTGAGTGTTTGGGCACTAGCTGAGGATAACCTTTCTGATCGGCTGAGAGCTTGCGGCGAACGAAGTGCGAAGAATTGGCTGTTTGAGCTGAATGAGTCGTTGCCGCATGCAGATTTCAGTCGTGTGGTTGTTACTTTGTGGGCTATCTGGTCAGCGAGGCGTAAGGCAATACATGAGAACATATTTCAAAATCCCCTTTCTACACATATGTTCATTAATCGGTACATAGAGGAGTTCACAAGCACAGCGCCTGCCCGGGAAAGATCTAATCAAGTGGTATTCCGAGCTGTCCGTCGCTGGTTACCCCCACAATGCGATAGAGTAAAAATTAATGTTGATGGTGGATTTTCTAGTGATGCTGGTGTGTGCGCAGCTGCTGCCATTTGCAGGGATTCGACTGGTACTTATTTAGGTTCTTCGGCCATTGTTTTGATTGGAATTCAAGACCCGGTAACGGCAGAGGCCTTGGCCTGCCGAGAGGGGCTTGCCCTTGCACATGACCTGATGGCTAGAAATATTCAAATCTCTTCAGATTGTAAGACTGTGATCGGAGATATATTGAGCTACTCTCTTGGGAAGCATGGTGCTGTGGTGAAAGAGGTTCAGATGAGATCAAAGCATTTTGAATCTTGTGTTTTTGCTCATGAAGGAAGAAGGTCAAATTATGAAGCTCATAATCTCGCCAAGTTTGCCCTAGTTCTTGGGGTTGGTAGACATATTTTTTTTTTTTGAAAGCCTGCGTACATCAAGAAGTTCTACATACCAACGTATGAAGAACAAGAAGAAGAACAGAGCCCACGCAGGGGAACAAGCCTAGAACAAGCGCCAGCAACATCGCCGGCGAGGAAGACGAGGACAACTGACCTCCTTCTTACCACGGCCCTAGGGTACCTCCTCCAAAGAAGATCGCCGCAGAGCCCGTCCGCCGCGCCGCAGCGGAGCTTATGCCGATGAACGAATCCGGCGAGCACCCTTCCGCTCCAGCACCACCACCTTGCCGCAGTCGTCGTCGTCTCCAGCGCTGGCAGAGGCCGCGAGCCTCGCCCAGCCTTGAATTCCAGCCTCCGGGTCCTCCCTCGTAGCTCCACAGCGAGGAGGTCGACCTCCCCGCCAGCCGGCAAGGAGGAGGAAGAACCAGAGGAACGCCGCAAGATCCGGAGATCCCCGGCCACCAAAAGCCGCACGCGCCACGCCGGAGCTCCGCAGAACGCCGCCGCAGGAGGGGAAGCGCGCCGGTCCCCACCTAGCCGCCGACACCATCGCCGCCTCCACGACGCCGCCAGCGGGTTCCTAACACGACCTACACTATATACAGGCCGGGATCTGGGGATCCCCCACCCTCCCGCCGCCGGAGCGGCCGACGGAGGGGAGGAATCCCGCAGATCGCCGGCGAGCGAGGTGGTCGGGCTGGGTTCGCTCAAAAATCACCTCCCTGGCTACTGTAGCGAGAGAGGAAAGCGGTCGGCTCGCTTGTTTTACTGTGTTGGTAGACATATCTGTTTGGGTACTCCACATGATTCTGATATTGTACCTGTAAACATTTGTGTTAATGAGCAATAAACTGGCGTGATCCCCCTCAAAAAAAAAAAAAGCAGAGCGGTTATACGAAGTGCATTGACAATTACATAATGGCTCCCGTGCTTAAGCGGCTGACTATGGATATCCGCGTGTGGCCTTTTTCAACTTGTCGTGCTTCTCAGCGCCAATGATGGAAGATGTCTAGTGGAATTGCCGTAGTTCTTATCCAAATATTGGGGTTGGCCAACGCCCAACGGTGGCGTATGTAGGACCTTAAACTATGGACAGAGAAGAGTGCCCGCACCCTACAGTTGCTCATAGATGCTAAGGGAATTTCAAATATGGTATGGCAATCTGTCGAGCCTTTACATATATAGTCTGTTTTTACTCTAAATGTTAAGTGGTAGTTACATGAGCAATGTCGGTTATTCTTGGTGCAAGGTAGGTTGTTATTTCCAGGAAAAAAGATGTAGGTTGTTATTGGTGAAAAGCATGTCAGCCTCAAATCGTAGAGTTAGCACATCTTGCACAAAGAACAGTCTAAATATGTCGCCAAAATAAGATTTTGTCTACGACACAATAGGCAAGAGGGCATATTGGGACCTTGTATCTATCTAGAATTCTACTATAAAAAATGCAACTGAATTTTAGTAATATCAATTTAGCGTGTTTATTTGTTCGACTATCAACCTAATTCCGTCTCAAAATATAAGACGTTTGAGGTATTTCAATATTGACCACATACGGACTGAGATTAATGAATCTACACACTAATAAGCATCTAGATACATCTGTATATAAAAAATATCAAATTTCTAAAACATCTTATATTTTGATGAGGGAGTAATTTAGAGTTAGTGGTGAGTTCACTCTTTCTCCACTAATTATTCCATGCAGACGATGCACGACACATGGGACTAACAACCTTGCAAATCGCGTACAGGTGGGATCAACACTCCTGCAAATGACAGTATAGAAGTACATAATGTGGGGCCAATACTATAGAGGAACAAAACCACAAATAAGGAAGTGTACGACTAGGATTCCAACCGAAACTCGTCTATAGGTTTTAAATTCCTTGTCCCAACCACCTCTCTCAGTTTTATATCTAGCATAAAAAGGCAAATAATACTACTTCCTAGCTTCGATTGGTGACTGAACACGCAAGGTCGGCACTCGAAAGTTCACAAGAATAAAATGTTTTTTTCAACAACACCTAAACAACCAGGAAGTCGCAAAGTTGCAATCACTCATGGGATGAGCAGCGTTAGACACTTCAGTAGGTGTAAGGGACGATTATTTCTGTCGAGGATCAAGCCGATCGGGATTTGTAGCGACCAGGATTCTTACTCCCCTCTTAATTTTATTACAATAATGTCAATTTTTCTCTCTCTAATATAGAGTGAACTCCACTCACTAATTACCACATCTAGTGAAAAAATCGTCTAGATTATCAATTCTAGAAACTTTTCACCGCCTTTTTCTGAGTGCATTTCTGTTGGGTAAGGTGTCGGTTGATAAAAATATCAGGACACCGATGAGGAATTGGACAAATGGTGACGAGAACACTGGACATTATCGTCGTTATCTCCTTCCGATTTACATATTTTGACGGACCACATGGTGCTAAGATGTTTGTGTATTCTAATGAAACATGCATAATGTCGAAATAGGGTAAAATTGGGTTAATTGGTTTACATATGGTGTATTTCTAATTTTGTTTCACTAAATAAATGTCACAAATGCACAACTGTGCGGTAAAAAATGGAATTTACTCTTTATTATACCACGAGGCAGTGCACTGTTGGGCCCTTTTTTCTCTTTCTTCTCAACCTAACTATATACTGTACTTATTATTTAAATAAAAGCCGCATGCATCAATCGATGCAGAGGCTGGGGCTGTCCCCTTTTCTAAAAAAAATATACTGTACTTATTATTTACTTAGCATTTCGCTGGTATTCGGGCCCTAATTTTTTGAGCTGTTCGGTGGAACATCCGGTGGACGTACTGGGTCGTTGATCACCACTGAAGAACGTTGGCGAGTAGCTGCTGACGAAGAGCGTAGTAATTAGTTCAAGAGTCCTGATGCCTCTCATTCTCAATGGCAAGCACTACAACAAAATGCTCCCAAATTTGCATTCTCTGCCTAAAGCCAACCACATACTCCCAGATCCAGCAAGCTTGTGAAGCAACGTTTGCCGAGCTATTACTTGCTTGTTAATAGTATGAAAATACATGACGTGAACATGTTCTTTTATAGCCAGTGATCCGGTTATTCATGAGTACAGTCGCAGTATGCTCAGGATGGGGAGAAGTACATTAGTTCACCTACGATCCATTCACACAGCATCAACCAAATTTTATTTCTGAAGTACCCTATCGTACGAGGCTCGCATGGACTTAAAAATGGAAGGTACCCTGCGATTATTTCTACTCCACATATTAGTTTTGTTTAAAATTAAACTTTGTAAAGTTTGACCAATTTATATTAAAAAATATCAATACCAAATACCAAATAAAATACAATATAAAAAATATTACATGATGAATCAAATGATATTGATTTGATAGTATGAATGTTGGTACTTTTTTCTTTAAACTAGGTCAAACTTTATAAAGTTTGAATTAAGACAAATCTATTATACGGAGTAAAAAAAATGAAGTGGTCGACAGACCAGCATGCTAAGTCTGACCGACAATATTCTTCCGAATGGAGATATAACAAGCAGAATTATCACACGGTGCGTGATTTCCATTCACTGCAGTATATTACTCCATATATATGGTACATGTGTGACACATAGAAATAACCCATCCCTTAGCCACCATCAATCATGACAAGTGTCCGTCATCATCCAAAGCGGCATTTGTTTATTGGGTGCTCGACACTTTTTCGGGGACACCTGTGAAGATGATCGTCTATATTTCATTTTATAGTTAATGGTTTGTGAAGAAATTGTAGTTTCCAATTGCGGGAGAAATTATGGCATTAGGAACGGCTCTTCCACTTTAGTATTCTGTACGTGTTATATTTTAAAGGGAATTTATTTTTTGGAGTATTCTCAATTTGATGCAAGTTAATACTGTAACATATATGCATTATAATTTCTAGTTCTATTTTTTATTTCCTTTTTGGGGATTTCGATCCTCGAGCCAAACACAGGAGCGCAAGTGCGCAACCGTCCTAGTCCTTCTTCCTATCGCCCGGGCCGGCGCCGTCGCCGCCGTTTCGATTAATCAACTCGCCCTGGCTGCCTTCTGTGCGAGTTCCGCGATGGAGTTGCGGTTCAGCCGTCGCCCCAGCTCGCCATCACCGTACGGAGCTAGCCGTCGCTCTTTGGTGGACGGCGACGGCGCGGATCAGACCAGTGCCCTTCCCGACGACTTGCTCCTCCAGGTCCTCGGTCGCCTCCGCTGCGCCCGCCATGCAGCCGACACTAGCTTTCTCTCCCGACGGTGGCGCGGCCTATGGAGGCGCCAACCGGATCTCCACTTCAACGAGATCGCGGCGGAAGTTCTCGGCGCCGCGCTCGGCCAGGTCGCGCACCCCCTCTGTCCCTCCTCGAAATAGACATGCCCGAGAAGCACAGGATCATGGACCCTGCTCGCGTCTCCCTGCTGCTCCATGCCGCGGCGCTGCTCGCGCCGGCGAATCTCGTCATCACCGTCTTGGGGCCGACAAAGGATTCTCAATGGCGTTGACGAAGAGCGTACCAGTTCGTTCAAGGGCTAACGCTTCTCATTCTCAATGCCAGGCACTGCAACAGAATGCTCCCATTTTTTGCATTCTCTGCCTAAATGCCAACCACGTACTCCCAGATCCAGCAAGCTTGTGCCTTGTGAAGCAACCTTTGCCGAGCTATCGAATCAGCATAAGTTGTTTACTTGCTTGTTAATAGTATGAAAATGCAAAATACATGCCGTGAACATGTTCTTTTATAGCCACTGATCTGGTTATTCATGAATACAGTCTCAGTATGCTCATGATGGGGAGAAGTACATCGGTTCATTTACCATCCATTCAAACACCATCAACTAAATTTTATTTCTGAAGTGCCCAAACGTACGGGCTCGCATGCACTTTAAAACGAAAGGCCGCATTAAGTTTATTTTAAGTTAAAATTTGACCAAATTTATGTTAAAAATATTAATTTCTACAATATCAAATAAATACAGTACCAGAATAGTATATTACATGATGGATCAAATGATATTGATTTGTAATATAAATGTTTGTATTTTTCTATAATCTTGATCAAACTTAGAAAGTTTGACTTAAGACAAACCTATCTGTGGAGTAAAAATAATGAAATATTTGAGAGACCTGCCTGATAAGTCTCACCGACAATATTTTTACGAATGAAGATAGAACGAGAAGAATCGCCAAATAATTGAGGCGTGGTGTCTATTATGCTTTGTTATATAGGGTACATGTGTGGCATAAAAGGTGTGTAGAAGAACTTGTCACTTCACCCATATCAATCAGACAAGTGTTTGATATCCTCCAAATGCGTCTGTTTAGGGGCGCTGGACATTTCTCTTCGGGCGCCGGTGGAGAGCATCGCCATCGGCAGCTCGAAAATTTTGTACAACACCCCCAAAATTTGCCCCCTTTATGGTGTCGGGCACATATCCGACCTCAAACCAAAACGAGAAAAAAACGTTGACAATAAATTTATGAAAAATCTTACAATTACAAACGTACGGGCTCGAGTGCACTTTAAAATGAAAGGCCACATTAAGTTATTTTTAAGTTAAAATTTGTAGAATTTGACCAAATTTAGGTTAACAATATTAATTTCTACAATACTAATAAATACAATATTAGAATATATTACATGAGGGATCAAATGATAGATTTTGTATTATAAATGTTTGATTTTTTTATAATCTTGATCAAACTTAGAAAGTTTGACTTACAAACCTATCTGTGGAGTAAAAATAATGAAATAGTTGAGAAACCGGCCTGCTAAGTCTCACCGACAATATTCTTGCGAACGAAGATAGAACGAGAAGAATCGCCATATAATTGAGGCGTGGTGTCCATTATGCTTTGTTATATTGGGTACATTTGTGGCATAAAAAGGTGTGTAAAAGAACTCGTCACTTCGCCCCATCAATCAAACAAGTGTTTGATATCCTCCAAATGCGTCTGTTTAGGGGCTTTGGACATTTCTCTTTGGACGTCGGTGGAGAGCATCGCCATCGGCAGCTCAAAAATTTGTACAACACCCCCAAAATTTGCCCGCTTTGTGATGTCGGACACATATCCGACCTCAAACCAAAAAAGGCTGGCAGTAAATTTATGGAAAATCTTACAATTACAAGATTTCTAATGAAATTTAAACCAGCGTCGCGGCGCCCCTAATCAACATAACATGACCCAATATTTCTTTATCTTTTCGAGGATCAAGCCTATGCGGATTAATAGCGATCAGGATTCTTAGGTCCCTCTCTATTTTGTTACCGTAATACATACTCCCTCCGTTTTTTAATATAAGATATTTTAGGTGTTGCACATGTTATCTAGATACATACTAAAGTGAGCGCACATAACACTAATACATGTCTACACAATACATTTGTGTATGTGGACAAATGCTAAAATATTTATATTAAAAAACGGAGGGAGTAGTTTTTTTTTCCTTACCGTCATGACTCATGCGTGTGTTACTGTGTCTTTTTTCTCAACCTAACTAAGTATGTACTGTACTTAGTACCGCAGCTTATCTTGGCCCTAATTTTTTGAGCTGTTCGATGGAACAGGTAAACATGTGGATATTCAGTCCTGATACTGCCAAGGTGAAATAGGCTGAAGAAAGTTTGAGACTAGCTGCTGACAAATTAAGAACGAAACATCAGTTCAAGGATCCGACGCCTCTCATTCTCAATGGCAAGCACTGCAACAGACTGCTCCTATTTTTTGCATTCACTGCCTAAATGCCAACCACATACTCCCAGACAGGGGCGGAGCTGGGCCCCGAGCAGCCAGGGCCACGGCCCGGGGCGTGGGAGAACTTCCAGCCCATGTATAACTAGACAAGACTATTTGGCCCGGGTATCTGCAGACCTCCGAATGTGACATCCCCAACTGTCTAGCTCCCAGGCCTGCTATCTATTTCATTTCAGAGTTACTCACAGTCACACAGCCACGGCATGGGTGGCCCATCAAGACATCTAGCAAACTCAGCGAATTGAATTCAGCCTTTTTTTTGCGAATGAAAATTCAGCCTCCTGTAAATAGCGAACTGAACAAGAAATGGAGAACATATATTTGCTCGTTGCGGCTGCACGCTTGACAAACCTAACTCTCCTCCCCAAACTTGCTCGTCGATGTGTCGCCAAGGTGCCTTCCGCCATTCGAGCTCGCCGCGACATAGTCCATGTGTTGTTGCCTCTTAGTACTACATACCATATATGCTACATACCAGAGAGCTTGGTGCATGGCCTGCCCAGACACCTGCCGCCAAACTGTTACGTGTTGTTTTTGCTAATTTATCAATTTTAGTTATCATTAAACATTGAGTGAAATTTTATACAAATTGTATAATTGGGTTGTACTTTTTTTTTGGCTCAAGTGTTCCTTTTTTTTTTGGCCCGGGTCTTGCATTAATCCTGGCTCCGCCACTGCTCCCAGATCGAGCAAACTTGGGAAGCAACGGTTGGCGAGCTATCGAATAAGAATAAGTTCACTTTGTTTATTAATAGTATGAAAATGCAAAGATTTCTCGAAAAAGATAGTATGAAAATGCAAAATACATGTCGTGAACATGTTCTTTTATAGCCAGTGATCCGGTTATTCGTGAGTGCAGTCGAAGTATGCTCGGAATGGGGAGAAGAACTTCAGTTCACCTACCATCCATAATCCATTCACCCACCATCAATTAAATTTAGTAGTTCTAAAGTGCGTAGTCGTAAGGGCTCCCATGCACTTAAAAATATGGAAGTACCCTCTGTTTCTTTTACTCCGCATGTTAGGTTTGTTTTAAGTCAAAAAAATTAAATTTGACCAAATTATATTACAAAATATTAATACTAACAATGCTAAATAAATATGATATAATATATATTAAATGATAGATTGAATTTTATTATATACCAACAATGTGGGATGGAGGACTACATTTTTCTAACATTACATCCATGCCATCGTCGACACATACCATCTAGCCTTATAAAACTCTAGATCAATTCACACTAGTGCACACAGGGCCTTTAGTCCCGGTGTGGTGGCCTCTGGGACCGGATGGACATCCGGTACATGCCAACCGGGACTAGAGGCCCCCCCCCCCCTCTTGTCCCGGGTGTCCTATGACCCGGGACCAGAGAGTTCCACGTGGGGGCAGCACATGGCGTGTGCGAGAGGCTCTCTAGTCCCGGGTTGTAATACAACCCGGGACTAGAGATGCACCCACGTGGCAGCCTGTGGCTTTTTCGTTTCGTGTTGTTGTATATTATGAATAATTGCAAAAAATACGGTTAATTATCTGTAAATATGAAAATACATATAGCATATCAAAATATTCGTAAGAGAAAGCTTTATGAGAAAGTCGGGAAATCGGAAGTCGGAAGTCGGAACGGAAAGTCGTGAAGTCGGGAAGTCGTGAAGTCGTGAAGTCGGGAAGTCGGAAGTCGGGAAAGTCGACGTCACGTTTTCCCGGCTTCCCGGTTTCACGTTTTCCCGCTTCCCGGCTTCCCGGTTTCCCGTTTCACGTTTTCCCGGCTTCCGGTTTCACGTTTTCCCGGCTTCCCGTTTTCACGTTTTCCCGGTTTCCCGGATTAATTTACATATAAAGATCATATATAAGAGGGACTAGAACCGTCATCTATTCGATTACATGGAGATCATGAAGCCACTACTAGAGCCCGTCATCTAATTTGATCTGGTGCCATTGTATTTTCCCTTCATGTCTAAGACATAGTTCATCAAAAAGCCCGCAATTTCCTCGCAAATTGGTCGAAAGCGGTCCTTTAGTTGCAGGTCCCTCCGCATTCGATCCATCTATAAAAGAAGGGAGATTAATATGAATTTCAATCATCATAACAGAAATTATGAATGACACTCAACACAATTGATGGTTATAAAATAAAATGTGAATTTATTTGTTCACTTACTTCGATAAATGTCCCTGGGTTCCGCTCAGAGACTATCGTGCGAGTCCACTCGCAGACGTAATATCCACACAAATTAGTCCCGGGAGGCTGCCTATCCAAGTACTACACAGAATAGATTTCAATCAAATAATAATCAAGCATCACGATGGTATTGAAATTTGAATTAAAAGGGATGCGCGAACACCTAGCTCGTACTACTTACTTTGGGGTAAACAAAAGTAAGTTCCTCTTTAAATTGACCAGGTGTAGCATTTCGGAAAGCTTCCCAAACCCTGCCCATCAAACAATTGAATAAATGAGTTATTAATTAGTTACTTGATATCTCAGGAATGGAAGGAAAGAGACCGATGTAATACGATAAAGATTGAAATTACCGTTTGAGCACTCCTTGGATATATTCGTGCCGCTCTTTGGGCCAGTGCAATGAGTCCAAGATTTCAACTTCTGCTCTATCGATTTGAATGATTAACAGAATGTAATGGGCGCTGCGCACATTTATATATGTCAGTAACTAATCAGTTACACTTAACATCGAGAAAGCAAAAACCAATGTGTACAAGACAGTAAGACTCTTACCTGAAGTGGTAAGGAAACAATATCTTCCCTTTATAATTTTGGTCCCGGATGGACCTAAACAAGGTGTTCACCGTTTCCTCGTGGTGGAGACGTAGCAATTTTCATTAACTCGGCTTGGGTCGATGAACCCAATCTAGTTCTCGTTGTTGTTGGCTAATGATATTTTCCACTTTGCTCAACCGGTCGTGTTGCTCCTGCTCCTTCCTCCTCTTTGCTCTTTCTCGGCTTCTATAAGAGTCACGGTCCTCAGGAAACCCTTCATGCCACGTCACACCTCCCCTGCCTCGAACAGATCTTCCTTTTTCTTTAGTACCGAGGGCCTTCCACAGCTCGTCGTATTCTCTGTCGGAAAAAAACCTTCCCTCACGAGCATCGGCGATTGCATCCAGAATTGTTTGCCGGGGTATAGGAGTTTCTTTCGTTTCATCAACTATTACATCGCCTGATGCGTCATACTCCCCCCCATGAGCAAGTATCCAATTTCTGACCCTACGGGGCCACATATCTGTAACTGGAATGATCCCTTTTTCGCGCATAGTGGCTGTGGCGCCCCGACCCGACTGTTATACAATGATGCTGTGTGTCACCGGTTAAGCGATACAACCGGAGGTTACGGGTTTACCAATCCCCGGCCAAAACCTTTGGCAGGCGTGCTCAGAATGGATCATCGGCAACGCAACACCCCGATTGATGCCTTAACACAGGCACAACCCTCAATGTATAATAGAGAGATCAAGACTTGTGGAACAACTGGCACATCACAGACTCTACGACACGAAATCATAGTAGTTCAACTCTTATAATAGAGAAAGATAGCAAATGACAATCAGAGGTCACAGACCCAACATTACATCAAGCGGAAGCGAAATAGGTTGTTCTAAACAACAAGATCCAAAATATGGCCTAAGAGGCCTACAGATAAACATCACAGCGCCAACTGATCCGGGATGTCCCAAGCTGCCACCTGGGATCCCCAGACTACTCGTCGACGTCCACAAAGAACCCACCTTCGAGGTCGGTGAAGTCCTCCTCTGAAACAAAACAAACGACGTTGAGTTCGACGAACTCGCAAGATTATAAATAGAGCTTTAGCTCGATGAAGCTTTCAAGGTTTTATGGCTGTTTTGCATAAAGCTGATTTTATTTATGAAAAACATAACTCAATGGCATCGACTATTCAGAGTATTTTCAAAAGGGGTAAGAAGTACTCTTTCTTTCATCACCTTTCATTATCAACCAACATCAACCATTGTACCTGTTCATCAAAGGCACCTCCCCGAATCACCCTCGAGGAAGCTCACCTCGCATTCGTGAGTGGTACCTCTAGTACCCAGTTTTTAATCATTCTGTTAAAGTTATTCTATGGTCTTATCGTCCTTTCCCAAGTCGTCCGTAACCGTGGACACGGCTTTTCGAAAAGATTTAACCCTGCAGGGGTGCACTGTGTTTACCTTCGGTACCGCCCGCTCATTGCCTACACGTAGCTCTCTTCCGGGGAAAGCCGGCTGAGTGGGAACGGTTACAACCTTTACCTTGTTAAAGACTAACCCAGGATCATCAGTGAGGACGGAGCAGCGGATCATCAACACCCTGCCCCGTGGCCATTCGTTTTCCTAGACACCACATCCTCATCCCAGTTCATACCACCATCACCACGCACGCGCAAATGGAAGCTCGAACTAGAGGACCCTGGCTAGTCCCGCTCAAGTTAGTCGGTCGACGAGGGCTCCATATACCCCACCGAAAGGAAGCGCGCTCATTCTTGGTTCAAGAGGTAAAGAACTCGCACCTAGGCGGCGAGAGTGAGACAAATCACCACCATACCGAAGTGGCCTCTCATCCCCACCTTTAAGCATCTTATTACCTGTCACCACAATTCCTCCACCATCACCTGTACATCTCATCACCTGTTTCCCACCATGAAACATCCACCGGACTGCTAAGCATTTTAACTAAGCATGGCTAAGCATCAACACTGCATAGTTAATTATTTTAGTCCAACAGTACAATCCTAAGGATAATAGGAGGGGAAACAAGTAATGGGTATCGGAGTCATAATGCAACTATAGGATACTCTAATCCGAATCAAATTGACATTTGGAACCGCATGCAATATTATAGTGGAGAAAATATTTGCGGAAAATAGGATAAGATATGCTCAGAGGGGGGATTACGCTTGCCTTGCTCAACGTGCTGGTAGTACGGATCTTCGGGTATTGCGGTGTAACCCCGGCTGTTTGATCTATCGAAGCATAGCAACGGAAGAGCAATCAATCACCACACAAGATTTAACAAATGCAATGCGCAAACATGATGACATGACAAAATTAAGGTACTGAACTTATTAAAAGTTCCCTAGCAAGATCGACCAATTTTGTATGGGGAGCGAGAAATAAATATTCACCGCTAGAGAAATATTGCTCTACAATATTTTTAATGTTTTCCTGTGCTTACAGTAAGGTAAACATGTATGAAATGATGTCACTTGTTAATCCACAATTTTTGGGAACATTTTGGTATAACCCACCATTTTTAGAATGCACCGATTAAAAGTTATTACTTTTATAACTTAATAAATTAAATATGTGATTTGAAATATTTTAAATTCCTCTTTTAATTATTTTATTTCCTCTCTTACTCATGTCCTGGTTATTATTTAAATCCAACCCAAACAACTATTTGAAACCAAAAGTAGAGGAAAGAAATAATTTGAGCAGGAACTATTTTGGTACTGTAAAACTTCGGATTATCCGAAAGATTTCGAATCGGGTTATCCGATCAGCAAATGTTTTGGAAAAACTGCTAAGACGGAACAAAAACGCGTACTGACCAAAACCGGATAATCCGATGCTCGCAAAACTCGAAAATCCGATGCTAAGCGCGGTGAAAATTTTCTCTAAGGACCAGAGCGGATTGAGTACTGGAGAAAATCGGAAAATCCGATTCGTCTCTCGATCGGATTATCCGAGCGACGACAGAAGCACGGCGTCGCACGGCGGCCGGCGGGGAAACGGCGACGCAGGAAGCGAGGGAAGGAACAGAGGGGTCGCGGAGGGAGGCGTGCTCACCAGGAACTCGGTGGGGAGGTCAGGGACGGCGGAGAGAGGTCGACGGCGCCGGAATCGTGCGCGGCGGCGCTCGCGCGGTAGCGGCGGAGTTCCGGACGGCGACGGCGATGTAGGGCAGCCCGGCTCGATTCCTCTGGTGGAAAGGGAGAAGGCGGCGCGGTGGAGCGATGGGTGGTCTCGGTTTCGCTTGGGGTGAGCTCAATCGACGGCGGCGACGATGGCCATGGCGCGGCGGTGGTGAGCTCGGGGAGAGGAAGAAGTGGGGCACGGGAGCAGAGAGCGAGGAGGGGGGGATGGGGAGCAGAGGGGGCCCCGGGGTGCTTTTCCTCCTCGCAGGAGAGGGCAGAGCAGGGGGGAGGGGGGGCCGGCGCGGCGTGCTCTGCGGGAGCGACACGCCCATGGCGCACGCGGGAAAGAGGAGGAGAGAGACGATGCAGACTTTGCAAGTAACTCCCTGGAAATTTTAAAATCATCACGGTTTAGTCCTTTTCAGTGCTGGCTGCACAGTTTCTGGATTATTTGGGCCACTTAAACACCTCCAAAAATTATGCCAATTTTTGGGGAGTGTCTTTATATTAATATGGAGCTCCCCTAATTTTTACAGATTATTTGAAAATCGTTTGGTAGGGAAATAAAATAGAAATTGCTCACCGACAATTTTGAGTTGCCCTCTTTTTAATTTATTTCCAAATCAAATAGTTTGCCCAAATTTAACTTTGGAACTTTGGAACTTCCTCGACAAATATGAGATGTCCAAGTATTTTGTTTTGCAACTTTGAATGTTGTCATTGCTCTGTACAATTGTTTGAGCAAGTCTGGCAATCTAGTTTTTCCAATGTTGCCCAAAACAAATAGTGTGTTGTTTAGCAATATAAGATTGATGCAATGATGCATGCATGCCATGATGCAAATGAGGACACAAAAGTGAAAATTTGGTACTCAAATTTGGGGCTGTTACAATTCTACCCTCCTTACAGGAATCTCGTCCCGAGATTCTAAGATTGCGAAAGAAGTCGGGATACTCCTCACGAAGACTAGACTCTCGTTCCCAAGTTGCTTCTTCCTCGGAATGGTGAGACCACTGAACTTTGAGGAACTTGGTAGTCTTGTTACGGGTCTTCCTTTCGGCTTCATCCAAGACACGGATAGGATGCTCACGATAAGTGAGGTCTTCTTGTAGATCTAGCTCTCATGATTGACCCCATGGATAGGATCCTTGAAACACCGGCGAAGTTGGGAGACATGAAACACATCATGTACATTTGGGAATTTGACCGGTAACTCCAATTGATAAGAAAGATCTCCTCGCTTGCCAGAACGGTGAAAGGGCCAACATAGCGAGGTGCCAATTTCCCTTTGATTCCGAAGCGGCGAACGCCACGAAGGGGAGAGACACGGAGATAAGCTTTATCACCAATTTCATAGTGAATTTCCTGATGGTGCTTATCATAGTAGCTCTTCTGCCTAGACTGAGCAATCTTCAGATTTCTCTTATGATTCGAACCTTCTCCTCAGCTTCATTGATCACATCCGGACCAAAGAGTGCCCTCTCTCCGGTCTCGGACCAATTTAGAGGAGTGCGGCATTTTCTTCCATATAAGCCTCAAGGGAGCCATGCCCAGACTAGCTTGATAGCTATTGTTGTAGGAGAACTCCGCGAAAGGGAGATACTTTTCCCAACCTTGCCAAAAGAGATACACATGCCCGAAGCATGTCTTCCAACACTTGGTTCACTCTTTCGGTCTGACCATCAGTTTGGGATGGTAGGCGGTACTGAAGTTGAGACGGGACCCCATAGCAGTTTGGAAACTCTGCCAAACTTGGATACAAAGATACTTCCACGGTCCGATATGATCCTCAGAGGGACCCCATGCAATGGAACAATACGAGCCAAATATAAGTCAGCAAGTTGACTTGCCCGTATATCATCACGGACTGGTAGGAAGTGAGCAACCTTGGAAAGACGATCAATGATTACCCAGATTGCATTGTTGCCCTTTTGAGATCGGGAAACCCGGTGATGAAGTCCATACCAATTTCATCCCATTTCCACTCGGGACTGCAATAGGGCGAAGAGTGCCGGCAGGTCTTTGATGTTCAGCCTTTACCCGTCGACATGTGTCGCATTCAGCAACATACTTGGCATTTCTCGTTTCATACGAGTCCACCAGAATTGTGGTCGAAGGTCTTGGTACATCTTGGTACTACCGGGATGAATAGAGAGAGGTGATTCATGAGCTTAGAATGAGCTCCCTCAAATTCTTCTTTGGCACTACCAACGGTCACCAAAATAAACAACCCGGATTCATCTTCCAGAAACATTTGGCCTTGCCACTAGCAATGTTCTCTTGATTCAGGATACCCTCATCCAGCTTCTGAGCATCCTTAATCTGGTCTACAAGAGTAGCTTTGATCTCCAGATTTGCAAGGTAGCCGGAGGGAACAATTTCCAGGTTCAAACGGGCAAACTCTTCATGAAGCAGGTTGGCCTTCTCAATCATCAGATTGTTGCAATAGGACTTCCGACTTAGCGCGTCAGCCACGACGTTTGCTTTGCCGGGTTGATAGTTCAGACTCACATCATAGTCCGTGATTAACTCCAACCAACGCCTTTGCCTGAGATTTAAATCCGGCTGGGTGAAGAGGTACTTCAGACTCTTGTGATCCGAGAAGATCTCGCAACGGTTACCAAACAGGTATGGTCTCCATTGCTTCAAAGCATAGACCACAGCGGCAAGTTCTAGATCATGAGTTGGGTAGTTGAGCTCATGCGGCTTCAATTGGCGAGAAGCATAGCCACCACATGGCCATCTTGCATCAATACACAACCCAAGCCTTGTAGAGAGGCGTCACAGAAGACGACGAAATCCTTGCTTGTGTCCGGCAGGACAAGCACAGGAGCGGACGTGAGCTTGGCTTTCAGTGTTTGGAAACTCTCTTCAGCTTCGGCCGACCATACAAACTTTTTATCCTTCTTGAGAAGGTCAGTCAGGGCCTTGGCTATCTTGGAGAAACCTTCGATGAATCGGCGGTAGTAACCCGCCAATCCGAGAAAGCTACGAATGTCCTTGACTGACATTGGAGTTTTCCAATCCAGAATGGACTGAATCTTGTCAGGAATGACAGCCACACCATTAGCGGATATCACATGACCAAGGAAGATGAGATTATCCAACCAAAACTCACACTTGGAGAACTTGGCATAGAGGCGGTGTTCTCGAAGTCTTGTCAGAACCAAACGAAGATGTTCCTCATGCTCTTCATTGGTTTTGGAATAGATGAGGATGTCATCAATGTAAATGACGACAAACTTGTCAAGATAATCCATGAAGATGGAGTTCATGAGCCTCATGAAAGTAGCTGGGCATTTGTGAGACCAAAGGACATGACGGTATACTCATATGAGCCATAACGAGTAACAAATGCCGTCTTTGGAATATCCTCCTTTCTGATTTTTATCTGATGGTAGCCTGACCTCAGATCCATCTTGGAGAATACCGTTGCACCAGCTAACTGATCCAACAGATCATTGATGCGAGGAATAGGATACTTGTTCTTGATTGTCACCGCATTCAACGGTCGATAGTCAGAGACTAGACGAGGCACGGTAGAATCCCTCTTCTTGACAAAGAGTACCGGACAACCCCAAGGTGAACTGCTAGGCTGGATGAACTCCTTAGCTAACAGATCAATTTGCTCTTTCAACAGAGCCAACTCTTCCACCGGCATACGGTAGGGCTTCTTGGAAATTGGAGCGTACCGGGAAGTAGATCTATGACAAACTCCACACTTCGGTCAGGAGGCATGCCAGGCAATTCTTCCGGGAACACATCCGGGAAGTCACACACCACGTGTATGTCCTGGATTTCAGGAGGGGATTCGCCTTCCATAAAGCAAAGGAGAATCTCAGGTGAGCGGGTACGATGGCGGACGGAGGTATTGATGTTGCAGGCCAATACTTCACAATGTCACCGGAAGGAGCGGTCACAGTAATGGTCTTGGCGGCACAGTCGAGATTAGCCTGGTATTTGGCTAGCCAGTTCATGCCCAATATGACATCAATGCCTTTGGACTTCAGAGCTACCAAGGCATAAGGAAAAGACAAGGAACCTATATTAATCTGGACCTCAGGAGTAACCCATCGGTTTGCCATTTGGAGCCAGGAGTGGAGATCTCCAAGGCGCTCATTTTCTCGAACGGTATTTGTGGTCTTTTGCAAAAGCTATGGATATGAATGAATGCGATGCTCCAGAATCAAACAAAACTGTAGCTGTATTGCCGTTGATTCGTAACTCACCCATAAGAACGCCGGGGTCATCTTCAGCTTCTTCAACAGAGACGTGGTTCAGGCGACCACGCACAATAGGTCCAGCCTTGCCAGTTGGAGTGGCAGGGGCTCGTGCAGGAGTTATCGCGAGAGGTGCCTTCTGGGGGCACTCCCTGGAGTAGTGACCAGCCTGGCCACAGGTGTAGCAAGTGACTCCAGGTGGAGCAGGTAGCATAGGACGGTACCCACTTCCGCCTATCCCAAGTGTCGAAGTAGTGGGGCGCGGAGGAGGTGGCCTATATCCTGCTGCCTCGGCATGAATGGAGCACGAGGTACGCGCTGTAGGGAACAAACACCCTGCGCTTCTTGCTCTCAGAACCCGAGGAACTCTGGTGGTCCCCATGTGCGGGCCTCTTGGAAGCTTCAAGTTCCTTTCTTCCTTGCTCAAGAGTGAAAGCCTGGTTGAACAGCTCCTGATAGGTCTGGAACCTGAAGGGCAAAACTCATAGCGGAGCTGCGGAGTCAGACCCTTGCGGAACAGCTCTTGCTTGTCAGCATCATTGGTCACGTCCCTTGGGGCGTAACGAGAGAGATGGTTGAACTCACGACCATAAGTGCGGAGGTCCATCCGTCCCTGTTGCAAATCCAGGAACTCCCTCCTCTTCAAGTCCATGATCGGCTGGGGAATGTACTCCGCACGGAAGGCAGTGCGAAATCAGCCCAGGTGAAGACATGGTTGGCTGGAAACAAAGCCACATGGCTCCCACCAACAGCCAGCAGCACCAACCAAGAGGTAGGTGGCAAAGTTGACTTGCTCAGCCAATGGGACATGAGCGCGGAGAACTTGCGCTCCAAAGCACGAAGCCAATCATCAGCTTCCAGTGGCTCCTTAGCATCAGCAAAGGTGGGTGGCTGGACGCAGGAACTCGTGAGAGTGTTGCACTCGTTCCTCCGTGCATTCTGCTGCACCAACTGCTCAAGCAAGCGCTCATTGCGCCCACGGTTCTCCTCAATGGCCATCAAGACCTCAGCCATCGAGGGTGGTGGCGGCAGATCATCCTCATCATCATTGTGGTTACCGCGACCACCACGGCCTCCACGACCTCCTCGAGCCATTCTGGAGATTTGACAATGACACAGTTAGTATCTTTCTCCGAATGGTCGAACAATAGCATTAGCGTCTACACAAGTACACAGACTAGGGACGATAATACTTTGCGAGAAGGAAACAACAAGATAGAACTTGGGTCAAAGATCAGCATCATGTGCTACTAGTGAGAGTTAAGAAATCACAACTTAACACACTCTAGTTGACACAATCCGGGACCTTATGTTCAAGTCCGTGGGTTAAAACCCAAAGAAAGGATCAAATGATTGATTGGTAGAAACATCTGAGTTGATTTGGGATTGCAACGCAGCGGGAGCAACGTGACACATAACACTAAAGGTCGAACCCACCCCGTTTCTAATCATTTTGAAGTAACAGACGAGGAGTAAAACCTTTAAACTCAAATCGAGGTAAGATTGCTCCGAGATTAGAGGGTAACCAGATAAGGAGTAAAAAGAATCCTAAGATGGTTTTCACAACTCATTTTTAGGTTAAAAATATTTTCACAAACACTAGACTCAACATCGACCAGTAGAAGGGTTTCCTACAGGCAGTACTGCTCTGATACCAACTTGTGGCGCCCCGACCCGACTGTTATACAGTGATGCTGTGTGTCACCGGTTAAGCGATACAACCGGAGGTTACGGGTTTACCAATCCCCGGCCAAAACCTTTGGCAGGCGTTGCTCGGAATGGATCATCGGCAACGCAACACCCCGATTGATGCCTTAACACAGGCACAACCCTCAATGCATAATAGAGAGATCAAGACTTGTGGAACAACTGGCACATCACAGACTCTACGACACAAATCATATAGTTCAACTCTTATAATAGAGAAAGATAGCAAATGACAACCAGAGGTCACAGACCCAACATTACATCAAGCGGAAGCAAATTAGGTTGTTCTAAACAACAAGATCCAAATATGGCCTAAGAGGCCTACAGATAAACATCACAGCGCCAGCTGTTCCGGGATGTCCCAAGCTGCCACCTGGGAACCCCAGACTACTCGTCGACGTCCACAAAGAACCCACCTTCGAGGTCGGTGAAGTCCTCCTCTGAAACAAAACAAACGACGTTGAGTTCGACGAACTCGCAAGATTATATAGAGCTTTAGCTCGATGAGGCTTTCAAAGTTTATGGCTGTTTTGCATAAAGCTGATTTTATTTATGAAAACATAACTCAATGGCATCGACTATCAGAGTATTTTCAAAAGGGTAAGAAGTACTCTTTCTTTCATCACCTTTCATCATCAACCAACATCAACCATGTACCTGTTCATCAAAGGCACCTCCCCGAATCACCCTCGAGGAAGCTCACCTTGCATTCTTGAGTGGTACCTCTAGTACCCAGTTTTTAATCATTCCGTTAAAGTTATTCTATGTCTTATCGTCCTTTCCCAAGTTGTCCGTAACCGTGGACACGGCTTTTCGAAAAGATTTAACCCTGCAGGGGTGCACTGTGTTTACCTTCGGTACCGCCCGGCTCATTGCCTACACGTAGCTCTCTTCCGGGGAAAGCCGGCTGAGTGGGAACGGTTACAACCTTTACCTTGTTAAAGACTAACCCAGGATCATCAGTGAGGACGGAGCAGCGGATCATCAACACCCTGCCCCGTGGCCACTCATTTTCCTAGACACCACATCCTCATCCCAGTTCATACCACCATCACACGCACGCGCAAATGGAAGCTCAAACTAGAGGACCCTGGCTAGTCCCGCTCAAGTTAGTCGGTCGACGAGGGCTCCATATACCCCACCGAAAGGAAGCGCGCTCATTCTTGGTTCAAGAGGTAAAGAACTCGCACCTAGGCGGCGAGAGTGAGACAAAACACCACCATACCGAAGTGGCCTCTCATCCCCACCTTTAAGCATCTTATTACCTGTCACCACAATTCTCCACCATCATCTGTACATCTCATCACCTGTTTCCCACCATGAAACATCCACCGGACTGCTAAGCATTTTAACTAAGCATGGCTAAGCATCAACACTGCATAGTTAATTATTTTAGGCCAACAGTACAATCCTATGGATAATAGGAGGGGAAACAAGTAATGGCATCGGAATCATAATGCAACTATAGGATACTCTAATCCGAATCAAATTGACATTTGGAACCGCATGCAATATTATAGTGGAGAAAATATTTGCGGAAATAGGATAAGATATGCTCAGAGGGGGGATTACGCTTGCCTTGCTCAACGTGCTGGTAGTACGGATCTTCGGGGTATTGCGGTGTAACCCCGGCTGTTTGATCTATCGAAGCATAGCAACGGAAGAGCAATCAATCACCACACAAGCTTTAACAAATGCAATGCGCAAACATGATGACATGACAAAATTAAGGTACTGAACTTATTAAAAGTTCCCTAGCAAGATCGACCAATTTTGTATGGGAGCGAGAAATAAATATTCACCGCTAGAGAAATATTGCTCTACAATATTTTTAATGTTTTCCTGTGCTTACAGTAAGGTAAACATGTATGAAATGATGCCACTTGTTAATCCACAATTTTTGGGGAACATTTTGGTATAACCCACCAATTTTAGAATGCACCGATTAAAAGTTATTACTTTTATAACTTAATAAATTAAATATGTGATTTGAAATATTTTAAATTCCTCTTTTAATTATTTTATTTCCTCTCTTACTCATGTCCTGGTTATTATTTAAATCCAACCCAAACAACTATTTGAAACCAAAAGTAGAGGAAAGAAATAATTTGAGCAGGAACTATTTTGGTACTGTAAAACTTCGGATTATCCGAAAGATTTCGAATCGGATTATCCGATCAGCAAATGTTTTGGAAAAACTGCTAAGGACGGAACAAAAACGCGTACTGACCAAAACCGGATAATCCGATGCTCGCAAAACTCGGAAAATCCGATGCTAAGCGCGGTGAAAATTTTCTCTAAGGACCAGAGCGGATTGAGTACTGGAGAAAATCGAAAAATCCGATTCGTCTCTCGATCGGATTATCCGAGCGACGATAGAAGCACGGCGTCGCACGGCGGCCGGCGGAGAAACGGCGACGCAGGAAGCGAGGGAAGGAACAGAGGGGTCGCGGAGGGAGGCGTGCTCACCAGGAACACGGTGGGGAGGTCAGGGACGGCGGAGAGAGGTCGACGGCGCCGGAATCGTGCGCGGCGGCGCTCGCGCGGTAGCGGCGGAGTTCCGGACGGCGACGGCGATGTAGGGCAGCCCGGCTCGATTCCTCTGGTGGAAAGGGAGAAGGCGGCGCGGTGGAGCGATGGGTGGTCTCGGTTTCGCTTGGGGTGAGCTCAATCGACGGCGGCGACGATGGCCATGGCGCGGCGGTGGTGAGCTCGGGGAGAGGAAGAAGTGGGGCACGGGAGCAGGAGAGCGAGGGGGGGGGGATGGGGAGCAGAGGGGGCCCCGGGGTGCTTTTCCTCCTCGCAGGAGAGGGCAGAGCAGGGGGGAGGGGGGCCGGCGCGGCGTGCTCTGCGGGAGCGACACGCCCATGGCGCACGCGGGAAAGAGGGAGGAGAGAGACGATGCAGACTTTACAAGTAACTCCCTGGAAATTTTAAAATCATCACGGTTTAGTCCTTTTCAGTGCTGGCTGCACAGTTTCTGGATTATTTGGGCCACTTAAACACCTCCAAAAATTATGCCAATTTTTGGGGAGTGTCTTTATATTAATATGGAGCTCCCCTAATTTTTACAGATTATTTGAAAATCGTTTGGTAGGGAGATAAAATAGAAATTGCTCACCGGCAATTTTGAGTTGCCCTCTTTTTAATTTATTTCCAAATCAGAATAGTTTGCCCAAATTTAACTTTGGAACTTTTGGAACTTCCTCGACAAATATGAGATGTCCAAGTATTTTGTTTTGCAACTTTGAATGTTGTCATTGCTCTGTACAATTGTTTGAGCAAGTCTGGCAATCTAGTTTTTCCAATGTTGCCCAAAACAAATAGTGTGTTGTTTAGCAATATAAGATTGATGCAATGATGCATGCATGCCATGATGCAAATGAGGACACAAAAGTGAAAATTTGGTACTCAAATTTGGGGCTGTTACAGTGGCCTCAATCCGATCCCACTTAAGCTCGGCAGTTACGTAGCCACCTCCACCCAACTTATGGTTATATATCTTCTTCGCTGCATTCAACTTATTCTTTGCCGATCTTTCCTTGGCTAGTTCTGTATCCTTGTATTGCAGAAATGCCGACCAGTGAGCCCGCTGCCTCTCTAGTGTCCCGGTGAAATCTGGAACTTTCTTTTTGTCGACCCAATCACGGTATAATCTGTTCTTCCATTTATTGAATTGTTCAGCCATCTTCTTCAGAGCCCAATGCTTGACTTTGTCTGTCATGGCTTCTGTCCTTTCGGGACTATCCAACACCGGCAGAGTGAAATGTGCCATGAGCTTCTTCCAACATATATCTTTAGTTCTCTCGGTGACATAATAATTGCCCTCTAAGTTTTTTATCTGATTCCATTCCGAAGGCTGATCGGAACATTGTCCCTGACAACAACTCCACATTGATGCACAAACTTAGATGCGCTCTTCGGAGGCGCCAACGGTTTGCCATCTGAAGAGACTGACTCAATTCTAAAATGATCTTTTATTCCCAACCCTTTGGCATGGCCTCGTTTACTAGTTTGGGTCGATGCGGAGGTCTAAAAAGAAGAAACATTTGTTAATATATATATACAAATAAAATTTTACATCTGATCAAATAGAAGCTTAATACCACGCCGGACTGCGGGGGTTCACCAACTGTGCTAGTTTGCCCTTGGACGCTCGTTCCACCTCTATTCCCGGACCGGAGTCGTTCAAAAACTTGGAGCCATCTTCTTCTGCTCCAATGTGTTCATCACCATCCGCGGGTTGCCGGATATAGTCGAGCAACACATCTTCCCCTTCTCTGTTTTGGAAGGGAGGAACATCTCCATCGTCCATTGCTTAACTATTACAAAAGAAAATAAAACAATGATAGCATTAGCAGAATAATTCAATGTAGCGAACTTTACACTTAGCAAAATTACATCTACAAATATACCATATCAAAATTTAAACTAACATGAGCGATACTTCATGTGTATTCTATGTGTTACCGGGAAAACGTGAAACCGGGAAACCGGGAAGCTGGTAAGCCGGGAAAACGTGAAACCGGGAAGACGGGAAAACGTGAAACCGGGAAACCGGGAAAACGTGAAAACGGGAAGCCGGGAAAACGTGAAACCGGGAAGCCGGGACGCCGGGAAAACGTGAAACCGGGAAAACGTGAAACCGGGAAGTCGGAAAGTCGTGAAGTCGGGAAATCGGAAAGTCTTCCCGACTTCACGACTTTCCGATTTCCCGACTTCACGACTTTTCGTTCCGACTTTCCGACTTCACGACTTTCCGACTTTCCGTTCCGACTTCCCGACTTCACGACTCCCCGACTTCACGACTTCCCGACTTGACTACACGACTTTCCGACTACACGACTTTCCGACTTAACGACTTCCCGACTTTCCGACTACGCAAAATTTCTAACACTAAAATATTTCTACACTTAGCAAAATCTACCTAAGCAAATATACTAAGCAAACTATACTACACTTAACAACTAAAAACTAACCCAACTTTGTAGTTAACAACTAATAAACTATACTAAAAGTTAACCTAATCAACAAAAATAACAAAAAACAACTAAAAAAACTTAGCAAAAAAATTACCTAAATCGGGCGGCAGCGGCGGAGGAGGAGGAGGGCTCGGGTGGCGGCGGGCACGGGCGGCGGCGGCGGAGGAGGAGGAGGTCGAGGGAGCGGCTGGCTCGGGCGGCGGCGGCGGAGGAGGAGGTCGAGGGCGTGATACGTCTCAAATGTATCTATAATTTTTTATGTTCCGTGCTTGTTTTATACCAATTGCTACATGTTTTGCATCTACTTTATATCACTTTTATACATTTTTTGGGACTAACCTATTAACAAGATGCCGAAGTGCCAGTTCCTGTTTTCTGCTGTTTTTGTATTCCAGAAAAGCTAGTCTGGAAATATTCTCGGAATTGGACGAAACTTCACGGGGATCCCTATTTTACAAGAACACACCTGAAGGACCAAAGGAGCAACGGAGAGGAGCCACAGGGGCCCCACACGCCACTAGGGCGCGGGCCACCCCCCTGGCGCGCCCTAGGGTGGTGTGGGCCCCTCGGGGTCGTCAGCCGCCGCCCTTTCGCCTACTTATTCCCCCCGACGCGAAAACCCTAAGTGCCTGAGCAAATATCCACGAAAAGTTCCAGAGACGCCGCCGCTATCAACCCTAGCTCGGGAGGGTCCAGAACCTCTTCCCGGCACTCTCCCGGAGAGGGGAATCGTCACCGGAGGCTTCTACATCGCCATGCCTGCCTCCGGGGTGATCCGTGAGTAGTTCATCCTTGGACTACGGGTCCATAGCAGTAGCTAGATGGTTGTCTCTCCAATTTGTGCCATCATGTTTAGATCTTGTGAGCTGCCCTACATGATCAAGATCATATTATTGTAATGCTACATGTTGTGTTTGCTGGGATCCGATGAATATTGAATACTATGTCAAGTTGATTATCAATCTATGCCCTATGTTATTTAAGATCTTGCATGCTTTCCGTTACTCATAGATGCTTTAGCCAAGTAGATGCTTGTAACTCCAAGAGAGAGTATTTATGCTAGATAGTGGGTTCATGCCTCCGGTAATCTGGGAGAGTGACAGCAACTTCTAAGGTTGCGGATGTGCTGTTGCCACTAGGGATAACCTAACAATGCTATGTCCACGGTCATATGTATTTGTTTATATTACGCACTTTACTTAATGCAATTATCCGTTGCTTGCAACTTAATACCAACGGGGAACTCGGATGACAACCCGGCGGTGGATTATTAGTCATAGACGCTGTTGGATGACGGTCTATGTATTATGTCGTAATGCCCAATTAAATATCATAGTAATCATCATGTCATATATATGCATTGTCATGCGCTCACTATTTGTCAATTGCCCAGCTGTAATTTGTTCACCCAACATGTTAGTTATCTTTTATGGAGAGACACCACTAGTGAACTGTGGACCCCGGTCCATTCGTTTACACTGGTTAAACGACCACAAACTGCAAACTGTTCCTTTTTCATTCTCTGCAATTAAACATCATTTTTCACACCATACGTTTAATCCTTTGTTTTCAGCAAGCCGGTGAGATTGACAACCTCACTGTTTCGTTGGGGCAAAGTAGTTTGATTGTCTTGTGTGCAGGTTTCGCGTTGGTGATCGAGTAACGGCGCCGCCAACAACCTTCAGAAGAGTTGCTGCTCCTACTGGTTCGATAACCTTGGTTTCATACTGAGGGAAAACTTGCTGCTGAACTGCATCATACCTTCCTCTTGGGGTCTCCCAACGGACGTGTACTGCACTACAAGCAGGCGGCGCGGCGGATTTGGCGGAGAGGGACGGTGCCGCACGGGCGTGGAGGAGGGGGACGGCGGCGCGCGGCGGAGAGGGGCGGCGGCGGCGGCGCGTGGAGGAGAGCGACGACGGCGGCGCGGCGGATTCGGGCAGCCTGCCGGCGCCGTGCGTGGAGGCGGAGGGCGGCGGCGCGGGGGCGCTGTTCGTGGGGAAAGTGTTCTTGGGTCGTGGCTCGACCCGGGATGGAGGCGTGGGCTTTTATACCCATGGACCTCTGGTCCCGGGCGGTGCCACGGCCCGGGACAAGAGGGGTGCCCTCTGGTCCCGGGTGGTGCCACGACCCGGGACCAGAGGTCTTTTTGCAGACGCCAATTTGCATTTTTTCGTTCAAACCGCCTAAATTTTCAAACTTTAGCGCGCAAATTTTTGAAAGTTCATTTAATATGAATTTGAATAGCTTCTGCATACTTTCGAATCTGAAAAAAAATTCAATATGAAAAGTTTTTGAATTTGCAAAACTAATCCAAAGCAATTTTCTGTTTTCTAAAATAATTGTTCTAACTATTCAAACTATTAACCATTTTGCCATTTAAATTTAAAAAATGCATTAACTAATATTGTTTAAATTTGAAAGACATCTCTTTACTTTGAAAACATACTGTTAGGCAATTCGTTATCCGTTGGAAGCTTTTTCTTCATTATTTTCAGCAAATTCCCAAATCTCTTGTCAGATAAGCCATTCTCCGCCTTCCATTGCAGCAATTCCAGTGTGGTACCGAGCTTTGTGTTGTCATCGTCGCAAGTTGGGTACAACTTTTTTTTGTGATCCTCGAACACGTGTGACCAGGTCAGTGCTGAGGTAGGACACGTGTGACCAGGGCAGCGCTGGAGTTGGACACGTGGTTAGGGCAGCGCTGGAGTTGGACACGTGCCTGAGGTAACACCAACCGGGACTAAAGAATCACACGGATCGTGTGTTTCTTTCAACCGCTTGTGAGCCGTTGGATCAGAGGTGTGTTTCTTTTGAGGGCTTGTGATCTGTTGGATCAGCAATATCAGGACCACTTCGTGAGCCACATGACCCTATATATAGCCCCTCTCCCGGACATGTTCGGCACTCACTGTCTACTCATTGTAGTTCATTTTGGTATACGAAGCATAGGGACTCCCTGCATCCGTCCCCATGCCAAGGTACGCATGCACCTCTCTCCCTGATCCCCCTACCTCCCCTACGAAGGTTGCATGCACCTTAGGTGTTTGATCAAATTCCCCACTAATTTTTTTAGATCTCGGGCATTTGAGTCGGTGATGTCCGGACACCTGTTGGACAATAACGGCAGTGTGCGGGACTGGGCTCCGCCGGGCTGGCACTGGAAGGTGGTATCTTCCGGAACGCGTAGCTTGGTGAGAAATCCGGGTGACGTCGTCGACCCGGATCTTCTTTGGTGGAGGTCGCGTGGGCCCTCGTTCCAGAGGGAGCCGGCCCCCGAGGAGGTGGTACGTCGCCGTATCAGGGAGGAGGACGAGCACGTCCGTCGCTACATGCATATGTTGGATACGCCGGCGGTGTATAATAGTAGATGGCAGGTATTTCATAGGGTTCCTTCTCATGTGAGTATTGGCCCTGTGATGGTTCCTGTTCTTTGGGTGATGAGCGCCTGTGATGCACCCCGCGGCTTAGGACCAGGCAGAAGTTAGTTGTATTTTTCGTGATGTATTAGGGTTAAATAAAAATGGACTCCAGCTATGTAACCGGATTAAATAAAGATGTATGCGTGATACTTTTGCATATTAATTTGATCAATGCTGCTTTTGTGAAGTGAGGAAAATAATGTTCCCTAGCTACTTTCAATTATTCTGCAATGCAAACATTCTTCACAAAAAGCACTATCATGTAGAAACAACTATAATAGAATGACATGATCTAAACATTCAGCACATACATCAAAAGCTTCAGAAAGTTTGATCACATCATACTTAAACAGGGAGATAATTAATACAAATAATAGTTCAGATATCCATTACATCATAATTAAAGATACACACATATGAAACTGCAAACATCTACTCGTCCGGATCAGGAGACCCCAAGCACTACATAATAATAGAGATAAAAGTGTTCGCCATTGCAAACACTACTCGTCTTCCGGATCAGAATTCCCCCAAGCAGGAGACCCATGGGGCACTGGTGGTGGTACTAGGTGACGCTGCCCATAGTTGACGATTCTAATCTTGCGGTACACCTCGTATGCAACATAAGCATCTATTGCTGCATACTCAATGTTGATAGCGTCAAGTGGGGTCTTCTCCCAGAGTTTGTGCTGATCCTTGTGGAATTTTGTCTTCATTTCAGCGTACTCCTCGTCGATCAAGGCGAATGCCATTTTAGCCATCGAAGTCTTGTCATCCTCAAGCTTGAAAATGCGCTGGAGATCAATGTGGCAGGCATCTGGTATCTCAATACCCCAGGTGCGCCTCATCTTGATCTTGTCATTCGTTATATCAACGCTAGCAAAATGTATGCCGCTGCGAAGAAGGAACTCCATGAGTTTTGGACAGTGCTTGTCACTACTGCAACAACAAAGTGGAACACATGTTAAATACTGCTGCAACAAGTATATTTCGGCATGCACAAGTATGTATAATAAGAATCATGACAAGTATATATATTTATTTTGGCAGAAGTACTATATATAATAAAAATTTCCCCATATAGGATTCAAATGGACATGTTGCTATCCTATATATGCAATTTTCCTATCCTATGAATTAATCAAAGAAAAGCCCCAATTAAAACTATATAACAAGAACTATATAACTTTTTTTTTGTTTCTGTTGTTGTATATTATGATTAATCTTGCAAAATATACGGTTAATTATTTGTAAATCAAAAAAATACATATAGCATATAAAAATATTCGTAAGAGAAAGCTTTATGAGAATTTCGATCATTTTTAATTGATTGCATGTATATCACAACCGGTTTCACGTTTTTCCGGCTTCCCGGTTTCACGTTTTCCCAGCTTCCCGGCTTCCCGTTTTCACGGCTTCCCGGTTTCACGTTTTCCCGCTTCCCGGTTTCACGGTTTCCCGGCTTCCTGGTTTCACGTTTTCCCGGCTTCCCGTTTTCCCGGTTTCCCGGTTTCCCGGATTAATTTACATATAAAGATCCCATATATAAGAGGGACTAGAACCGTCATCTATTCGATTACATGGAGATCATCAAGCTAGCCACTACTATTCGTATTACCTTGCCCACTGGAAGACCATGACATGTTTCTTGAAACAAAGTTGGATGACGGCAACATCTCTTTGATCGGCCGTGTACTCGAGATCAAGGCCCATGAACTTCCTGTTGTTGTCTTCCTCCTCTTCAAGCCAATACTCGAAATCGGAAAGAAAATCCGGCACCTTGGCGCTGTCGTTCGTGTAGACGACATTGAGATTGGTCGTGCCATGTGCGAGCACCTTCCCGTAGCGAGTGATTGGATTCATGGTGGAAGGATGGGGAAGAAGAGAGGAGAGGGAGACGAAGAGAAATGGCCGTGGTACTGTAGCAATTGCGGTTCCCGTGTTTTGATCGCGCGGGAGGCAAACCGTTCGGCCCTTTAGTCCCGGGCGGTATTATGAACGGGACTAGAGGGTCTCGCGCCAGGCGAACAGTTGCCACCGCCCCTCTAGTCCCGGGCTGTATTACAAGCCCGGACTAGAGCTCAACCACGACCCGGGACCAGTGCTCTGCCATTGACCCGGGACTAGTTCCCCCCTCTAGTCCCGGGTCGTAAGCCACCCAGGACTAGAGGCAAAATTGGCCCTAGACTAAAGGTCTCGTTTCTAGTAGTGTCATACTCGCAGACTTAGTCCTTCAACTCGTCGAGCACCCCTTGTAATTATACTTGTGTTGTCCATACTGATATAATCATAGGAAGGAGTAGGGTTTTCTCCCAATGTGTGTGTGTGTGTGTGGGGGGGGGGGGGGGGGCTGAAACTGGGTACAATAGTGTATATATTTCCGTAACCAAATTAGGTTGTAAAACCGGTCTTTTTGGCCTTGATATTTTTCTGTTTTGGTCTCGTTTTTGTTGGTTCTAGTCTTCAGTCATCGGTTATTCTTTCCACCCCTATCTTGACAGGTTGGGGTCTTGATGCATGTGGGTTTGAGCGTTAAGAGCTGGTCAAACGAGAACTATTGCTTTCCGTAACTCTAAGCCCAATAGTGGTGCTTTGTAAATCGCTCGAATCGGTGATCTCGTAGGGTTATTTAGATTAACAAGATTTTCTTCCAACTTCATTACAGAAAATTCTGAAATTATATAGAGTATGTTTTTGGAAACAACAAGTTACGCTCGATACCTAAAATATCATGAAGTCATGGTCTCGTGGGTCGGAAATCAAGCGGCCATGACGTGAGACGTTGTTTAACTACGGTAACACACTGGGATTACTTATCAAGAGGTGGCCACGCAAAAGGCCCCATGGGTTATCGTTGATGACAAGGAATCGCAGTTGCGACTTTGCGGGACCTTGATGCTATTGCTAGTGGAGTACGGTGAAGGGAAGAAACCTGGACGGAAAACTTTGCGCAACAAACTCATATATATACCACCATCGTTTGTTTCCGAAGTACGCTTGTAGTACCACAGGAATGTCAATCGCCATTGGTTGGAAGCGTCTGATCGAAGTGGATTCAGTGTAACGCGTTCAATAGCATTGAGCAAACCATCCCAAATACAAAACCATACAGGCAGATTATGTTTTCACTATAATCACATTTCGGCGAACCTGTCCTAAATATTGTAGTCCACTTCTCTCGGTCGATTTCTTTCTCTTAAACAAACAAAACAAACAGTAGCTAGCGTATGTACACGGCGCAAGGCTCCTCGCCGGCGAGCTGGGCCGCTCGGTTATCCCCGCGGCGCCCTTGCACGTACCTGTCCTAGGGCGCCTTGGTGCCGTTTTCGGGGGCGGCAGAGGCGAGGCGGGATGCGATGGCAGAGTGGTACATGGCGTCGTGGAAGCTCTCTGTCTCCATCATCCGCATCCGCAGCTGCCGAGCCTTCTCCTCCGTCAGCACCCCGAACCGCCTCGCCCCTGCAGCAGCAGGATGGGTGGTCGGCCTCTCCTCCTCTGGCGCCGGCTGGGCATCGATGTAGTCGGGCTTGCCCGACCACCCCAGCAGCGGCGCCCACCATTTGGCGTTCCCGTCGGAGCGGAACCTCGGCCCGCCGGCGGAACAGCAACAGGGCCGGACCCCAGGCGCCGCCGCCGCCGGCCGGACGGAGAACGTGGCCGAGGTTCCGTGCGCCACCGCCATCGATTCGAGCCGCGAGAAGGATGGAAGGATTCGGGGGGTTTAATCTGGAGTTGAGATGGATTGCCTTCCGTTTCGTTTGCTAAAGGTGGTGGGTCGACGGGTTGGAGCTGGAAGCGAGAATGGTGGCTGGGCTATAAAAAGGGGAGGCGGCCGGGAGGAGGAGGAATGGAGGTGGGACGTCCGTCGCTTTTCCGGTGAGGGACAGGTGTGCGTGCCCGTGACTGCAGTGTCGTCCGTTTTTCGGAACGCGTCGTGTCCTCCGTCGTCGTCAGGCTTGCTCGGCCGCACGGGTTTCGCGACTCTGTGTGAACCGTATTTCGGCTCGTCTTGCAAAAGCACGACGGCGACTCGACCGGGGCTAGAGTTGTCCGGCCACCGGCGCCAGGCAACAAGGCCATTTTGTCTGCTGCATGCACCAAGGTTCCGGTCGATATCGATCTAGCACGTCCGTCGATATAGATCTCCTTCTCCCGTGGACAGTAACCCTTGCGTCTTCTAGCTAGCCGGCGACGGCCCACGGCGCGCGACCGCGTCGGAGAAACCAACACCGTGCTTGCAAAACTCAAGCATGATGCACATGCCGTGCAGCGGCACACTGGTGTCTTGGCGTCTTGCATGCTGGCAGCTGGACGACGGCCTGACGGAGATGGGGGGCCGTTCTCAACGTGATCATCGTTCCGTGCGGCGTCCACGGGCCTCGATCGTCCGGTACGTCTCCACCCTGCCGTGCTAGGATCAAACGCACCCAATTAATTATGGGTTTTTGCTGTATCTCAGTCGACTGAATCTCATTTGCTCGTCAGTCGCATCTGTGGCCCTTCATTTCTGCTTCAAGATTCGCGCTCGCTCGTTCACCTGTGCGCCTCCGTCCGCGGGTAGGACTGTCTATCGGGTTTGGGTTCGGCGCGAGCTGTCACTGATTCCGGCCCGTTTTCGTGGCCCGTAGTGAATAAGCTTTTATTTTTTAATTTATTTTAGTCGTTCTTCGTGTCGGCGCGCCTCCACCTACCCCCGTGAGCAGATAGACAAGGGCGGAAACAGAGGAGCTCCTCGAGGATCTCGGCCAAGGCTCACGGCATGGCCGAGATCCTCGCCGGCGAAGGAGAGTGGAGGCGTCGCCGGAGGCGGTTCAGGTGCCTATGCTTGTTATCTCAGATTCGTCTTCAGTTTTTGTGTGCTATCTCGGTTGTTTGGTCGCGTTGTTCGCTGCGGCTTTGTCTCGTGCTAGAGCTCTTCTGGTTCGTTAGGGTTAGCTGAGGTCAGGGGAGCGGCAATTGTTTGTTCTCAGTCAGCGTCTGCTCCCACGTCTGCAGCGGATTAGGGTTTCTTAGGATTTTTGTGTATTCGGGTTGTCGGAATCGGGCTCGAATCTGATGCGCCGGTCTTGCTGTGTGTTTTTCGGTGTAGAATGTGTTGTGATATTAGGGTTAGTTTGAGGTCGGCAGCAGCTCTTGTTAGTTCACAATCCGGGCACCTACCCCCGTATGCAGCGGATGGTTTTGTATCTGAATCAGCTCTTGAATTACTTCCTTCGTTGTGTCTGAATCGGCCCAAATCTGCCGCGCTCCGATTAGTGTTTGTGTGATGCTTTGGTTAGGTTTTCGGGGTGTTCGGATCTCGGCGATGATATTTTGATGTCTATATGGGAGAGACTCCAATATACGTGTTTAGCTGAGCATCAATATATAGTGCTTCTCTTTTTAATTTTGTTCATGATGCATGTGTTTTCTGTATGATGCGTGGGAGAGACTGAAGGTAGCATGCAAGTTGTTTTGGACTGTAAGATTGAGCTGTGTAGCAGGCACTCTTTGTTGATTTAGCGTAGGTATATTCCCTGTTAATTTTTGGTTCATCCGGTATGTGTTTGTATGATGCGTTGGAGAGACAGAAGGTAGCATGGAAGTTGTTTTTGGACTCTATGGTTGAGCGATGCAGCAGTGATCACTCTTCGTTGCTTCTATCATAGGTGTGGTTCTCATATTTTTTGGGCTTTGCTTCTTTTTTGTTGTGCTATGCAGATCACACCTTGGAAGCACTGACGTGTGGCATAGTGAAGGGCACAGCATGACCAGCGATACTGAAGGATCACATCTCTCTCTCTCTCAGTTCGTCTATTCTTTTTAGTCTTTTTTTAGGATCCGGATGCATCTCTCTCTCTCTCTCTCTCTCTCTCAAACTTTCTCTCTTTCTCTCTGTTGCGAAGGTCTCTCTATCTGTCTCTCTCTTTCTCACTCTCTATCTCACCCTTGTTTCATCTCTATCTGCCTCAGTTCTCTCATTAATCATCCTGGGACAATCATTGTTGATTGTTCATTATTTTGCTCTCATTTGCTTCAGTCTTTGATTCAGTCTTCATTGTCTCATTGTTTCAGTCATTTCTCAGTGATTCTCTCATTGATTCATTCTTTTCTCTCAGTATTTTATCTCAGTGTTTCAGTTATTTTTTGTCCTCAATGTTGATTTTTCAGTCCTTTGCTGATTTCTTCAGTCTTGATTTTCTAATTATTTTCTTCATTGTTGATTGCTCATTATTTTGCTCTCATTCTCTGATTTTCTCATTATTCATTCATGATTTACTCATTTGTTTATTCATTATCTCAGTATTCATTCATGATTTTCTCATTTAATCCTTCATTGTTGATTGCTCATTATTTTGCTCTCATTCGCTGATTCTCTCATTAGTCATTCAGTTATCTCAGTGTCTCAGTCTCTTATGTCAGTGCCCTAGTGTTTCAGTCACTTATCTGAGTGCTTTAATGTCTCAGTCACTTATCTCATTTCCTCATTATTTTTTCAGTTATCTCAGTTTCTCACTGTTTCAGTCTCGAACCCCAACTTCAGGTTTGAAGTCGTCCACATCCTCATTGTTTGGTTGCTGATTTTGCTCATCAGTTAACTTTTCATTTGATAGAAAGTTTTCCACATCTTGTTCAGTGATCCTCTGCCCGTCAGCACTTGTACCATCTTGGTCAGATGTGTCATCTGTTGTTTCAGACATACAACATAAAATTGATTCAGCAACCACATTGCATGTCTTAAACAATGTGCTTCATCTTCCAACTTGAGTTCATCTTCTTTTTTTATAAGTTATAACATTGTTTGAGACCACTCAGGGTTCTTTTTGGGAATTTTTGCATGTTCTAAACACTGTTACAGTAGCTATATTTATTTTCAGTTTGTCAGGTTTATCTGACACCATTGTTCTTCAGTAGATGATGCGTTTCTCTTTTTTTCAATTCATGTTTTACATTTCGAACATGCTTGTAATATCCATGCCATTTTCTTTCCCAGATGGGGTGTATTGAATCATCTGTTAGGTGATGTGGGGCAGCTGATTGTTGTTGGAAAATAAACCATAGGATCACTGTTTATTTTTTGTGCAGGTGCCACAACAATCTTTGATGCGGCATGGCATGACCTTTTGCTGGGAGGAGTGCAGGAAGGGGTGCACAGCTACATCAGTACGACGGGAGAAGCAAAGAGAGCAGGCCGTGTTTGCAACGTACTTACCTGGGAAGATAGGGTTTGAGATCCACACGGTGCATTTCCTGGAGCTTTCCCCATTTTCTTGATGCCTCCTTCCTCATTCCCCTCCATCACCTCGGTGTCTCTGTGTTGGATCTCTGTGATTTTAGTCCTGTATACTAAATCAACTGTTTTTCCCTTTCTTCAGGCGTGGGCTTGTTTCGGGACGGAAGCAAAAGGAATCAGTAGGTGGGCTGGTTCTCTCTCTCTCTCTTTCTCTATCTCACTCTTGTTTCATCTCTATCTCAAACTCTCTCTCTTTCTCTCTTTTTCGAATGTTGGTTCAGGAGGCATCTCTCTCTCTCTCTCTCTCTCTCTCTCTCTTAGTTCATCTATTATTTTTAGTCATTTTTAGGATCCGGATGCATCTCTGTCTCTCTCTCTGTATATATTCAGTCTCTATGCCTAGTGTCTCTATTACTCTCTCTTAAATTTTTACTGTCTCATATATTTATATTGTCACTATTTTTTCTCTTTCGGTCAGTTTAGTCTCACAGTTCTAGTGTCTCTATTACTCTCGCTTAAATTTTTACTGTCTCATATATTTATATTGTCTCTGTTTTTTCTCTTTCGGTCAGTTTAGTCTCACAGTTCTAGTGTCTCTATTAATGTACATTCTATTTCATTCTATTTCTCTATGTCGTTTCTATTCTGCTTTTATAGTGTCTCTATTTAGTCTCTATTTCATTATATATATATATATATATATATATATATATATATATATATATATATATATATATATATCATTAGTAACTTATGTCTCACTATTATATACCCAGATGGAGTGCAAAACATGCGGATGGCCATATGGACCTTGCCAAGAGAAGAAGAGGAAGGCTTCTTTCTTCTATGTGTATCTGGGGGAAGGGTTTCTTCAGTCGACAACAACAACAAGCTGTGTGTCTCTTTCGATCGTCTCTAGAGATCAGCTTTTCGAGTTAATACTGGCAGGATTGTTAGAGAATCATATATATGTTGTGGTTCTCTTTTTCAGTCTTGTTCATGTGGGTTGCTACCCTTTTTCTTCTTTTTTAGTCTACCGTACTGCCTTTATCCATCTACCCGTATTGCTCTGTTTGGCTCTTTTGTAGTGTAGTTTATGTGTGGTCTATCTACCTAAATGCTAGAACAATCTATATATTTGTCAGTCCTTTGGTTGCTAAATATTTATCTAGTTTCTGTTTTTTGTTTTGGCAGTGCTGCCCTATGTAAGAATCTATCTAAATCAGTTTGGTATTTTCGAAGAATCTTTTCTAAATGTGTTTCGACTTCCATTTGTTTGTAACTGTTTTTGTTAGCTTAAACAGGGAAGCATTTGCATAGCAGCAACCCACTTGACCATGTAGGTGAAATTAGCTATAGAGTGAACGGTTGCTGTGTGGAGAACTGGTTGGTTGATTTGCTCATAAATCCAGCTCGCTCCATTCTCAGCATATCTTCCTGCTTTTGTTTGAAAGAAAGAGGCAAGAATTCGTCAGAGATGAAGATGAACTGGCTGAAGACGAACTGGTTTCAGGGCCTGAACCTCCAGCTGAGTTTCAGAGCCATGGGGGAGGGATCCTTGCGTGGGATCCTGCACTGTACCCAGGTTAGTTTGCTTCATATCTGGAGGCTTTGGTTTCAGATCTATGGTGGAGGATCCCCTTGTGCAATGTTCACTCTGCTAGATCTCTAGTCTCCCCTTTTTTTGGTGTTCCTTTTGATCTGGAGTCGGGGGGGGGGGGGGGGGGTGTTCTTCTTGATTCTCGAGGAGTGGGTGTTCTGCTCGATCTGGGGTCGGGGGTTACGGGCGGCTGCAGCTGCGAGGTAGGTGTTTTGCTCGGAGAGGAAGAAGGTGCGTTTCCCGGTCGGTTTTGGGCTTCAGTCGCTGTTGGGCTTAAGTTGCTGTTGCCAAATGGGCAGTATCGGGTTTAGTCTGGGCTTTCGAAAATGGACCCGTTTAGCTCGCTAGTCTTCTACCTCTATTTTTCCTGAGCGCGGGAAGTTTGAGTCGCTCAGTTTGGTGGGGACAACGTGACGACGTGGGGTGTTATGATTGGCCCAAAAAATCGACTGACGACGAAATGATATTCAGTCGACTGACAAATAGACACACTTATTATGTAAAAACTGCTCTACTTTTCTAACTTGGTGCTAATACTGCTATTGATTCATGACAAGATGCTTTCATTTTGTTTTCTGATGAGTGATGAGGTGCAGACTAAAGCATGGCCTAGTGGTGGGAGGGGCTGATGCCTTCCCACCCACTCGGTGATGTTGCATCTCTCTTCTATCAATAATACCATGGGGTCCCTCCCCGTAAGAATCAAAGTTAAACTGTTGTGGATCGATGCTATTTTGGTGCAAGGATGCTCTTGATCAACAGTACATATATTCCAATGGAGTAACAATTTGGTGCAAAGATGCTCTTGATCAGCAGCAGTGCAGTATGTATATTCCAATGGAGTAACAACGTAGCATATGCCCAAGGACAATATATATATCCCCGCGAGAAAGACTGGGAATATCGATCACTACTACTAGCTAGTGTTACGTCTCTTATCGCGAGATGCCCGGCAAGTGGTCATGTACGACAGTTCAGACATGCACGGAGCTGATTTGGATGCTCACCCAGGTCAAGATGTTAATGAGCTGTTTATGGTATGGCCCGTGTGGCGCGGCAGCGGCGGTGGTCTCCTCGATCGTCGGATGGGCCGGGGCGGTGGCGATCTGCCCTTCCTCTCCAGCGAAGGCGGCGCGGATGGCGGCGATCTGGACAAGCGACGGCTGGCGGCGGTGCTAGTAGACAGGGGCAGAGCGGGTGACGGGATGGATCTCGGCCCGCTGGGTCTAGGTCGGACCTCGATCTCGCGCACCTCCGCTGCTACGTCGACGACGGTGTGGAGGCTATCTGGGGCCATTTTCGCATCGTCGAGGTCGCCTCAAGCAGCTGCTCCGAGCATGGTGGTGGTGGTCTTGTCCTTCGCCGGACGTGGCCAGCCAGGTTCGCGGCTGGATCGGCGGATCCGTTCCGTCATCCAGTCCGGCTGGAGTTGACCGGCGGCGTGGGGGCCGTTGGTCTTGCGAATAAAGGCGGTGGTCCTTGGTTCCGAATCACGTCAAGATGAAGATCTGCTTGATGCCGGTACCTTGATCTGGCAAAAGTGTCGAGTTTCGGAAGGCTTCGCCGGTGATCTTTCATGGGCTAATTCCTAGAGATTGCTGGATCGGAGGGATTCGGTCGCGCCGGAGGGAGCGGCGTGAAGCTCTGCTTCTGTGCCATCATGGGCAAATCCATGGTGTAGTCAGAGGCGGGGAATGTCATGAAAGCTGAGATTAAAGTACTAGCAAATGGTGATTGGAGGCTTTGCGGCGATGATGAACTTGCTTGGAGTTGCAGGAGGCGGAGCAGCGGTTTGTTAGTGGGGGCAACATCACAGGTGAAGTTCAAAGTCCTACCTTTCAGGGTGAAAACCCAACGTCTGGCCTTATTTGGTTGTACCTAGCAATGGTCTTGCTGAAGACATTGTTTTAAGAGCGGGGACTATTTTCAGGGTGAAACCCAAGGTCTGGTCTTAATTGGTTGTGCCTGGCACTGTTCTTCTTGAAGGCGCTGCTTTTGAAGAATTGGACACCAGGTGGTGTCTTGGTGGTGGTTGTACGGCTGCTGCAAGGACTGTAACTCTGTAGCGGGACTTTTCTTTTTATTTCTTCTTCTTATTGTCTTTCGGTTGTGTGCATCCGTAATAGCTTTGGTTATTGCGTTGTTGCAGAGGCTGGGTGTAATTTGTATCTCCGCGATATTAATATACATTCTTTATCTAAAAAAATGTAAAAACTGCTCTACTTTTCTAACTTGGTGCTAATACTGCTATTGATTCATGACAAGATGCTTTCATTTTGTTTTCTGATGAGTGATGAGGTGCAGACTAAAGCATGGCCTAGTGGTGGGAGGGGCTGATGCCTTCCCACCCACTCGGTGATGTTGCATCTCTCTTCTATCAATAACACCATGGGTCCTTCCCCGTAAGAATCAAAGTTAAACTGTTGTGGATCGATGCTATTTTGGTGCAAGGATGCTCTTGATCAACAGTACATATATTCCAATGGAGTAACAATTTGGTGCAAAGATGCTCTTGATCAGCAGCAGTGCAGTATGTATATTCCAATGGAGTAACAACGTAGCATATGCCCAAGGACAATATATAGATCCCCGCGAGAAAGACTGGGAATATCGATCACTACTACTAGCTAGTGTTACGTCTCTTATCGAAGATAACTGACGAGATGCCCGGCAAGTGGTCATGTACGACAGTTCAGACATGCACGGAGCTGATTTGGATGCTCACCCAGGTCAAGATGTTAATGAGCTGTTTATGGTATGGCCCGTGTGGCGCGGCGGCGGCGGTGGTCTCCTCGATCGTCGGATGGGCCGGGGCGGCGGCGATCTGCCCTTCCTCTCCATCGAAGGCGGCGCGGATGGCGGCGATCTGGACAAGCGACGGCCGGCGGCGGTGCTAGTAGACAGGGGCAGAGCGGGTGACGGGATGGATCTCGGCCCGCTGGGTCTAGATCGGACCTCGATCTCGCGCACCTCCGCTGCTACGTCGACGACGGTGTGGAGGCTATCCGGGGCCATTTTCGCATCGTCGAGGTCGCCTCAAGCAGCTGCTCCGAGCATGGTGGTGGTGGTCTTGTCCTTCGCCGGACGTGGCCAGCCAGGTTCGCGGCTGGATCGGCGGATCCGTTCCGTCATCCAGTCCGGCTGGAGTTGACCGGCGGCGTGGGGGCCGTTGGTCTTGCGAATAAAGGCGGTGGTCCTTGGTTCCGAATCACGTCAAGATGAAGATCTGCTTGATGCCGGTACCTTGATCTGGCAAAAGTGTCGAGTTTCGGAAGGCTTCGCCGGTGATCTTTCATGGGCTAATTCCTAGAGATTGCTGGATCGGAGGGATTCGGTCGCGCCGGAGGGAGCGGCGTGAAGCTCTGCTTCTGTGCCATCATGGGCAAATCCATGGTGTAGTCAGAGGCGGAGAATGTCATGAAAGCTGAGATTAAAGGACTAGCAAATGGTGATTGGAGGCTTTGCGGCGATGAGGAACTTGCTTGGAGTTGCAGGAGGCGGAGCAGCGGTTTGTTAGTGGGGGCAACATCACAGGTGAAGTTCAAAGTCCTACCTTTCAGGGTGAAAACCCAACGTCTGGCCTTATTTGGTTGTACCTGGCAATGGTCTTGCTGAAGACATTGTTTTAAGAGCGGAGACTATTTTCAGGGTGAAACCCAAGGTCTGGTCTTAATTGGTTGTGCCTGGCACTGTTCTTCTTGAAGGCGCTGCTTTTGAAGAATTTGACACCAGGTGGTGTCTTGGTGGTGGTTGTACGGCTGCTGCAAGGACTGTAACTCTGTAGCGGGACTTTTCTTTTTATTTCTTCTTCTTATTGTCTTTCGGTTGTGTGCATCCGTAATAGCTTTGGTTATTGCGTTGTTGCAGAGGCTGGGTGTAATTTGTATCTCCGCGATATTAATATACATTCTTTATCTAAAAAAATGTAAAAACTGCTCTACTTTTCTAACTTGGTGCTAATACTGCTATCGATTTATGACAGGATGCTTTCATTTTATTTTCTGATGAGTGATGAGGTGCAGACTAATGGTGGGAGGGGCTGATGCCTTCCGACCCATCCGAGTTCGAGTTCTCATGCTCGCAATTCCGGTGATGTTTGCCCCTCGTTCTCTGCATTTGTTCAACGACTCGAATACTCTCATGCATGGACGTCGACCGGGACTAAATTCGATCGGGGAGGAACCTACAGTGTCTTGTGTTGCAAAGCTGGCCTCACGTACCATTTTGTCTTGTTGTCGATCGATGCCATTTTGGTGCAAAGATGCTCTTCTTGATCAGCAGCAGTGCAGTACGTATATTCCAATGGAGTAACAACGTAGCATATGCCCAAGGACAATATATAGATCCCGCGAGAAAGAGTGGGAATATCGATCACTACTACTAGTGTTACGTCTCCTATCCAAGATAACTGACGAAGATGCCCTGCAAGTGGTCAAGTACGACAGTTCAGACATGCACGGAGCTGATTTGGATGCTCACCCAGGTCAAGATGTTGAGAAGCTGTTTATGGTATGGCGTCACACGACGAGATCCCACAAAGTTTGGTTTAAAACAATTGCAAGATTTCGACGACGAACTGGTTGTTAAAGTGCGAGCTGAGGCGGATCGCTTTGACATGGCACAAGACCTGACAGACTGACACATCACAATTCGGGGAAATGTTATGTATTTCGCATTCATTTTTGGCACACCAGTAGAATTCGACATTTTCTATACCTAGGATTGTTTTTCAGAAATTTTTTAAACCTGGAAATGTCGTATTGTTTCAGAAACAAGCCCATCTAGCTCCAAAATACCTCACTCCAAAATCCCACCATATATACTTGTATAAACAAAAACTGACAGAGCAAGAGAAAGATCATGAAGCATAATAAGCTTGGCACAAGAAAACTGAATATATGAACAGCAAAAATACTTATCCACGAGAAAAGTACTGGCATACGGCCGGTACGATTCATGTGCCAGACAAGAAAAATGCATACAAAATCGTCTTAGCAGTCTGCTGATGCAAAATACACATGAATTTCGGAGTTTCATCTGTAACAGAACAAAAGGGTTACAAGTTCCTGCTAGCTCTACTTTAGTGAAAACAGGTACATGTTGCAGCCTGCAGTTCCAGTGCGCACGGCCGCGCCTCACTGCTCAACATTGCCAGGTGAATTCTGCATGAGTTCTGAAAGGGCATGGCGCCCCCATGTGTGGTTTTGGTAATTAATGACAATCCCTATGGACTAATGGTTGCATTGAGTTTTACTTGTAGTGTTTGTCCATAGACCATGCTTGAACTCCATATGTTGGATTCAAGGTTGATGCCATAAGTATATTGATATAATGAAGAATTTGGCATCAAGATCATAGAGTTGAGCATATTGCAAGTATGTCTTGAAGAAAAGAATTATGTGATCATTCATGGTTATCTTCAAGACATCATCTATTGAAAAGAGAAGAAAAGATACAAGGTTGATCAAGTATTGATCAACACACAAAGCTACAAGATGTACCAAGTGGGATCATGTATCTCTTGGTATGGTAAGCAATTGTCCATATAGCTTTATGAACTAACCCATGATATGTGTGTAGCATTTCTATGTGTGGTTAGGTATCTTTCTATGGGTTTGCATCAAATGAAAATTTCATATGGCCCATGATCGATGACATAAAGTGGTGATCGTCATCAATGTTGAGAAGCGCAAGTTCAAGAGGAGCATCTCGAAGAAATCCTAGGCTTGAACCTTGCCACCCATTTAGAGATAATGTTCATGTGAAGATATGCCTAAGAGAGGCTCTCCCATAGTGGAGTATGGGGGAGCAATGTTTGGGTCTTCACCAAGCGAAGCGCAATCAAGAAAAGTGGTCCACTTGAAGAGATCAAGATCGACGTCATCTAGCTCAAGTGGAATGCGCAAGGCAAAGGTATGATAGGGTTTCTATTTTACCGGTCTCATGGTACTAGTTGGGAGACCGGGTTATAGGATAGATACCGTACTATCTAGAGGGGCTCTCGATTGAGATTTAGCGTATCAGTTGGAGAGAGCTCAAACCTTTGCATATTTGGCTTCATCATCTTTCTTGGTTCTTATTTGGATTTTCTCCTTGTTAGGTTTTGGTGCTTGTTGTGATCTTCATGACAAACCCAAGTTCTCCAAAAACGGATTTCGTATGGAAAACTTGTTGCGTTTTTTGGTTGGAAATATTATCAGTCCACCTTCGAGATAGGGTCCACACCTTCCCATGTGTGGTATCCCCTCTATATTTGTGACCCTTAATATTTCCACATTTTGTAGTAAAGCTCTTGTCGCTACCTTTCCAACAGAATTGGATTCATCTCGTTTGGAGCTTCCTTGCAAAAGTTATTGCGGTTCTCCTTTCCTGGTTCTGCAGTTTCTTCTTAGGCCGGTAGTACCGACCCTCGCCCGGTACTACGGGTGACCCCTTGCGGAACTACCGCGGGCAGTACCGGGCCCAGTACCGCATCTCCGGATGGCTCTCTGCCTCTCGAAGTTTTAACCCGGCAGTTGACCCGGTAGTGGCGCGGTACTACCGGGAAGGGAGCACTACCGGGCCAGGTGGTCCGGTACTACCGTTGCGCGCCGAGTCAGGGAGCGCTGACTGGTCTTCGTTCTTCCTCGAGTCAACACGGCTCGGTACTACCGGGATCGGCCCGGTACTACCGCTGCGGCCTTTTTCGTCTGCAACGGGCAGATTTTTGAGAGGACCTTTTTAAGGGGGTTTCTTCCCCAACGGTTCGAGCATCTCTTGAGCTCGCTTTTTCCCTCTCTCTCCTCCATTGTTGACCTTTGAAAAAGCTTGCCTTCCTCTCAATCCCTCCCATGATTATTACATATCTTTGAGGGAATTTGAGAGGAGATCTAGATCTACATATTCATCCAATCCATTCCTCCTCTAAGTGAGGGGAACCTAGTAGATCGTGATCTTGAAGTTCCATTTGTTGAGTTCTTCCTTGTTCTTCCTCTCTTCTCCCCCACAAGCATTAGTTGCTTTTGGTGGGATTTGGGAGTGAAGGATTTGACCACTTCTAGTGGTCTTGCCTTCTTGCATCGGTTGCATCGGTTTGAGTTCTCCACGGTGATACGTGGAAATCGAAGTTGAGAAGCTTGTTACTCTTGGGTACTTGGGGTGCCCTAGAGCTTGTCCTCTTGGGTACTTGGAGTGCCCTAGACGGTCCTTGTTGATCTCGGAGTTTTGGTGGCTCGCGGGATAGTTGGGAGCCTCCAATTAAGTTGTGGAGTCGCGCCCCAACCTTGTGATTCTTGTGGCTTTGGGAGCCGCGGGAATTCGGTGAGAGTCTCCAATTAAGTTGTGGAGTGTGCCTCATCCTTGTACGGGTTCGGTGACCACCCTCAAGTGTCCCATAGTGGTTCGTGGCACTCCGCATTGGTGGAGGCACGAAGGAGATTACGGTGTGTCATTTGACGGCTATTCGGGGATCACTTTGTGACTCCGCACCGCTCCAACGGAGACGTAGCTTCCATTGGGAAGTGAACTTCGGGATAAATCATCGTCTTCAAGTGCCTCGGTATTTCTATACCCGAGCTTCTTACTTATGCTATTTACTTTGTGATAGCCATCGAGCTTGAAGTAATATATCTTGCTATCACATATTTGCTTATCTTGTTTAGCATAAGTTGTTGGTGCACATAGGTTAACCTAGCTTGTTTAGGTTTCGTGCTTGATAAATTAAACGCTAGTTTTATTCCGCATTTATTCAAGCCTAAACCGCAAAGAATTTTAATCGCACTATCAATTCGGTAACAGAATATTATACGAACAAACGCTGGATTGTAGTGAATTCTAACCAAACTCGGTTTCATGCTGGATAATTAGTAGAAATCATTAAGGAAAAGAGTCCCTGGTTCCAAGGTTGAAAGATACGAACAGTCGAACACCTTACACTGTTAATTTAAGTTGTTAGTTTGTTCTCAGTTTTTACTGCATGATCATATTACCTTTGTAAATTACAGTTGTTAGTTTGTTCTCAGTTAGTCAGCACTAACAACTTTTCTTTATGATATTCGCAAGTTGAGGCAAAATAAATAAGTCGAGATTCTCTCATTGTAAATCTGGTGCAATGAACATAGTAACGACAGCTTACAAGAACATTGCTTGGACAAATTCAGGACTGGAGAACAGGCAATATTCAGTAGGAAAACATCATACGGAAAGAAAATAACTTACAATTGGCTTTTTTTCTCCAAGTTTTGTATAAGAAATTACTCCCTCAATGCTCCAGTTTGGGACATTTGGAATTGGGGAAGTCAAAGGAAACAACATTTCAACCTCTTCCCAGCAATCACGTATCGCAGCAAGCTCTATTGGCAACCTACCCAACTGGAGAAACGCAACCAAAAGTAACTTGTGATTTCTCTTGAAAATTATTAGCGTCATTCAAGATGGGAACCATTTAGAGTATATCAGAAGAGGATGAACATTATGCAATGTGCAGAAGGTAGAAACTTCTAAGATTGAAGGAGAGAACAAGGATCTATATAATACTTTTATCATATATTTCAACAAGAATTTACCCCTAAGCATTTACAAATTTGCTAAGCAATTCAAACTGACAAAACACAAGGTTTCTAACGAAGTTCAGCAACAATTGAGATTGAGACACCACAAGAATTTTTAGTGGCAACCCACTTGAACCTCAATGAAATGTAATAAAACAACAATGATAAGTACCTGTACAGATTTTTTTAAGCAACGAAATAAACAGTTTCTCAGAGTAAAAGAATTAGAACAGAACACTAAAATTGGGATGAAGAACAATATAAAGTTCTAAGAAGATAAGAACATTCAATCTTTACTGCACGAGTAATTTGCTGCAATGCAGAATGTTACATGATGAAATCAAAGTAACTCATCAACTGTTAATTTAAGCACCGATATGACCTTCTTTGAAAAACAAGAAGCATTGATATATCATATATGTTGGGTATATGCTCAAACAGAATAGGCAAGGTCCTCCGGTATGTACTACACAATTATGGTCTACAGAAAATAAAGAGTTTATTGATACAGACATTGAGAATTGGGTGTGATTCCCCTGAGGAGAATTAATCTCTGATGATGGATTTTTTTAATGACTTATAATGTTAGAATGAAAGGTCAAGACAACTTTGGTTTCCCATCAGCATAGCAAACAGCACAAAGCAACCTAAACTCATCACTAACTATCCCCCAAACATCCAACATATTCAGAAGAGTTCAGTAATAGTATCAACAGGAGCTTTAATAGAATATAGTGAAATGCTTCGTACTAGGTCAGGAAAAAAATCTAGAAAATATACAAAACATACATCATCAGGAATATTAGGATCTGAACCAGCCTTCAATAGAAACTGAATGAACTTGGTATAGCCTCCTCGCGATGTAGCAAACAATAGAGGAGTCATAAAGGAACCCCTGAAATTAACATCGGCACCAGCCTGTGAAAAGTTTTGAGCAATAGAATGTTTATGGTGCTATCTCCATGTATATCAACATATAAGCATGGCAGAGATGGAAATATAATCCAGAAAATACTCGCCTTAATGAGTAGCTTCATGCACTTCAATGAACGGTAAACAAGAGCACTCATCAGGGGACTTACAGCACCAGAGACCATGATGTTAGGCTGAAAGAATGGTATTGTGTTATTAAGATAAGACACAAAGGTGGCGTGTTAAATGCAGGAGTTTTACCTTTGAGATGAACAAAGATATTATAATTAAAAGAATGTCATCGTATAATCTACTAGTGTTTTTCGTGATTCAAGAGATCAGATGGCAAGTGGACCATCCAATCATAATCTTAACCTAAACGCTTGATTTGTTTGAGGATTGGAATGGGTTGCTCCAACAAATCAATCACACTTCAAGATCTCTATCGAGTATCATAAACCTAAAATATGATTATGTACTGCGACATATAAGAAATAGTGGAGGTCATATATACATTTGCATGGTGGTCCAACAAAATCTTTAGTGTCTTATCCTGCTCATTTGTAGCAGCCATATAGAGTGGTGTTCCACGGCCGTAGTTTATGTCGACCGGCACTCCTTTTGAAAGGAGGAACTCAGTTACCTTGCAGCATCCTGTAATTAACAAGATTAAGTCAAGTGGCCACAACATTGAACAAACAGAATGTGGAGGTGGAGGAGTAAATAATTACTACTAAAATGATCAGCTTGCAATTGCTTTGGTCCATGTGCGTGTCAGGACTCAGGGTGGGGAGGGTGGGGGGACCTGAAGAAACAGCATAGTGGAGAACAGTCCGCCCTTTGTCATCTGCTTTCATTAGATCACCACCATGATCAAGAAAATACTTGACGGTAGGAACATCCCCAGACTGAGCAGACGCCATAAATGGAGTCGCACCTGTAACAAAAGGTGCATCCTCAATGCAATCGCAGATCTCATCCTGGTAAACATGATATGGCAGACACCAATTTTAAAAATGGAGAAAGAGATAGAGAAAGACCTAGACCTCCAGCTCCACTGCCAGGAGCATTCACATCTCCTGCGAGCTCCACTAAATACTTGCAAACTTCTAGATGGCCTGTGCATGCCGCGATATGCAACACACTAACTCCATCCATGTTGAAAGAAAAAATTACTGACGGGTCGCCATTTCCTCCAGTGAAACTCTTTACAATACCTTTCCCAAAAGTAATGGAAAAATTAAAGAAGGGAATAGAAAAACTAACAAACCAGAAAACCAAAAGAAAAGAAGCAAACATGGTCAATGCACAAGAACATCGTGAAGTCAAAGGCACTGATGTATCGCTTTGCTGGACAGAGTCACGTGGTGAAAATATTTGACAGTACGTCATCTTTGAGTACTTGACTATACTGCAAATTTGTATGTAATGGTTAACTGGATCGCATCATCAAAAGTTGTCACATTTATCCGTGGCATGTTGAGTGAAAAAGAGGTCTCTCAGTCTTGTTTCTTTTAACTGATCGGTTCTGCTGAGTTCAGTCTACGGTATGATGTAATCAGCAGGAGTGCAATGATCGGTCCTAAAATTACATGAAACGGTTGTCATGAGGAAAATATTTTTATTGAGTATGAGAAAACCTTCGACAGGCATTGCACAGCAAAGTGTTACGAGTAAAACATCCAGCAGAAGTACATATCTAGGTTTATCGCAATGAATTTACGTGCAGAAAATTGCACTGGAAGGCATTGGGCACTGCCATGACGCAAATAACTGCCCAGGCATAAAAATGGAGCCAAAAAAAAGTCATACACGCGGCAGATTGGTGCTTCTCATGGAGCCAAAAAAAAGTCATACACGCGGCAGATTGGTGCTTCTCATGCAAATCATTTTTTTTTTTTTGCTAGATAAGAGGCTATCGGTGCTAACCAAACGGCCGTATTCTGAAAAAAAAAACTGTTCCTGACTCCCTGTACTCTGTTCCTTGTACTATCGATGAAATAGCAGCTCTGACTGCGTTTCCGTCTAAAAAACCACCACGAAATCAAGCTAACAGTATATAACATGTGAGAAATCAAGACAAGCACAAGATCACAATTCACAGAGAATAAAGTCCGATGCATATAAAAAGGTAGAATTCCCCTCCCCTCCCCTCCCCTCTTTCTACAGTAGAGAGAGAGGCGACCCGGAGGCGACCCGTTTCCCCTTGCAGTCGCCGGCGAAGCCGCGGGTTCCTCCTCCCTCCGCCGGCCGCCTCGGCGGCAGGAGGGTGGGGGAACCCCGGATCTTCGTTTTTGGCGTGTATAGGTGTGGATTAGGTGTGCGTGTCGCCGCTGCTTTGTTGGAGGTGGTGGCGGCGACGGTGCTGTGTGTTCCCGAGCTCAAGCCTCCTCCTGGCGTTGGCCTCCGTGGCGGCGCCGCTGAGCTCGTGGAGGTAGTTTCCTGCCATCCAGTTTGGGTGGCGAGGATAGGGTTTGCTCGGGCGTCGTGCGCGGCGCCGAGCTGTGTCTTCCTGGTCGGTGGCGTCGAGCGGCGACTCCACTGGCAGAGGATTTGTTCTCCGGTGAGCTACTTTTCCTCTGCTTCTCTGGCCGGCCGTGGCGGCGAGGGGAGGAGCTGGAGGTGGGTGGTGATCTGCTTTTGGTGCTTCGGGTGGAGTTGGTCTTCTTCCTCGGTGTGTCTGCTCTGGCCGGCCTGGTGGCGAGGGGAGCAGCGGCCGGTGGCGGATGGGTGCAGGTGGTGGTGGCTGGCCTGGACGACGCCTCGTCGGCTGGAAGATGGGCGGTGCTGGGGAGTGTGCGTTGTGGCCATGCGCGTTCAACGCGTCTACAATCCGTCGCGTCGCGGCGGACGGCTTATGCGGCCATCTACGACATGTGGCGGCGCTCCTTCTTCGGCGGCTTGAGGTACGGCGACGACGGCGAAGGCTAGGTTCTTGGGAGCCGGCGTTTGGATCTGATTGTAATTCCTTCTAGTTGCTCAGGGTGCTTCGTGCAATTTTCAGGAGCCTTTTGTATTTTCTGTCTTTGTTGGGTTTCCTTGTAATTTGTACTGAGTATCTTGGTTAATGGATCGGATCCTTTAAAAAAAAAGTCCGATGCATATAATTTTCCCTGGAGCAGGGGTCAATGCAATGCAGCATGTCTGAATTCTGAAACCACTCTGACACGGCCGGCAAACACAGCACACACATGACTAAGCAGGGTCACTAGACTAGAATCGAAGTGGGAAAAAGAGGGGAATGCTACCCTTGAGGACGTCGAGGTTGCCTTCGAGGGCCGGCCTCATGAGAGCCTTCTCACCTGCAGACACACGAGCACGAGCACGAGCGTCAGAGCAATCGGGCGGCGGGGAGGGGGCGGGGTCGGGGTGGAGAGATGAAGGCTCGACGTACGGGTCTCTTGGCCATCGGAGGGGCGGCAGTACATGAACGGAGGCGCCATGGCCTAGTCCCGGCAGCCGGCAGGGTGGAGGCGGCGAGGAAGAACCCTACGCTAGCTGCGAAGGAGTTGGGGGCTTTTTCAGTTTCGGTGACTGCCGCTTTGGTTTGGAGGGCGAGGGGACAAAAAGGTTGTGGCCATGACGAGCAGAAAATTCTTGTGTTCCTCTTGATAATTTTCATGCCGAGTTAGCAGGTTTATTCTTCCTTTTCCACCCTTGTAATGATCTATGGCTTAGTGCAAACATTATATTTTCTAGTGTTTATATATTATGACGGAATACATATTTATAATATTAATGTATACCCCCAATTTGCACCGATAATTAATTGACATCCTACAATAATATAGAAAGTACTTCCTTTCAAAAAATTCTATAGATCGGCTTTCAAGATCTATGAACAAGAGAGAGAAAAAAATATCCATGTAAAAAAAAGGAGATGAATAGATAGGGCTGAGCCGATAGCAGGACTAGGTACGATGATGGGGCGAGAGAGGGAAAAAAACCATCGGGGTGGATCGGGAAAAGTGACGTTAGGCTCACCCCACGACTTCCTTCCCTTTGCATAGCTCAAGTGACTCCCTTCCCACTTTTTTCCCATCTCTACTATATAATATGTCTTGAGGTAATGGTCCGTTTTTCACTTTCCGGTTTTACCCCTGGGTTTTGGGAGAATTTACGGCCGCTGCCACCTATAAGTGAAAAATAACGTTTCGGTTCGTTTCATTGCGGTGGTGGGCTCGGGACAGGCTACACGACCTTGGGAAGCAGGGGGCCAGCTGCGGCAACACCTCAGGGCATTGGTCACAGCTTGACCGTCGAGAAGCGGGAACAGCACCTCCGCGAAGTGGCAACGAACCTGGACGAACATACGACGGGACTCTGCTGACGAGAAGCAGGACCTTCTTGCGCAATGCACTGGTCAGCATGGCCGCGCGGGGTGCCCGCTCCTAGACTTCTCCACCGGCGGCTTGCCGAGGCTGGCGCCGCCTCCCGTGCGCGACTTGGAGCGCATCCATCCGTTCGTGGCTGCGACATTGGCATCAATCAACAAAAACATCAGAGACGGACGAGCCCGCGGCGGCCCGCGGGATTCAGAGACGCCATGAGGACGGCAGCCCGGGGCCGGTGGAGGACGCGGCCGCCAACCCGGCCGGATCTGGCATTGGCACGCGCGGGAAAGCCGACAACAATCCCACTGAGCGATTGATCCCAGCTCTCCTCGAGGGTTTCTCGATTTCCAAATCCCAGCTCTAAACGCACAAATCCAAACCAAATTCAACAAATTAGAGCCAACCACTTCACCTTATCCACCCCCACCTTCCTACCCTGCTGCTACTAGGGGAGAAATTGGAGAGGCAACAGAGGGGAAGTAGAAATTGGAGGGCAGCCATCGACTACCCCAGGCCAGGACGGACTGTAGCCGCCGTGTCGTTCTCCGCATCGAGCACAGCCACTTCCTCTCTTTTCTCTCATCACGCTCAGGTTTCAAGCGGGGCGGGTTGCGGCTGCTCGCTACCTCCGCTGGCGGCCTGATCGAATCCTGCCGGTTGTTTGCGGTCTGCACGCCACGGTCCGCTCAAATCAGCGCGGTCAGAGCGGTGGCCCGCTTCGGCCCGCTGTGCACAACTTGGCCTCGCTGCAGACAAACTGTCTACACTGCTAACTGAATAATGTTCTCGATAGGTCACTACACACAGATCGTCATGGCTGACCTGGTGCAGCTAAGCAGACATCTTTCTACACATGTTGGCGAGGTGCGTGCACGCTGAAGCCGCAGGCTTCCGGCTCGGCCGATCTTCTCGGCCGCCACCCTGCGGCGAAAGCTCCTCGTGGTCCTCACCTGCGGCGGCGGCGGCGGTGGGTGTGGAGGATCCTGCCGCGGCCGGACGTCCTTCCGGTCGCCGCAGCCGCGGTCGCAGCCGTCGCAGCCGAGGCCGCGGTCCGACCGGCTCGCGGAGCTGCTCAGGGCGGAGCCGTCGGAGTGCGGCGACGACGACGAGGGCGAGGCCGACGCGGCCGCCAGGAAGGTGGCGCTGCTGGAGGAGCTGAAGGTTGTCGTAGACGCGCTTCAGGATTGTGACAGGGACAGTGCTGGCGGTGTCTCGTTGCGCGTCGAGGCGGCCACGGTCGTGCGGAGGAAGGCCAAGGACGACGCCATGGCGCGGGAGATGCTCGCTATGCTCGGCGCCATCCCGCCGCTCGTCGCCATGCTGGACGAAACCGGAGGCGGCGAGGAGGAGCTCCTCGCCGCGGCGCTGTACGCGCTTCTCAACTTGGGCATCGGCAATGACACGTGAGTCTTAATTCCGCCGCGCCGCGCTCTTGTTTGTCCTGCTCTGTTTTCTTGATCAGATCTGGGCGTTAGGATTTTCTGATTCTGGGAGAGTTCTTGCTTTGGTTTTGTAGGAACAAGGCGGCGATCGTCCAGGCCGGCGCCGTGCACAAGATGCTCTGCATTGCGGAGGCCGCTTCCGGCGTCTTGACGGGGGCGCTCGTCGCCAACTTCCTCTGCCTCAGCGCTCTGGACGCGAACAAGCCCATCATCGGCGCCTCCGGGGCCGCCCCTTTCCTCGTGCGCGCGTTCGAGGCCGCGGCCACCGAGCAGGTGCGGCACGACGCCCTGCGCGCGCTCCTGAACCTCTCCATCGCGGCGGCGAACGCGCCGCACCTGCTGGTCGCGGGGCTCGCGCGGTCGCTGCTTGCCGCCGTCGGGGACATGTCCGCGTCGGACCGCGCTCTCGCGGCGCTGTGCAACATCGTGGCCGCCTGCCCCGAGGGTCGACGCGCGGTGAGCCGCGTCCCGGACGCGGTCCCGTCCTCGTCGACGTGCTCAACTGGTCGGACGAGGCCGGCTGCCAGGAGAAGGCGGCGTACGTGCTGATGGTCCTGGCGCACCGGAGCAACGGCGACCGCGCGTCCATGGCCGAGGCCGGCGCCACGTCCGCGCTCCTGGAGCTGACGCTCGTGGGCACGGCGCCGCAGAAGCGCGCGTCGAGGATCCTGGAGATCCTGCGCGTAGACAAGGGCAAGCAGCCTGCTTCTGCGGCTCGCTCGTGGTCTTTTGCGGGTTATGCAATTCTGCGGGTCGCTCGTGGTCTTTTGCGGCGTGCCGCTTCGGCCCGCTCGGGAGTTCGCGGACGGCCCAGCGGCGCTTGGCAGGCCTAATTTGCGGCGCGGCGTAGCGGGTCGGCCCGCGCCACTTGAAACCTGACATCACGCACAGGCGCACAGTTCTGTTGTCTGTTCTCATCACTTCTTGCGAGTATGTTTGTTCCGCGTCATGCACAGCGGAACAGGCACTGTCAGGGGCATGGCCACCTTTGGCCTAGCCCTCTTCCTCTCTGTTCTCTCTATTTCATTCCCCGTTCTACAATTCAGTTGCTGTTTAGGCAGTAGAAACACGTTGAGACGAAAAGTGAACTTGCACAATATAAAAAGAAGTACACGGTGCCATCTGCAGATGCACCACCACTATGTACTACCATCACCTGAAGCTATATTATATAGTAGAGATTTTGCTTATATCAGCTGATAATCATGCTTAGATTGACCAATTGTCTTCTTAGTTCACACGGCTATGCAACTTGTCAATCTCATTCACTACATCCTACGAATTTATATAATCCATTGTTCTTGTGCTTATGCTCTGCTCGAAATTGTACAAATAGCTCAAATTCAGTGAATCAATCCACGCAGATAACCTGAGCCTTATGTGTGAATGTTGTTGGAGAAGATCATGTAATTAAGCTTATTCCTACATGGAATGGCAACATGTCATTTTCTTTTAGATTTGGTTCAGTACCATGCGACACACTTTATCGTATGCCAAATGACATCTAACCTAACACCTCAGCCATGCCATGAAAAGTTACTTGGCGTGCACGCACGAAGTTGGTTGCAATATTTTTATTAGCCCGTAGCAACGCACGGGCATTTAACTAGTAGTAGAATAGTATCTAATTGATACATTACAATTTCCACCAATAAGTAATTGACATTGTGAAATAAAACTGAAATAGGCTACCACAATCGTAAATTATAACGTTTCAGGTCAATAGGTTATAAGTACGATTTCGGATGACGGCGGCGGCACGGCGGCACTGTATCGAAACTTGGCGAAATGACTTATTTTCCGTTGTTTTTAAGTCAATAGGTTATAAGTGATGAGACTTCGTGAGGGGGTAAGCGAGGTGGCAACGCGGGTGGTCCCCGCGGACACCCATGACCCACGGGTGTTACCCGCGGTAGGGCTACCCCGGCAGATTTTGGTTTTCCTGGTCCTTCTCGGAAAGTTCGAATTTCTGGAATTTTCTGAGATTTTCCGAGCAATTTTATTTTTTCTCCTTTTTTTGCAATGCACAAACAAATGAACAGAAACTAGGCACTAGATTAATAGGTTAATCCAATAAAATGCTATAAAGCTGTAGTAAAACATGTAGCAATGATATAAAAATATATAGCATGAGACAATAAAAAATTATAGATGCTTTTTGTATGTATCAGTGTCTGACATCCTCCAAATGGATTATGTTTATGGGGTGACGAACACTTTTCCGAGACGCCGGTGGAAATGGTCTTATTTTTGTGTAGGTTCTGTTTTTCATGTTACAACTAATGGGTTGGAAATAAGTTGTAGTTTTTAATTGCGTAGAAATTATGCTTTAGGAACCCTCTTTCACTTTAGTAATCTGTACGTGCTATATCTGCGCCATGTTTACGGTTTGAAGCTAATTTAGTTCAAACTAAATGTAAGAAGTTTTATGGAATTTGCTTATGTTTTGAAACATTCTTAATTTTGTGCCAACTAATAACACGTGCATATTTTTACCAGAATGTGTTATATTTTGGATATTCTGTTCAGAGGTTTTTTGTTTTTCTTGAGGCATTCCGTTTGTTCCTCGAGCCAAACACGAGCGCGCAACCGTCCTAGACTCTCTACATCCTATCGCCCGGGCCGCCGCCGCCGCCATCCCCATCTGGTCGATTAGTCAACTCGCCCTTGGCTGCCTTCTCTGCGAGTTCCGCGATGGAGTTGCGGTCCGACCGTCGCCCCAGCTCGCCGTCGCCGCACAAAGCTCGCCGTCGCTCTGGCGACGGCGTGGATCGGATCGGTGCCCTTTCAGACGACTTGCTCCTCCAGGTCCTCGGCCGCCTCCGCTGCGCCCGCGACACAGCCCGCACTAGCTTTCTCTCCCGGCGGTGGCGCGGTCTATGGAGGCTCCTACCTGAGCTCCACTTCCGCGAGATCGCGGCGGAAGCTCTCGGCGCCGCGCTCGGTCAGGTCGTGCACCCCACTCTGTCCCTCCTCGAAATAGACATACCCAAGAAGCACAGGATCATGGACCCTGCTCGCGTCTCCGCGCTGCTCCATGCCGCCGCGCGGCTCGCGCCGGCCAATCTCGTCATCACCGTCTGGGGGCACGACAAAGGTCGTCGTGTTCCTATCCGAATTCCCTGCTTCGTCCGCGCCACCTCGATGAAGCTGACCGTGTACAACCTCTATCTGAAACCGCCGGCGCACGGCGCTGAGTTCCCTGTGCTGGAGAGGCTATACATGTCAGGCTCTCGCTTCTACACGGATGCGCTTGTCGCGCGGTGCCCTCGCCTGCGCGTGCTAGAGGTGTCCCAGTGCGCCATCAGCGAGATCAAGGTCCACTCGCCAACAATCGAGGAGCTTGTCGTGGAGCAGAGCCTTGGTTATACTAAGTGCATTGACATAGTGGCTCCCGTGCTTAAGCGGCTGACTATGGATATCCACGTGCGGTCCTTTTTCACATTGTTGTGCTTCTCAGCGCCGATGGTGGAAGATGTCTCGTGGGATTGCCGTAGTTCTTATCCAATTATCGGTGTTGGCCAATGGTGGCGTCTGTACCACCTCAACCTATGGACAGAGAAGAGTGCCCGCACCCTACAGTTGTTCATAGATGCTAAGGGAATTTCAAATACGGTATGGCAATCTGCTGAGCCTTTACATATATATGTTTTTGCTCTTCATGTTAAGTGGTACTAGTTACATGAGCAATCCGGGTTATGCTTGGTGCACTGTCTAAAACTCTAAATATATCGCCAAAATAAAGATTTTGTTACGAGACAGTAGACAAGAGGCATATTGGGACCTTGTATCTATATAGAATTCTACTATAAAAATGCAACTGAGTTTTAGTAATATCAATTTAGCATGTTCATTTGTTCAACTGTCAACCTAATTCCATGTATTGCCCTTTTTATCGAGACCAGGTAGACAAGTAGAAAATAGGGCATCACATGCATGCTGTCAGGTTACTACAAATTTAACTGAATATCAAACAATACACTGAACTAAAAAACCAGTAACTTCTCGAAATCGTAATGCTAAGACCCCACTAAAGGCAGGCTGATAAATCTTATTACTTTGTCCTTGTTATCGAGCATGAAGTGGATGAAGTAATATAAGGTAGTGTTTGGTTTGAGCGCAGAAGTGGGTGGGATACGGTTTCGTTTGCATGGCGATGTTCACGCCAAAACTGTGCAACGACGACGCTTGTGCATTGTTCCCCTTCCTAGAGGCATCGCTGGTTGAGAACCTTTTCCGTAGTGTGGGTGTTGCCAATGGTGATGGTTGTTGCCTCCTGCTGTGAGTCGTTGATTGCTTTGGTGGGGCCATGTTTCTTTTTTCTTCTTCCCTTTTCGTTTCTTTGGCTGTGTGTATCCTTGATGTCTCAGAGTTTCGACTAGTTAGTTAGAGAGTCTGGGTTTAATTGGTATCTTTTTTATGTCAATATATTCCTTTTGTCAAAAAAGGAAGAGCGGCAAGTAGGGGATGGACCCTTCGTAAGGGGAGCTGGCGACAATGGGCACGATCTTGCGGTCGCCGGCAACCCTAGCTCTGCTCTCGTCGTGGAGCTACTGCAGAAATATAAGTGTGTTACAAAGATGAGGATCCCCATATGCCAGCTATCATTGACACCTGAGCTACTGCAGATCCCACCATATCACATATATAGTTCTTGCTCTAGTACCACACATGAATCATCCCAATTACCTCCAGCATATAGGAATCAGTTCTACCTTTTTACTATGAGATGCAACATTTTATTTTAAATTTTTTGTGTTCGTAAGATATGTTATTTTGATTCGGTCTACCAATTTTACCTTGTTGAAATTGTATTATGGACAATTACTTTGAGACCTAGGGTTTATCACTGGCAGTTCCCAATTTATCCATACAAAGACAAAAAATGACAGACGTTTAGTCACTTACGTCTCAACTTCAGTTTCTTTCTGCATAAAACTTCAGCACTTAGCATTTTGATATATGTCTCCCTGATAGGGCACTTCCCAAGGCAGGCAAAAAAAACTTATTTCTTATAAAACTAAAAATGAGAAGACCTATAAAAAATCAACATGCATGCATGTTCCAGTTAGCACATTTTTTTTGTGAGACAGTTAAGCACTTTTTTTATCAAATGGTATAATGCTAAGTTATTTTTATTTCATTTTCACACACCATTTTCTATTTGCAGAATATTGTTCCACCTGCGGAGCGAAGCTTTTATAAACATATAGCACCACTCCCCTCCTTTTCTGTCTTGGAGCTATATTTACTAAATGGAGAACATGTTTTTGGATCAGCAGTGTTGAATCTACTTGAAATTCGTTCCACTATAAGAAGGCTTAAGGTGGTCATTAAACATGATGTGGTAATTGATTCTTTAACCAAGATTCGTGATATATACACTTTTAGACGTATATTTAGTTTATTGAGTTAGCTGCATAAGTTGATGATGTTTTTGAATATGAAGAATCTACATTACTTGACTCCTCTTCAGGACGAAAAACCATGCCCACCAGAATGTCCTTGTGATCAACCACAAAACTGGAGAAGTCAAAGCGTCTCCTTGGTGGCTCTTGAACAAGTGGAAATATATGGTTTCAACGGAACTGACCACGAAATTGATTTCTTAAAACTTGTGTTCAGATGCGCAACTCTGATGAAAACAATGACCGTGACATTGTCCGCCAATGTTTTGGGAAGTGACAGAGAATGGGCGGAAATATACAGCATTTTTAAGGAAAATCCTTCTGTCAAATGTGCTGTTTACCGTAGAGTAAACAGGTTCTGTGATGATCATGTGCTTTTAGGTGTGACAGGAGATAATATAAAAGACCCTCTAGCTATATTTAGTAAAAATTGAGCTCGTGCTTTATAAATTATAATTGCTGACCTAGCCTTTAATATTTTTGCTGAAGTTTTGTATCACTTCTGCCCCTAATGCCTCCATCGGAATTCCTTCACGTTTTGACCTTCGATAAGTACGTGGAAGCAAACTTCCATTACTCAGTACAGGTCACAGTGGCCGCATTTTGCACGTATGTCTAAGGTTCTTAACCGGGTGAGAAATAAAAAATGGTGTGCTTCAGTTTACAGGCTTTTTTACGTCTCATTCTCCTTTTTGTTTTGTGAAGTTCTTTGTCTATCGCAGCTGCGACAAGCAATTAATATATGCATGTGCAAGAAATCCCCGTGTCTAATCCACATATTATTTTTTGAACAAAACGGGCAACATTGCCTCATTTTATTAAAAAAGTAGGAGGGGAATTGACCGGTTCATTAACGGGGAACCGGCCGAAAACCGTTACAAGTGCACCAATGTAGTCATGAAAACACCACAATGTGCAGACCCGGCCAACCTGGCTACCCACACGAGACAGACATGCCGCCGAGGAGAAAAGCACCATCGAGGTCATCACCGAGCGTCATCGTCGTCACTCCTCCCCGAGCAAGCGATTCCGACTTCACCTTGGACGACCACCGACGAAGCCCCGCCGCAGCCGACGCCGTAACCATGTTGGCCTATGCCAAACAGTCAACCCAAAGCGTCGAGGAGGAAGCAGCTCCGACTTCGAAGGAGACCTTCACCGGAGAAAGTTGCACACCTTGCATCGACGGAATCCGGGAGGCCACTGTAGAGAAAGGTGTCATCGTTGCCAGCCTGTCCGCCCCGAGACACGCAGCTCCGACTTCACAGCTTCACAGCGGACACAGCACGGACTGTCGGTGACGAAGGGCATGCCGCGACCCGGCTCCGCTCACCACCGTCATCGTTGCCACGCAGCTCGCAACGCCACCATAGCACCCAAGACATCGTCAGCCGCTGCCAACCACGATGATGTGTGAGTCCAGCCCACGAGCGCGCACACAGGAACCTTCATCTTCAAGACGACGCCCTCAAGAGGGGAGACGACGAAGATCGACGCCGTCGTCCGACCCTGCAGAAACAGGGTCTAGGTCTTCACCCGAAGAGGAGGTCCAAGACTGAGGAGAATCGAAGAGCTCCAAGACGACCCCCCAAGAGGGAGAACGGCGTCCACGGACGTCGCGTCGTCAGGCTTTCGCCCGGAGCACTCGAGACTCTCCAGTCCCACGCAGCCGGGCCAAGGTGGGGAGACCCGCGGCACCGCCGGCCTGCACACCCACTGATCCAAACACCTTGTGTGCGACGGCGGCACAACCGTCGCACAAAGCCTTCCAAACTATCCCCGGCCTCTCCCAGACGTCGCCGTCTCCGCCGCAGCAGCCTCACCGAGCAGCCCCGCAGGCCACAGCCCTGCCGGCCACCGCACCACCCTGCCCTCCGCCCGGAGCCAGCGCGCCGCCCTCACGGGCCCGACGGGCCTCAGAACCTGCACGCCAGCTCCCTGCCGCCACGAGCCTCGCCGACGGCGCCCTCCGCGCGGCACCACCGCCGGAGGCCAAGAGCGCACCGCGCCTCCACCGGAACCGCCGACCCAGCACACCCGCCACCTCCTGCGCGAAGGTCGCCGACGTCGCCCACCGCCGACCCGGGGCCGCTGCCCCGGCGTCCATCCTCAGCCACCTGCTCTGCAGCCCAGCTCGAGGGTCCCCGCCACCCTTAGGGTGGAAGGACCCGCCGCCACCGTGGTCGAAGCCGGCGGCAGCGGCGGCGCGGCTCCCTGTCGTCGATCTCCGCGAACGCTTGTCGGCTCTCCCCCGGGCCGCCCTGGCGCGGACGACACGGGGGTCGGGGGTGAGAGGGAGGGAGGAGAGGGAGGAGGGGGAACGCCGGCGGGGAGGGGCTTGGCGGCGGCGGCGCTGGGTCGGGGGTGAGAGGGAGGTTGCTCGTGTTTGTGACTTGATTTCACTGTGCCTTCTTGGCGTGGCAGGAGCTATCACAAGCTAGCAAGAATCCACATATTATTAAGGATGCAAATATGCAAGAACTCTATGCGTCTATCACAGGTTCACAATTGTCTAATATGAACATGCCTTCCTCCTTGGGTGATATCTGGCTTGGTACCAAGAAGCTTATTGGAGTATATGAACATGCCTTCCTCCATGTCATTTAGAGAAGATAATAAATATAATTCGCACAGTGCATAGTTTCTTATTGTGATTTCTAGTAATTAATGATAATTAACTAATTTAGTGTGTAATTATGTCCATCAGTGAAGGCATATTGTACAATGGAGAAAATATGCTTCTTTTAATTTTTTTAAGAGGTCATCTCTTAACTAAGAGAAGACAATCTTCTTTTTATTCATTCTCTCTCATCCAATATCCAACTAAGCAAAATTCTAACTTGGCTACTTTAAGAGAAGACCGACGTCACTCCATTGTACGTGCACTAACATTCTAGTAGAAAATTAAGAGAGATGGGCCGCCACTTGAGGAGGAGTAGCAGTTCGAGCCAGATGAGGCATGAGGGTGGGCAGTGGCCAGCATGTAGACTACAATCAAAAAATCTCTTGCATCGGCGGGCCCCACTGTGTCAGTGATTGTAATATACTCCAATAAGATTAGGGGTATAGAAATCATAGTCATTATTAGTTTTATTTAAGTTTATAATTATGTAGGCTCGGTGAACTTTATGCTATGTTTTAGGTATAAATTACCTTAAGTTTTAAAGAAATTAGGCCGGTTTCGTTGCATTTCCTATGTTTACTTATTTAAAAATATATATACTGGGGGCATCCGGCCCCAACAGGGTCGCACCGTGTGTCAGGACTCCCAATAACATCCACTCCCCATAGTTGCTGGACTGTTTATTGGAGGTGCTCTAACAGCTCGAAAGATCCTTTGAGAAATCTCTGACAATTATAAGGGCGGCGTATCTAAAACCTCCACCCATACCACATCACTCCTCCCTCGCGGCAATTTCTGAATCTCATTGTAGATCTAGATTAGGAAGTTGATCCATGAAGTAATCAGTGGGAAAAAATATTGTATTTACAAAATGGTGGTATTCATTGCTATGAATGTCAATCCGTTGGTAAAAACTCTACCAATACGAAATGAAAGAAGTATAATAGATTGGCGGTCATCAAACTTGTCGGTCGAGCTCATCTTGGTCACCGTATAAGTTATGGTAGTGAAAGACGGGTTGGTGTTCTATCTACAGTCACTCATGGTCGAGGGCCGTATTTGATGACGCGGTGGGTGTAGACCCTGTCTGTCAGGTCATGTGGGATTTTGGCCGTCATTTTTTTTAAAAAAATAGCTCTGATCTCATCCCCATTCTCCTCTATCCCGCCCTCCTCCCATGCGGTCACATCCTCCCCTCCGGCCTCCCTCCTGTAGCCTCTCTCCTCCACCTTCGCCGGGCTTACCCCACCTCCATGGGCCCCCCTCCTCTGTTCCCAGTCGCAGAGATTGCGGATGGAGGGCAGGAGCGCGCTGCTCGTGCCCAACCGCTCCCTGGACCATCTCATGAAGCTCGACTTCCACGTCGCCGCAGTTGCGCGTGGAGGCGAAGGAGCTCGTGTTGTAGTGCCACCACGCGACCCGCTGCGTCAATGGACCAGCCCTCTCTAGCGCGCCTCCCCCACCGCGTGTAGTCCTTGCTCCTCACCAACGACACCTCCATGTGGCACCTAGCTCTTATGCGCCGGTATTGGGGAGCTGGTGTCGTCGATCCCCGCAGCACGTCGAGCATGCCCAGGGGGAAGGTGTCGCGAGGGAGCACTCTGACCGAGCTTGTCATCTGCGCAGGTGGACTAGGGCATGCCGCAGCGTGAGGAGGAACTTCCCATCGAGCACGTGCCCAAAAATTAAGAACAACTCCTTAACATCGCCGCTGATAACACCATGGTAACCCCGCCATCTACCTTACATATTGTTCCATCGATGATGGTACATGATGGTACCAACTCACGGGCGCGTCAATCTCGTCGGTGATGCTGCTCGCTGCTGGAGAGGGATGACGACACAGATATGTGCCCGTTTGGCAGAAAGAGAGAGAAGTGAGGAGAAAAGTAGGGTTTGTTCTAGAGCACTTGATCAGGATCAGACGGCATAGAGAGGTCCGAGGGGCTTTTTGCAAAAAAATGCCATGGTCACCCTGTCGTCTACCCTTCATCTTTCTCTATCGGATCGGACGGCATAGAGAGGACCAGGGGCTTGTTTGATAATCAATAAAGCTAGCCGAAAGGCATTAATTAAAAAAACATACTTATGTTGAATGTATGGACCGGTCAACGGGACGCTGGAAAATACTCACTATTTTTCGATACTCCGTATGTTATGTATTCTTTAGTACGGTTACCAAGTTGAGCTCGGACCACAAGTTCGATGAGTACCTATCTATTTTTGGTTTTGCTAATTCTCAATCGCCTGAGAATTAGCTTAGTTCTCAATCCCATGACGTCATCGGTTGCAAGTAGAGTTGCAACTGATTCGGACCACTTGATTTGCTTTGTGATTCGTGCATCAGTTGCAAGTCAACTTGCAACTGGGATTTGATGGCGTCATGCGATTGAGAATTAAGTTAGTTTTCATTGGTTCGATTTGTTTCGTGATTCGTGTTAATCATGAGTTGCAACTTGACTTGCAACTGGGATTGATGACGTCATGCGAATGAGAACTAAGCTAGTTCTCATTCGATTGAGAGTTAGAGAGACCCATCTATTTTACTCATAACAGAACACAACTAATGTTTGTCTAGATCATACAGTATTATCCTCATGTTAAGCACATCCGTGATTCTAATGTCAAACTGTTGAGTCGTCACACAGATACTCCCTCCATTTTTTTAATATAAGATGTTTTAGCTAGCTCACATGTTGGCTAGGTGCACACCCAAATAAGTATACATACACATTAAAATATGTCTACATATATGTTGACATATGTGAATATGGACAAAAGTTAAAACATCTTATATTTATAAACGGAGGGAGTAAGAGCTAAGGTATGTCACGGTGTACTTGGAGCCGGAGGCAGCTAAGTGTGAGTCAGTCATCAATGTCGAAGTCAGGCTCGCGCGGCTTAGGCACGGGGACATGGATCATGACCTCCTCATCCCGCTTGGACCGTTGCCTGTGCATCCCGCGCAAGGCGTTCACCGCGAAGCGTGACACCAGTATGGTGGTCTTGAAGCTGGACGAGCGGCCCTCGTCTTCCTCCTCCTCCTTGAGCCGCAGCTCGGCCGCCTTCCGCTTGAGGTGGCGCCGCCAGGCGGCCTGGATGTAGGTGGCGGCCCAGGTGCGCCACTGCTGGGAGTAGAACCGGAAGGTGTGCTGCACCTGCTTGCTGTGCATGCGGCGGAACTGCCCCGCCACGAACTTGAGCTCCTCGGCGTGGAGCGCGAAGGCCTCGACGACGGAGAGCGCCATGACGGTGCGCGTGGAGGACGGTAGGCTGACCCCAGACTTAGGGTCGAGCGCCCACGTGAGCAGCTCCTCGCCGCAGAAGTCGCCCTCCTGGAGCAGGCTGCGGTTGAAGAAGCCGCTCCGGCCGCCGTCCGTGGTGATGCTCTCGAGGCTGCCCCGGATGATGAAGAGCATCTGGTCCACGGGGTCCCCCTCCCGGATGATGTAGGTTTTCTCCGTGTAGAGCGCCGGCTTGAGCCGCTCGCAGATGGCGTCCAGAAGCCGCTCGTCCATGTTGTCGAAGAGCGGCACCCTCCGAACGAGGCCCAGGCAGAGGTGGCGCTTGATGTCGCGGCGGAGGTCCTTGGGGAGGTTCTGCACCAGAGCCTCCTCGTCGACGCCGCGGGTGTTGATCCACTTGTACTGGTCGTAGCGGCGGACGCGCTCGCGCAGCTCCGGCGGCAGGAGCCGGTGGTGCATCCACTGCTCCGAGTCGCGCCGCTTCACCCGCATCTCCTCCAGACGCACCGTCAGAGACTGGAGATACGTCTGGATGTTTCCGATGAGCATGGCCATGAGGATGAGGCCGAAGGTGGCGAGTGTTATGGCGAAGAGCGACTCCCCGGTGTAGATGGTTGTCGTGAGCCCTTGCCCGAGCGTACTGCAGGTCGACACCAAAATTGATGAGATCACCAGTCTACATTGCAAGTTTGCAACACAAATCTATTCTGTCGTGCGAGTGCGACGTTACCTCAGGGAGGCGTGTTTCCGTACATCCCCCCTCCCCCAAACTCAAAAGTTTTTTTCCCCACACGCACGTACAACTTTGAGCCAATTTACCCGAAAAAAAAAACTTTGAGCCAATTTGATCGATAACCAGTACTACTACATGAGGACCCAGCTTTTGACGTGATCCTGATCGATTTCTGTACGTATAGGTGAATCAGGTAGCTAGATTGGATCGATTTCCCGCCGTCGCCGCCGAGCGTGCCGGCGCTAGCTAGCTTGGATCTGGTTGACGCCGCCACTCAGCGTGCCGGCGCTAGCTAGATTGGATCGATCTGCCACCCGTCGTTGTCGGCGACCATCTCGTCGGGCGTGACATTCTTCATCCCAGCCAGCACAGGTCGTCGTCGCTCCCGCCGGCCACCACTACCTCATCACTGCGAAGACGGATCATCAATTTCGTATAAACACGGATACGTACACGTAGGATTGGGCCGTACGGGTTTTTACATGGACTAATACAACTTTTTTATTTTTTATTTTAAGTACTTGAGTTAGGGGGGGGGGGGGTACCCAAGCAGAAGGCTACCTCAGGTTGGCGAGGCCCCACCAGAGGCAGAATAGGAGCTTGGTGGTCATGTCCTTGGACCTGATCACCTCCGACGTGACGGCCGACGAGTAGATGCCGTAGTTGAACGGGATCTGGCCGTCGGGCTCGCAGGTCTCGTAGATGACCTGCCGGATCACGGTGGTCCACTCCTTGTACTCGTCGTTGCTCTCCTCCGTGGAGCCGCAGTACATGTAGATCTTGTTACACCCGGGGAACTCGTCGCAGGCGGCTCTCCAGCAGTCGCTCACCCGCTCGATCGACAGCAGGTACCAGAACGCGCCCACGATGTGGCTGGCGAGCATGTACCAGAGGAGGTAGTAGGCTGCGCCGGCGAGCGCCGTCTCGGCGAAGACGCCGCTGGTGCGCTTGAGCTCCGTGGAGAGCGGGTATATCCGGACCAGCCGCGGCACGTACTGGGCGATGATGATGAAGAGCAGGTTGTCCTTGGTCTCCAGCACGGCGGTCTTGTCGTTGTTCGCGAGGAACTTCCAGATGACCAGCTGCGGCAGCGGCAGGACGGAGAGGAGGTCGGCGACGAAGAAGCGGCGGAAGTAGCGCTTGGCGATCTCCATGGTGTCGATGACGAGCTCGCCGCGGCCAAACACCCTGGAGGAGGGCGCGATGAAGGCGGTGCGAAACTGCAGCGCGATGCGCGCCAGGAAGAAGAGGTCCACCACGGTGCGGAGCACGGCGGTGGAGATGGCCAGCTCCCTCTCGATGCCGATGCACATGTTGCTGTTGTTGTCCTCCAGCGTCACCACGGGCCCGTAGAAGAACATGGGGTCGATGGCGATTGACAGGATGCACGAGATGAGGAAGCTGCGGTTGAGACGTACCAGGAACCGGTCCTGCGGGTCGAAGATACGGCGGGACGTGTTTTTCAGGTCCTCTTGGAACACCGCCGCCATGGCCGCACCCGTGCGGATGGACCGCCCAAGCGTGCGGAGCTGCGCCGACCCCTGCGTGAGCACGTCGCGCGCCAGCGCCTCCGGCTGCGCCAGCCGGCGCCGGGACGCGCCCACCACGCTGCCGTACCCGATGTGGAAGGCGGAGCGGCGCCGCTCCCCCATACCGCCGCCGACGCCGGCTGTGGACGCCTCGTACGACATCCTGCTCCTCGCGTCCTCGTCGTCGTCCACAAGCCTAAGCTACGAGGCAAAACAGGACGTTCAATTTCCTTCCACCATGCGGGCGAGGCAGCAGGGAAATTGAATGTGTACGATCTGATCCGCGCGCACCTTACGAATTTCTTCCTGCTGCCGTCGATGAACTGCGTCTTGGAGCGGCCGAAGCCGAACATGATATGCTAGCCTCTGCTCCCGGAAGGTGGGTGATCCGATTCATACTAATAATAACGTGGCCATGAATCAAAGAAGGTTCGAGATGCTTTCACTCCCGCTTCATTTTCGATCGATCGATCGATCGGTCCCTCTCGATCCCGCGTGCACGGTAAACAGATTTCTGCCGCTGAAAAGCCCAGATGCAGCGCATTTTAAAAACAGAGAATTGCTATCTGCATTCGGTGGAACAATCAAAGTGAATTTTTGTATGAAGAGAAAGCCTCTCGAATCAATAGATCGGCAAGGAAAGAAACCAACCTTGTTCATCGCCTCCCGTCCAGAAAACTCACTGCGTCGATCAGGGAAACTTTTGGTTCCCAGCTCGCACTCATGGACCGCATCTGCCTGCCTGGCCAACCAACCACCATACGGCTAAAAACAGCAAAGTGAATCACCGGCTGAGAATGTATGCAAACACGTCCGCGGAGAAAAGTTTTCCTAGGGCTCCCGTATAAGAGGCGAAGATATCACCATCTCCATGATATAGCATGAATCAGATCAGCCCAGAGCTCCGGCTCATTTTGGCTAAGTTTTCGTGATAGAGGGCCATTTTTGCATCGCCAAATGTTTTTCATCACCAAATGTCAACCGTGGTAATAAGAGCATGGCAAATCAATCTACCACAATTCAAAGCGATACATGGGTTTGCTTCAACCACCAAAAATCACTTATGTGGTTAATGTGATTTCTGTGGTAGCGGCGCTAGACCCGATAGGCTTACTAGCGCTTAACAACCGCATGGATAGCGGAGTAAACTCTGATATCATGTTGTTATCTGACCTGGCAAAACTGAAACGGAACGGGTGACATGCACTATTGGAATCCACCTCTTTGCCGGGTGCCAAAACGCGGGTCACTACTGGAATCCATGTGGCATCACGTAGAATCATATGTACATCCACACACAAGTATGTTTTTTTTCTTCTGGCATAGCGTTATTCTACTACGAACCTCCATGGCCGATCACCTGTCGATCATAAGCCTATTAAGTTCAGTTATGCCGGCCTAACAAGAAGACCACTAAGATTAAACAGGCCGGCTCAATAGATCCAGCAATAGAGAGCGCACAAATGGCTCGCGAGGAGCTTGTTTTAAAAAATAATAAAATGGTTTTTCAAAGATTCAATAAATCCGACAAAACAATTCTCCATGTAGATAATGATGAGATATATTAGTGTAAAAAAACAGTCGTAAATTCGTCGTATTTTAGGCTGAGCAAAAATGAGAAATGGGTAAATCTGGGTACGATGAACAGTACACATTTTCAAAAGTTGATAATTTATCAGATTTGTCATTTCTGTGTAACCCAAAAGATAACGAATTTTGAATTGAGATTTTGCACGATGTTAGTATTCAGTGTTATCTACACCTGAGATTTTTGTCTCGGATTTTTTGGAACTTGCAATTGCCATTTTCGAATTTTTTGAAAAATGAGCTCACCATTTGTGGTTTCAGCCAGCAAATACCGAATGTTTGTTTTGTATGCTGAGTATGGCGAAATTTAACCATAATAAAATGTATTCCGTGGATGGTTTAGTGCTGGCCGGCCTAGGACACGAGGTTTTCTGGTAGTGGCTAATTAATAATTTAATGGTGCTAGTGCTCGGTTGACTCTTGAGTGTTCGAATTTGCAAAGTGATTTATGCATCTCGTGACTCATGCATCTCGTGGGAGTTGTAAGTGAGTTTTTCCGGTTAGAAGTGGGTTGTAAGTGAGCAAAATATATCTCACATCTCTGCATTTGTATTGGGATTCCGCGCTATAACCAAGTTGCCCAAGGTTTACAACTGGCCATGATTTAACAACCTTCGAGTTTGATGTACGTTTCAATATTTATGTGTCAAGTTGTTAGTAAGACCGAAATTTTCTGATGTCGTATGGCCGTACCATAAAGTAATACTCCCTCCGGTCCAGATTAAGTGTCGTAGGAATATAACTAGCTAGTTATGTTTCAACGCCTAAACCTCCGACACAACGGAGGGAGTAAGATTTACTACAACACATCATTTAGACATTTACACCGTTAGCACATGCTAATAAGTAAGTAGTTCTCAGAAGCGGACTACGGATGCAAGTAGCGTCGCACGGTCCATCTCATACCCGCAAAAGTTTCTCCATCCATGGCAGTGGACGCCATCCGCAAGCTTCTCCACGGACCTTGTCGCGAGGTTCAACATGAAGACGCCACTAGTGTCGTCTCCGCCTTCTCTGGTGGTGAATAACACCGTGCCGCTCTTCTCGTTGAACCACCGCAACTTCACTGCGGTCGATCGACTCTCCGGGACCTCAGGAAGGTATAACCTTTCGCGAGACTCCCAGTCCCACTCACCAACCGTGCTCAAGCTCCGCGGCTTGGGGCTGTCGACGTTGATGCCGAAACCATTGAATAGCGCCCAGACGAAACTCAGTCTCCCGTCCGGTGTCACGCCCATCAAGCGGTAGTCCGGAAAATAGTGCTGGATGTAGGGCACGAAGCACACGTCCGTGATCGCCTCCATGGCTGCGCCGTCGAGGCGCACGCCCAAGGCAGCACGGTGCATGGGCCAGTAGGCAACTCCGTCGACCACGGCAGCGGGGCCTAGCCGGCGAAGCTTACCGGCATCTATCTTGGCGCCGGGCTTCCTTCCTTCCGGTCCCCACCTACCGACGTCGGAGGAGAATATCCGCAGCGCCGTGAAACTGGGACGGTTGTAGACGAGGAGCACGCGGAAGAAGCCCAAGGGAGTGGTGGCGTCAAGATCGTCGCCCGTGAGTATGGCGCACGTGTAGTACCCGGGGCAGTCCTTGCCGGAGAGCGCCGGAAGCACGGATACCTCCCCAGTCATGGGGTTGCAGACGCTCAGCGTGAGGCCTTGGGCCGCTCCTGGCGCCGGAGCTCTAGGACGAGACGCCCGTTCCGGGACGCGACCGGGCGGGCATGATCGAACATGTCGCCCAAGAGAAGAGAGCGCAGCGGGCCTAGGAGGCGCGAGGCGGACGCTGTGGGCACGAAGCTGGGCTGCGGGGAGTCGCCCGGCCGGCGGCGCCTGTGGAAGGCTCGGACGTCTTCGTTTTCTTGATGGAAGAAGCCGAGCGTGAGGTGCGTGTGGTATCCCGTGGGCGGCGGCAGAGAGCGGCAGATGGCGGCGGCGTGTGTGGCCGCGACGAGGCCCCAGTGGCGGCACGTGGAGGAGATGCGTGCGACGTCGGCGGCGTTCGAGGATGCGCGCGCGAAGATCACGGAGAGGACGTCGGCCGGTAGGTGCCCATCGTTATCGGCGCGCCTGGTTCTGCTCCGGCGGTGGCGTCGCGACAGCCACCCGTCGGGGTATGGCGTCGCCGCGGAACGGGCGCTATCGCGGAGTCGTCGCAGGGGCGGCATCGATCAGGGCAGGGGACTGTTAAGCGGATCCTTGGAGCCGGCCTTCTCTCCTTCGTGGGCATATTTGTAGGCTGGCCTGCCGCGATCGCATCGATCAACGGAATGCCGCGTCCACCAATTCGTCTCCGACTCGGTTCGATCAAGCTAGCTGTGCCTGTTTTCTTTTCTTTCTTTCTTTCTTTTGAATCGGCTCCCCGGCTGTTGTTGCATGACGTGTCTGGTTGGATACATTTGATGGCAGTAAACATTTCAGCTTTGTTTGGATTTTGTTCATTTGCGTCTTGCCGCACAGCCTGCATGGCTAGCTAGAGCTAGGCACGTTTTCAGTCGCTTTTTTTTCACGTGCCTCAATGTGTTTAGACAGTTGGTGAAACTTTACAGAATATACATTATTAGTATTTACCCAAAAATATATTTGCATGTCATAAGTTCATAAAGATGTAAAGATCATCATTTATTTCTGAGTCGTCAAAGCGAGAAAATGCTTGAATGTGAACATGCTCAAAATTCCTAGATACTCCCCTCAAATAGAATTTTACTTTCGTTCCTATGAACTCGTCAATTACATCGGATGCAGTTGGCACCGGTCTCAGACCTAAATGAGATCCGTGTGACTATGTCAGCTATGAGACTATGACAATGACCAAATAACTTCTAGGTAGCAAGAGAATTTGTTCTACTCCGTAGCTTTTTTTTGCTTCTCCATCCCAGGCATCAGCGCTGCGCCTCCTGATGTGTTGTATCAAAGTTCACAGCCATGACCTGATTGTTCAGAACTTGCTTAAGGGTCTGCTGAAACAGGTATAAGGCATGAGTTCATATGATCGGAGAAAGCATATACAATATCAAATGCACATGGCAAATACATAAGTGGGTGGTGGCATACATGACCACGAAACAACCAAAATATTTAACGTATATATATGAGTCCCCATTTTACGTCCAACTGAAGCAGACTCCTCTGGTAGGCCAGAGAAAAAGGTAAATCAAGTAAATCATACCATACCAATGGTATACTCCAACTTTATTTATCCAGATAATGAAACACCATTCCTAAATAAAATTAGAACATTAAATTGATAATTATTTTTAGACAGTACAAAATGACTTGTTTCTCAGACCAGACAAAGTGAATATGTTAGAGCCAAACAATAGCAATGTGGTTTATATGGTAGAGGTGAACTCACATGTAAGGGTCTGTTCACTAGAGGAAAAGGCAAGCTTCGTTTTGAAACGATACACCATCCTAGCACTATATCCAAACAAAACCTAACTTGCACTTAAATTTGCTACAATCTTTTGGAACATATGCATAGTGTTTTCCATCCCTCTATAAAAGGTCAATCTCAGTTGTATAAAGGCATGAATTTTTATTTTAGTTGCATGATTCACACGGGAGTGTATCATCTTAGTTGCATGATCCACACGGAAGTGTCTGACCAATTGCAAACGCTAATGTAGTTTATTTGTTTTTCAAATGGCTAAACCTGAATATCCATAGTAAGTACAAACTGAAACTACATGTCAAGAAGTACCAAAGTCAGGGTCAATCTATTGGCTAAGAAAAATGAGACAGTAAAATAGTAAATACAAATGGACTAAGCAATATTGATGATTTTCCAAGAACATAAATAGTTTACATGCAATTAATCCAGTAACAACTTTGAGCACAGCATAATATAAATGAGATAAAACACCTTTTTGTTGACTGAAGAGAATAACATAAGGTACCTCCAGGTGCGGTTGGAACCTTGTTCATTGGGTAGGTAGCATTTTAGCATTTGACCACATGGTCATGCAATCTAATAAGATCATCCAGCAGACCGGAAGATTTAGCCCGCTAGGAGTTAACAGATAATTAGTCTTGACGTAATGGTACCATAAAAAAATATCAGAGATGGGAAATAAGTAAATAGATGGCATGTTGAAGTCTCAAGCAATTGTTTTATGTATGCCTTCCCCAGGGGAAAAATATGTCTTCTCGATTGAAATATATATAAAGATTTTACAAAGAACAACAAAACAGTAAACATCTGATTAAATGGGCAAGCCAAAAGCCCCGTGTGAACATCAAGAACTTAAACAATGCAGTCAGAGAGGAAGTCACTGACGAGAGTGAAAGTCACTAAAGAGAGTGAGCAGGAATGCCATGGCAATGAAGTTGGTCGCCATTCATCGAACACCGAGGGGAACCCATGCCAGGTGTTGTGCCCGCGTGCAAGATTTACCAGCGACGGACACAAGCCAATGGCAGAGTGGACGGCAGATGGGCTAAGAACCACACCTAGCCGGGCTTACAGTGTAGGATAATCCTGAAAATGTACTTAAAAATGCTTAAGTAAGCAATGCTTGTCTAGAAATAAGAAAATGGAAAAAATGCATAAACTGTTCTCTGCTGGACCTTATCTTAATAGTTAAGATACATGGTTCCACAATTTATAGGCTATCCACAGATGAGTTCATGTGCCTTTACATGTTAACAAAGAATAGTACATATGCAGAAATTTCTAATGGTCACTGGAGTATGTTGTATACTGCAATACCCCATACAAATACCTTTTGAGAAGAAATCAGAGGCAAGCTATATAGTTTTTTCATGCAAACCTGTAAGATATAATTGAGGTGTTACCTATAATATTTTTTAAGTCTGGGTGCTTTGAAAGTGCTTGACATCCATTCATATGCATTGCAGACTCTCAAAAACAGTTTGGTCAGACTTTTGATCACTATACAAAGAAGACAACCTATCACGTTTATCATACATAAAAGTGTAATAAAATCACTTCGGAGAAGAACTATTTTACCACGAACTATGCTGATATTCAGTTGAACTTATGACATGCACATATGACTAACTAAAACATCAAGAAAATACCCCCAAAAAAGAAAAGAAATAAAAGTCATAACCATCGCCTTATTTTAACTTTTCTATTTCTATATTAAGGACATACTGAAAAAGTTGGCCTGATTAGCCATAGGTATAAAACAAGAAATTAACATGGCTGCCATAATATCACAATTTTGTGTACAACTAGCAACCCCAGGAAGAGCTAGGGCATTATGAGAAATGTTGTGTAGGATACCAAGACTATATGATGGACATGTGATGTTATCTACATAGTGATAGCACACGATACTGAACAAAGACAATTTTTAATTATATGAGAGGCCATAAATAAATGCATTGCAGTAATGACAATTAGGTGCAGTAAACTGTATCAGAAGCTCAGAACTGAACCATGTTCGAAGAAATCCACAATCATGACTGAATCAAGTATACATCTATATAATATCATGACCCACCTCCCATACTGCCTAATTCTAATGAATCAGTTGATAACATAACAATGTTTTTCCAGATTAGCACCTCAAAGAAAATATAACAACCAATACTAAATTTTGTCATAACCTCTTGGTGTTTCTAAATTGTAGCCTGGTATATTCAGTGAACATAATCAAAATTTCTTTGTTAGCTATGTGCCTCAAAAATTTCTAATTGTTACCTATCAAATTCGTGTAACACTTCCTGCTAAAATTTTTGTAATATCAACAAAATGGTTGTTCCTACCTTGAAGGCAGCATATTTTGATTATCCCCTTATAAGACATCAGGAGTATCAACAAAACAAGCCCTTTCATCAATTTGATTATCCCCTTATTTTTGGTCTCATTAGATGTGTAGAAAGCACTACTGCTCAAATTATTCCCTTCTTGAGTGTACCGATAAATGCGCAGACCCATTTTTCATGTATAAGAGATTATTAGGACATAATATAACTTGTATCTTTAATGATACATGGTTTAATAAAGGCACAAGCGTATATGAGTATATGACTACACTCTGTCATTTGGTTTCCCCCCAATTACCTGGACTAAAAAGCACCAAGGATAAAATACATGTTGAGATTAAATGCTGAACTATTTGCCAAGTTTAATTTTTTGAAAAACAAGCTGCGTGGAGCTTGGGCTCCATTCACACTTTCCTAGATATCTCCGCTAGTTAGTCACTGAGCCGTGCTACAAAAATAGTGCATCTCTGAAAATAAGACTTGATGCTATGTAGCATAACTTTGCCAAGCTGGTGTACACTTAGCAAGCCATTGACACCAAAATTGCAATTTCTCTTCAAGCAAATTGTAGATAGAAAAATAAGAGGAAACAATTCAAGGAAAAGATATTTCCAAACCACTAATGTTAAACTGACTCCAGAGATAATCACTTTCAAACCTCTAATGATAAATTTACTCCAGAGATAATCAGTTCAGACTAAAAACTTATCTACTTTTCAGAGATAATAGCCTTTTCAGAGATAAACATTTCACTGTAGGTTCTGAAATAAGTTTCAAGCTGAACAGGTAAAAAAGGTTCCTACTCCATTTCATACGAGAACCAGAGATGCCATACGCACTCCATTTCTACGTCAACACTTATCTACTTCATTTCAGCAAGAATATACATTGACGAGGAGGGAAGGGACCACACCGTCCCGGCCAGGCAGACATGCCGCGCTAGGTCCCTCTCCACAAGCTACTGCGATCAGACCTAGTGTAGTATTCTGTCACAAACCCAATAAATAGACAAGCCCACAGACCAACTGCCACACAGAAGAACTAGCCCCTGAGAACATTTCAGACATGATTAACAAAGATTGGGATTGGCTACTTCCTTCTGAGCACCGAAACTGAAAATGGCGAACTTAGCTGGAAGGGCCAACCAGTCGCAACACCAGTAGTCCTGGTTCAATTTGGCTGCAGCCTTTATCTCAAAGAAATCAGTTGCGAAGAGTGTGGTAAACAAGCACACAAGGATGCCAACAGAGGTCACAAGCAGTGGGTAGCAGCACATCGCAGTGAAATCATGGTTGATTCCAAAAGATGAGATAGATGCAACAACAAGAGCAGCGCAGCAAGGTTCTGCGTGCGAACCAAACCTAGAATTCGGATGTGCCTTCGAGGAGGGACACAGCAGCCGGCCACCGGCGACCTCCATCCGGAGCGGCCCCCGCACACGACTGCCAGCAGCCACGGCCGACCACGACGCGCAAACGAGCCGCTCACGGCGGCACCCAGCCGCCCGCCCGCGCAGACGTACCCCAGATCCCGTCGTGCCAGGAAAAGGAACTACCTGGCCTTCGGGAGCGCACCGCGGCAAGGCCGGCGGCGAGGGGAGGGAGGAGGTGGGCCCGCACCCGCGCCAAGTCGCCGCCCCCACCCAGCCCCTGCGCCGCCAAATTTCCGCCGCCGCCTCCGTTCCCCTCCCCTCCCCCACCAAACCAAATCGGAGGGCTTCGTCAAAATTAAAGACTGAAGCGTTATCGACAAAAAATAGAATCCTACTGAACATTTAACGAAACATCCCGCAAACTAAAACTACGAAGCCTATGATCACCAGACCGCGCGCCACGCCACCCAACCCCCCGCGCCGCCACGCCACCATTCCCCTCCACCCACCAAACCAAACCAAACCAAACCAAATTGCTTCAGAAAACTTAACGAAATACTCCAAACAGCCTAACTGAAGATTTTCGACATGTTTCTGCAAATGTCCTAACTGAACAGTTTATCAAACGAATGAACACCTAACTGAACATGTTTCCAGCAACCTAAAACTACGAAGCCGATGACCGATCACCCCTCGCCGTCGGACTCCACCGCGCCGCCCGCCACCACCGATCACCCCTCGCCGCCCGTCACCACTGATCACCCTAAGCCGCCCGGAGGCCGGAGTCCAACTAACCTGCACAAAGCGCGCACATTGGAGTACAGTTTCACACGATCCTCAAAATTCAGAAATTTCGAGAAATTTTGACCATTACCTAAAAGATTGCACCTTAAGCTGCACAGATTTCCGACCTCGGGAACTCCCTCCTTGCACCCGGCTCTGCCGCACTCAAAGTCCCACGCGCTCCCAAGATCACGTGGCCTGATGGCCACCGCCCTCACACCATCGGCTGTGACAGTTCGCTGAAAAACAACACAAGTGTCAATTCAGAAACTTCCAACAGAGATGAGCACTGACATTGAAATATGTATCTTCTTACCATAACGCCAGCAGTCAACTCCTCCGGCAGCTGAGTCTCCGGGATGAGGACCCAGTCCTCCTCATGAATCACTCTCAGGACCATGCCACCTTCATGGTGGTGCTGCTCGTCGTCGCACATTGCCGAGGAGAACGGCATCTTGCAAACGGTGCAGAAACGATCAAGAACATGGGCCTCGCTCCAGTTCGTGTCCACGAGAGCCCGTACGGCTTCGCGCCCTGTTCCCTTCCCCACGCCCTCAAGCTGGAAACGCAAGCAAATTCTTGCATCTCATCAATCGAACAAAGATTTTCCGAAAACAGGGGCAAAGAACAAGAACCCTACCTTACAACAGGGACTGCAGTAGTTAACCTGGTCCCTCTTTCCCGTAGTCGACCCTCCGCACGGTGGGCATCGCCCAGTGCCTCGGCGGCTGAACCCATGGGGCTTGAGCATAACCCACGTGCCGTCGTCGTTGGTCACTCTGTTGACGTTCTTCCAATTGTACTTCATCCCTCTCGTCCTCACCGTCAGGTAAGAGAGAGCAGCCGAGCCTCTCACCATCTCCACCTGAGAGGAAATTCCAAGATTCCAAGAATGCAAGAATTCAAAGAAACGAAAGAAAGTGTTTTTTTCCGTTTCGGATGAGAAGAGCAAGAAGATGAGCTCAAGAACAGGATCATACCTGTATAATGGTGTCGGGTGGTCCGGGATGGGCGCCGTGGTGTCCGGAAACATGGTCTCGGCAACAGCGGAGGCACGCCGCCGTAAGCACCAGGAGCAGAAGTTCCGGCCGTGGCAGGGGGAGAAGTCGCCTGGACGAGAGCTGGAAGGTACTCCATCTCCTGGGGCGGTAAGAAACTGAGCGAGGTGTTCTCGCCTGTTCTCTGGTGTGGTTTGCTTGAAGTCTCGATGGTCTGAGAGGAAGAAGGGAAAGAAGACACTCGGGGGGAAAATACCGGTTTGGACTTTGGAGGAAGAAGAAGAAGGTGGACTATAAAGGCCGGTTCGAGAAGTCCTTTCACTCGTGGGTCATGGGCCTTGGCAGTTCAACCGTGTGTGAAGCGCCAGCCCATAGAAGTTGTGGGTTTCCTTTTTTTTGGGGGTTCCATTTTGCTGCATACGGGCGCTCTCCTATTTTGATATTTTCCCTCGTGTCATCTCTATGCATGCCCGTAAGACATCAAAATTAGGCCGATGGGTAATACTAACACATGCTCGAGTAGAGGCTGAGCGTATCAAACACTGATATAACCGTTTCCCCTACAATCTCATAAATATCGTTCCAAAAAGATTGCAACATTTCAGAATCTCATAAACAAACCCGACACTATTGTAACTGGTCCAATACAAAGATCATTGGCTTATCTTGAATAACAACTTGATCAAAAATATCATCAATAAAAAACATGGTAAAAAGTTAAGGATGCCCTCATCATTCTCCTATGCCCCTAAAGGTACATATCTCGATGCTCCAAGGTATTCTGCATCATATGGCGTCAAATCAACAACATAATTTTACGGACGCCCAACGCATCTCCACGAATATGTACATTATAAACATTATCATGATCTTGGAAATCACTTTGCATGATCCATCACCTCGTGGTGGTCATCCGACCAGCTAAACATCATGTATTTTATCTTCATGTTTTCCCTTTATGTATTGTACTTGCCCTTCTTCTCAGTTGATTCTTTTGTCACCACGTGTATCATCCTCACAAAAATAAGCTTTGTTGGATGACTAGCTTCATATTTATTCTTTCTTGACTTGGAAGTGGAATCCAATTTAGTGGCGTAATAGGTTGAAACCATAGATGAGCACTTCACATGGACGTTGTACAAACTTGCTTGACAAGAAGCAATGTGCGCTCTAAGAAGCTAGCTTGATACTCAACAAGCACGTGAGATCAGGAACGTGACAGACCATATCACGCCTCCCAAACATGACCGAAGAAGGAGCTCACTCTCTCAGCTCCGGATCGTGGAATATCCATGCCAGCAAGCCCGTCATGTGAGGTTGCGCCAACTGTCAGCGACGACACTAGAACTGAGCAGCTACTATAGAAGATCAAGCACCGCTACGAAACAATACTTAGTAACCACATACGCAACGAAAAAGACACTTGATTTCCTATTGGTTATCCACTGGATCGGATCACGGAATAACCAATGATTAATGGCAAGGTATTTTATGAAAAAATACACATCTCGGTGGTTATTTTTTGGTCTGAGTCATCACGCCACGTGGATAGAAAATTGCTTGATGGCCGTTTCATAACCAAACCACTCATCAATGATAGTTCAACGATCGGTTTCACATTTTAAGACATGAGTGACCAATCCACTCATCTCTTAATAGTTCATTGATGAATTGTGTGTGCTGATCTAGCATGCGAGTTCTAAGAAGAAGAAAATTTTCCTTTTTGGTTCAAATTAGTACTAGTGTATCTGTACAATTGTGTTCCAAATAAAGGATATGAAATATTTGACAAGATTTTCTGAACAATCCATCACCAATTCTTAATAACGTCCCTTGTTTCCACCCCTCATCCCAAGATGCATAATAATGAAATCATGAATATTTAGATACATAAAATTACAGTTTTTAATAATTAATTAAACATGATAGTATTGCAATTACGAAAATAGTTTCGAAATTTAACCTTCGCAATCTATTTGTTTTTGCAATATGCAGCGCACATCATTCTTTACTAGAAGGGGATGGTGCACTTTGTTGTGCCCAAAGTACTATTGCGGTGATAAATACATGACATACTTGTCTAAGTAAAATTAGTTGCTCATACATATCAAGTACAAATTCATAACCCTTTTTACATGCAACTCTTGTAGGTGGACATGTATCTACAGTATAAAACATATAATGCAAAAGTAACAACTTTAAATTTCTTAATTTCTGAACGAGGCGATCCAGGCACCTGATACATGGAGGCAGAGAGTCTTAGCGAGGCGAAGGTTGGTCAAGGTGCAGCCAGAGGCAGAGCTTGCAATCTTCGCTCGTGCACGTGCGCGTGCTTGTAAGGAGGCAGAGCTTGCAATCATTGTAGTAAGCTTTTCTAGTCTCAAATGTCCTAAAAAGTAGTTAAATCATAAAATATGGAAGCTATTGGAGATGGTCTAAGAGAAGGGCAGCTAGTAGATTTGTGTGTGGTTGTTACATAATTCGCCGCTGATTTTTTTCCAACTGAAACAACGGATGTTATTATTCTGACCCAATCTGATGGACACCGATGTGCTTAGCAGGAACCAAGGAGAGATTGCCATGTGGTTCAACTTGGGAGATCTAGTCGAGGCTTAGATATTGTAGGGATATGTAGAAAAAAACTGAAAAATCATCTGGTTAGTTTTATAGGAACAACATCTATGTGCGGATAATAGTCTATAGAAAAATATTGTGTGTTAACTCATTTGAGATGGCAAAAATTCTTTATTTGCAAATGATAAAGCTTATCAAACAGGCACGTGCCAAGGGAAAAATACTAAGAAGCAAGAGTCAGCGTTCTTCAACCAAACAGACATGTCAGTATGTCGAGAACTTGCGTGTGGCAAGATGGTTAGGAGGGTGGTTGTATTGTTCTACCCTCAGCCCCAGAGTTGAAATCCTAGATTTTACATTGGTATTTCTCATTTATGCGGAATATTTTTCAGTGGGAGGCGACGTTCCCGTCGACAGCGAGCCGCCAATGATAACTTTGTCAATCTAAAGATCGACCGCCGGTTCAGTCTTTGAAGGTGCTTATAGAGGTAGGGTGTGCGTGCGTTCATAGGGGTGGGTGTGTTCACGTTTTTATGAGCGTCAGCGTTGTATTGTGTTTCGCAACAAGTAAAGTACCTTATCAGGCGTTCTTACAGTTCTTACATATGTTCCTGTTCTGATGCGCAATTGCTCTTGCTAGTGCTCAATGACGCTAGTTCAGGGCTCATACAAATTTGCATGGTTCTTGTGTTCAGAGTACCAAAAGAATCAAATCTGCTAAGGATTGGTTTGCTTTCGACTCGTCGTGGATCTGATCTAGTTTATCCGTGTGTGCTGGGAATAAACACAACCCAGTTTGGACTCGTGCATTTTTTTGCCTTGGGGCATATCTGTCTCGGATATGTGTTGGGGCTGACTTTGCAAAAATGCAAATTGCAAGTATAGAAGTACTCCACTGGCAAAGGAATTTCAAGTCTGCTGACAAGATTGGGACAAGGACAGGGATTTCACGCCAACTCTCTTCGTGTTCGTAGATCCAGGCGTCTAGGCGCACATATGCGAGTGTATCTAGGAACTCGGAAGTAGGACTGCTATGCTAACACTGTGGGTAATCTATTTGGTGACTGTGGGTAACACCGTGTAATTAGCTAGCTAACTAGCCAGATCGAGTAGCAGAGACAGACTGTCTTGATTGGTTTAAGGAATGTTATTTATTCCCTTTACTTTCTCTGGGAGAACTTTTTCGTTAACGTTCATACTTCATATGCAAAATTTGAGATTTCTCTGAGACTGATAGGGTAAGGTTTACATTTAGGCCGTGTGTCAGGCTTGGGTTTAGTTTTTTTGAGAGGAGCCACAACGGCTCTCAATTTTCATTTTCATGAAAACTGATAATACAAAGTTCAAAGGTTTTATATCCCAGGGTCAACCAGCACAGAAAGTGCCAGCCCAAACTCAACTTGGTTACTTTTAACGAGGAAGAAATGAATGATTGGATGCTTGGCGAAGTAAGTCTTCTCATGCCCATATTGTTCGACGTTTGTTGCGCTTTAAATTTTAGACAAGGCTATCAGACCAAACCTGCATCATATAGGTAATTGTTCATAAAAAACTGATTAGGAATGTTGTTTGTTAAAAAAAATGATTAATCGTGTTAGTTATAGATGATGTTTTATTCTGTATGAGCGTTGATGAGTAAAAAGCTGCAGGATTTTCTATATCCTTTGGAATTAACATTTGATTAACGCCTTATCAGTATTCATTTTGTAAATAAGGGAATAATTGGATTAATAATTTAATATAGACAATTTGCCCAGTCGACTTGAACCAGTTTCTACGAAATTTTTGTTCAAATATGATGAGGCTGTGTCAGAACATGTGTTTCATTTGTATTTTGGTTCAGTGGGATTTGGGGTTTGTTTTGAAGCCCCTCTTATAGAAAAATATACTAATGCCTTAAAGAAGTAGTTAATACTAAGTGAGGACAAATTTGTACCAACAAACCATAGATTAAACTGAAGATATATACATAGAAATTTGAAAAATATATTAATACACCCTTAATACTTAAGGTTATCCTAGATACACCCTTAGTAACTCTAGTAGAGTACGGCGATAGTACATATTTACATGTAGCTAGTCAGCTTCTGGGTAAGATTGTTGTGTAAATAGCAATGACCTGAGTGGTTTACCTAGGATAGGAAATTCCGCTCTCATTACCTTCATAATTTTCTGTCTCACGCACAAGGTTTTGGATACCGGCTGGTTCAAAAAAAAAATCCGAGGGGGGCGATATTTCCGCTAACCGGGGTTACCGGAAAATACCAGCCGGTTACCAGCCCAAAATTTCGGCAAGAATTCAGAATTTAAACTTAAAACATCGAATTTTTTTAAAATTTAAATTTTCCAGGCATGAATTAGTTTCAAATTTGACGAATCCGAGATTTTTCATCCGATATAAACAAATTTCGGGGGTTCCAATAAATCCGGTTACCGGCCGATTACCGCAGTATTCAGGACCTTGCTCACGCATCATCTCCCTCATGATTTATATCATATTAGTGTATGTATGGCTGTTTGGCATGATTGAACGGGTTTATGAGTCCTTTGAATGTCTCAATATCATACTCATAGCACCATCATTTAATATTAAAATATAGGATCTTTGTAAGTAAGATTATCACTTATCAACGGTTTATAATTTCTATTTGATAATGAATAGTGACCAATGTCATTTTGATAAAAAGGGAAGAGACAAAAAAACGCTACAAACTGCAACCATCGTTTCATTGTGTCAGCAGGACAAAGAGAACCAGCTGGTTGTGGCTTCTCCTTTGTTGCATTCCTTGTTGGAGTAGTCCATTGTGCATAGCTAACACTATTTCTCTACTTGTCCCCCCTAAGACCTTACCAGACATAGCTGATTGTCACAGAGTTATGCGGATGGCTTCCAAGCTTCAGCTCTTCTCCTTCAATGCCATTGCAGTTGTTGCCGCTTGGCTCTCTCATCCTTCTTCATCCGCTGAGTTCCACCGTGAGCTCTCCAGCTGGTCCGGTAGTATCGCAGCGTGGTATGGTGACGCTAATGGAGCCGCAAGCAAAGGTAATATATCTATAGTGCTATCACTGTCCCAAACTGGCGTCTATATTGAAGTAAATTTCTGATGATGCATGCCTGAATACGTGTGCTGTAGGGGTGCATGTGGGTACCGGTGTGCTGTTGACCAGCCACCCTTCTCGTCCATGATTGGCGCATGTGGGTACCGGCTTGCTCTGGTGTTCCGGCGCATGATTGGCGTCATCACGGACCAGGGGCCCGGTGGCCCTTGCCTGAGCAAACTAGTCGACGGGCGCCAGTGCCAGAATGAGGCAGCGCACTCCGACATGAGCGGGACGACGTTCGGTGCCATGGCAAAGCCTGGCCAGGCTGAACAACTCCGCGGCCCTGGCCTCCTCCAAATCCAGTACACCAAGTACGCGCACATGGATGTTCAGTTGTTCTACACGGCGTATCCTGGGAGTTTAATTCCTGCTGGTGGCATAGTTTTGCTGTATCGTTGTTTGTTGAACTGTTCCAGCTCTGATGTCTGTTTTGCGATTTACCGGGTGGGTGGGTGGGTGGATCGATGGATGGATGGATGTATGTATATGGATTAGCTCTTCGTTTTGTTGTAGCTTTCAGGACTGATCACTCGTTGCTGTGAGTCAAGTGAGCAGCAATTTGTTGCAGCTTGGAGCTGATTGATGCATGTAATGGGGGAACTGAAATGTGGAGCCCCTATAAGGCGATCTTGGCGTACTTTCAAATTGCTCATGCAATTGGTATGGTGACTTTCCAACATTTATCGTCTTTTGAATCAAATTGTAATTTATCGTGGGATAGTAATCGACCTATTTCAGTCTTGTGTGATGTACTTGATGATATAACTATGTTTATTTTCTGAACTAAAGTGCCCCGTTTTGCTTTGAAAAAAAGCACAAGCTAATTTATTTATTTTTTGAGAAATCCACACCCCTTTATTTTTTCAAGAACAAGCAACCAAAGGTGCATGTCTTTATTATTAAGATTAAGCAAGGGTGTTTTACAACGTGCCCATAGGCCCACACTTACAACACACACAGAATTAGAAGTCTACTCCTCGCTACGACCCACAGTTCCCACCCCTTTATTGATCACTGTTTATATAGTTATTACAAACTTCATCAGGTGGAGTACCAAACCAAACATGCCTGCCAATCTGAAGGTAGATCGAGCTCCAGGCAAGGTGGCATCAAGATTTGAAGTTCTCCTCTCGTGGTCGTGGACGAACACAGCTACCATGAAATCCTCCTTCCTAGCCTAAATTTCCTTGACAATATGTCAGTATGTCATCTCCCTTCAGGTTCAGAATTGCATTAGAACTATCCGAGGGAACCTAGTCTGAACTTCTGGACCAGCAGATCGGCTGCCAAAGACAAGGAGTCCTCAGAAGCGGGCTAAGGATGCAAGTAGGGTTGCACGGTCCATCTCATACCCGCAAAAGTTTCTCCATCCATGGCAGTGGACGCCATCCGCAAGCTTCTCCACGGACCTCGTCGCGAGGTTCAACATGAAGACGCCACTAGTGTCGTCTCCGCCTTCTCTGGTGGTGAATAACACCGTGCCGCTCTTCTCGTTGAACCACCGCAACTTCAGTTTGGTCGATCGACCCTCCGGGACCTCGGGAAGGTATAACCTTTCGCGAGCCTCCCAGTCCCACTCACCAACTGTGCTCAAGCTCCGCGGCTTCGGGCTGTCGACGTTGATGCCGAAACCATTCAACAGCGCCCAGACGAAGCTCAGTCTCCCGTCCGGTGTCACGCCCATCAAGCGGTAGTTCGGAAAATAGTGCTGGATGTAGGGCACAAAGCACACGTCCATGATCGCCTCCATGGGTGCGCCGTCGAGGCGCACGCCCAAGGCAGCACGGTGCATGGGCCAGTAGGCAACTCCGCCGACCACGACAGCGGGGCCTAGCCGGCGCAGCTTACCGGCATCTATCTTGGCGCCGGGCTTCCTGCCTTCCGGCCCCCACCTACCGACGTCGGAGGAGAAGATCCTCAGCGCCGTGAAACTGGGGCAGTTGTAGACGAGGAGCACGCGGAAGAAGCCCAAGGGTGTGGTGGCGTCAAGATCGTCGCCCGTGAGTATGGCGCACGTGTAGTACCCGGGCCAGTCCTTGCCGGAGAGCGCTGGAAGAACGGACACCTCCCCAGTCATGGGGTTGCAGACGCTCAGCGTGAGGCCTTGGGCGCGCTCCTGGCGCCGGAGCTCTAGGACGAGGCGCCCGTTCCGGGACGCGACCGGGCGGGCATGATCGAACAAGTCGCCCAAGAGAAGAGAGCGCAGTGGGCCTAGGAGGCGCGAGGCGGACGCTGTCGGCACGAAGCTGGGCTGGGCGGAGTCGCGCGGCCGGCGGCGCCTGTGGAAGGCGCGGACGTCTTCGTTTTCTTGGTGGAAGAAGCCGAGGGTGAGGTGCGTGTGGTATCCCGTGGGCGGCGGCAGAGAGCGGCAGATGGCGGCGGCATGTGTGGCCGCGACGAGGCCCCAGTGGCGGCACGTGGAGGATAAGCGCGCGACGTCGGCGGCGCTCGAAGACGCGCGCGCGAAGATCACGGAGAGGACGTCGGCCGGTAGGTGCCCATCTCCATCGGCGTGCCTGGTTCTGCTCCGGCAGTGGCGTCGCGACAGCCACCCGTCGGGGTATGGCGTCGCCGCGGAACGGGCGCGATCGCGGAGTCGTCGAACCGGCGGCATCGATCAGGGCAGGGACCTGTTACGCGGATCCTTGGAGCCGGCCTTCTCTCCTTCGTGGGCATATTTGTAGGCTTGGCCTGGCGCGATCGCATCGATCAACGGAATGCCGATTCGTCTCCGACTCGGTTCCGATCAAGCTAGCTGTGCCTGTTTTCTTTTCTTTTCTTTCTTTCTTTTGAATCGGCTTTTTTTTACAACTAAAGCCCACCGGCATTTTTTCAATAAGCTGAAGCTTCTCTGATTGCACAAGCGCAACCAGATAGCCAGGGATTACATCCAAGTTCATAAAAGAGTTCAATCTAAGTACTTCTTTAGCCATACAATGAGCTACTTTATTTGCAATACGGCTAACAAAAAGAAGCTTAAATCCCTGGAAACTACTCACTAGCGATCTCATCTCTAGCATCACATGATACGCTCCCCAGCCTTGGAGTCCCACAACTTCTTGACATTCTGGCAGTCTGTCTCTACCACCAAATTAGCCACACCCTTTTCGGCTGCATTTAACATGACGTGTCTGGTTGGATATATTTGATGGCAGTAAACATTTCTGCTTTGTTTGGATTTTTTCATTTGCGTTTCGCCGCACCGCCTGCATGGCGAGGTAGACCTAGGCATGTTTCCGTCGCGTTTATGTTTTTGACGTGCATCAATGTGTTTAGACAGAATATATATTTTTTAGTATTTACCAAAAATATCTTTTTAGTATGATAGTACATCACAAAGGTAAACTGAGTACGAATAAAATCAAGGTGTACAAAGTACGCCAAAACATCCACATCCACACGTGGAGCTAGCAATGTGAGGCACATGAGCATACAGCGAACCACCGTGATATAACGGAAGATCATCATTTAATTTCTGATCTGTCAAAGCGAGAAAACGCCTGAATGTCAACATGCTCAAAATTCCTAGATACTCCCCTCTCAAGTACTCGATTAATTACAACTCGTTAATTACATTCGATGGACAACTCGTTAATTACATTGGATGCAGTACCACCGGTCTGAGACCTAAATGAGACCCGTGTGACTATATCAGCTATGAGGCTATGACAATGACCACAAATAACTTCTAGGTAGCAAGAGAATTTGTTCTAGCTTTTTTTGGTTTCTCCATCCCAGGCATCGGCGCTGCGCCTACTGATGCTGTATCATAGCGACCTGATTTTTCAGACACGAGTTCAGAAAGGATATACAATATCAAATGCACATGGCAAATACGTAAGTGGGTGGTGGCATACATGTCCTCGAAACCAACAAAATATTTAACGTATATGTGTCATCAAGTGAATCATACCATACCAATGGTATGCTCCAACTTTACTTATCCAGATAATGAAACACCATTCCTAAATAAAATTAGAACATCCAACTGATAATTAGTTTTAGACAGTACAAAATGACTTGTTTCTCAGACCAGACAAAGTGAATATATTAGAGCCAAACAATAGCAACCTTGTGGTTTATATGGTAGAGGTGTCAAACTCATATGTAAGGGTCTGTTCACTGGAGGAAAAGGCAAGCTTTATTTTGAAACGATACACCATCCTTGCACTATATCCAAACAGAACCTAACTTGCACTAAAATTTGCTACAATCTTTTGGAACATATGCATTGTGTTTACCATCCCTCTATAAAAGGTCAACCTCAGTTGTACAAAGGCATGGCTTTTTATTTTAGTTGCATGAGTCACACGGGAGTGTATCATCTTAGTTGCATGATCCGCATGGAAGTGTCCGACCAATTGCAAACGCTATTTCTATATTAAGGACAGACTGAAAAAGTTGGCCTGATTGCCATAGGTATAGAACAAGAAATTAACATGGTTGCCATAATATCACATTTTTGTCTACTCCTGGCAAGTAACACTTCCTGCTAACGAATTTTGTAATATCAACAAAAAGGTGGAGTAAGGAAGGATGTGTAGCTAACTAGCTAAGCATGTCTATCCCAAGAAGATAAGATAAGCGAAGCTGCAGGACTGAAAAATGGTGTGGTCTGGTGTTCTTTGATTGTTATAGATTGGAGGGCAAATTGATATGGTAAAACAGAGATTACTTCTTTAGAGTACTTCTCTTCTCTTGTTCAGCTGTAAAAATATTCAAAAGACATACTTGGGTGGAAAATTAGTCAAAAGAGATTTAGTATTTCCTTCAGTAATTACTAGGTTTCCTAAACGAATGAAGAAAAATCCAACATTTCAACATTCCAAACAGGACCTAACTTGGCTGAATCTAGCAAATTATATCAGTGCAATTCTATGCCGAAGACAGCAGCACTACATCTTGAATTATATGTGACAAATACACAAACATCAATTCAAGAATAAGACCTGCCACGGGTGAGATGATGCAACAATCATGATATCATTGATCAAGAGTTCAACATTATCGTCATCATCATGGGACGAGGAAAATTTGCCAGACACATACCAAAGAGGGAGGACATCTGGTCTCTACTACATGTAACTACAAGCCGTAAGAGTGAGACTAACGTAATACCTCCAAGAGGCCAAAGAAAATGGTAACAGCAATCCCGGAATGACATGAAAAACAAAAGTAACAGTGCACAACATACGAACAGGCAGGGAGTTTTTCGTGATGATGTCTGTAGATGATGATCATAGTTCTGCTCAGTTTGTGCACTCTAGAGGTACTTGAACAGCATACCTCCGTGCGTGGCAAAGAACGGGGCAAACACAAGGACTCGACGGCCATGAGCTAGATGAGGATGTTGAGGGGCGGGCCTGACGTGTCCTTGAGGGGGTCTCCAATGGTGTCACCAATCACAGCAGCCTGGTGGCAGTCCAAACCCTTGGGGCCAAGGGACCTGGCATGCTCGCTGTTGCCAGCCTGAAACACGTAGTGAATAAGTTGATGACACAAGTTAGAAACATGACAAATATTGGTTCTTCGATGTACAGTCAACAATCAATCAGGAATTCAAGAACATTACCTCAATGTACTTCTTTGCGTTGTCCCATGCACCACCAGTGTTGGAAGCAGAGATGGCAATCTGTCAGGTGAAAAAGGATAAATGCCTAGATTCAACGGATTCAGATGTATCAGAGAGCCAAGGATACCTGGACTCCAGAAACAAGAGCACCAGCCAGAACACCAGATAGAGTTTCCACGCCAAAGAGGGTTCCAACAATGAGGGGCGTGAGCATGACCAAAGCACCAAGAGGCATCATCTCCTTGATAGAAGCATCAGTAGAGATCTTGACACAGGTGGCATAGTCAAGCTTGGCAGTTCCCTTCATCAGTCCAGGAATGGTGTTGAACTGGCTGCGAACCTCCTCAGCCATCTTGAGAGCAGCACTTCCAAGTTCCAACACTCTTCATGGTCATGGCAAAGAACCAGTACGGAAGCATGGCTCCAACAAGCAAGCCAATGAATACCTTTGGAGAAAGGACATCAACAAATCATACCATACCAATGGTATGCTCCAACTTTACTTATCCAGATAATGAAACACCATTCCTAAATAAAATTAGAACATCCAATTGATAATTAGTTTTAGACAGTAGAAAATGACTTGTTTCTCAGACCAGACAAAGTGAATATGTTTGAGCCAAACAATAGCAACATTGTGGTTCATATGGTAGAGGTGTTAAACTCATATGTAAGGGTCTGTTCACTGGAGGAAAAGGCAAGCTTCGTTTTGAAATGAGATGACACACTTTTTGTTGGCTCAAGAGAATAACATTTGGTACCTTCAGGTGTTGTTGGAACCTTGTTGTTGATTGGGTAGGTGGCATTTTAGCATTTGACCACATGGTCATGCAATCTCATGAGATCATCCAGCAGACCAGAAGATTTAGCCTGCTAGGAATTAATAGATAATTATTCTTGACGTAATGGTACAACAAAAAATATCAGAGATGGGAAATAAGTAATGGATGGCATGTTGCAGTCTCAAGCAATTGTTTTATGTATGCCTTCCCGAGGGAAAAAAATACGTCTTCTCAATTGAAATACATATAAAGATTTTACAAAGAACAACGAAACAGTACACATCTGATTAAATGGGCAAGCCAAAAGCCCCGTGTGAACATCATGAACTTAAACAACGCCGGCAATGCAGTCAGAGAGGAAGTCACCGAAGAGAGTGAAAGTCACCAAAGAGGGTGAGCAGGAATGCCATGGCAATGAAGTTGGTCGCCATTCATCGAACACCGAGGGGAACCATGCCAGGTGTTGTGCCTGCGCGCAAGACTACCGGTGATGGCCACAAGCCAATGGCAAAGTGGACGGCAGATGGCTTAAGGAACCACACCTATCCTGGCTTACAGTGTGCAGTGAGAACATTGAGAGGAGAATCAAGAGGTCGAAGAGAGGACAGAGTGGAAGAATCAGAAGACATGTGAAAGGAAGCTCCAGAATCCAGAACCCACGGAGACGTACCTGACTGTGTAGGCGGTGGTGGCGGAGCAGCAGTAGTGGAAACAGTCAGCGAGGCAACGGTGCCCGTCGAGGAAGAGCCTGAGGAAGCCAGCATACGCTTGAGCCGCACAATGTCCAGATCAGTGAGTGACGAGCTCGGTGAAGGCATACGACCCACTGTAGAGGAGCGACCCAAGTCACGCTCCTTCTTGAAACAGGTGGACACGAGGTGACCTGGCTTCTTGCAGTAGTCACAGAACATGCGAGGCCGGCCTGTTCCTGCAGGGCGCCCGCCCATCCCCCGTGAAGGAGTGGGTAGGAGCGGTGGAGCAGACGACATCGGAGCACGGGCAGCAAGCACAGTGGGAACCACAAGCAGACCAGCAGACCGGAGGCGAGTCTCCTCAGCACGAAGCTCTGCAAGTACCTCTGAGATGGGAACACGTCGACCACGGGCAAGCAAGTGAGCACGCCGAGCCTCAAACTCAGGACGGAGGCGAGACAGGAACTCATGGACACGCTGAAACTCCAAATCTGACCTGACTGTCTGACAGCAGCGACAAGTACCACAAACAACGGTCCTCAGAGAGTCAAGCTGACGCCAGATGACAGAGCACTGTGAGTAGAACTCATAAACAGTCGAGTCTCCTTGCTGAAGATCATGCTCCTGACGGACCACAGATAGGTAGAGAGCATCACCAGAGGGCTGATAGCGCTGACAAAGATAAGTCCACATAGCAGGAGCAGTGCCTAATCCCATGAACTCAGAAGCAAACTGAGGCAGAACACTAGCAGTGAGAACAGCAGCAGCACGGGCATCATCATTGCACCACTGAGTGTAAACAGATAGATCATCCCGGTAAATAGAAAGGGACTCAGAATAATCCGATACCTGCTGATCGTAGGCTTCAACTGCATGAGCATCAGCATCCTTGGTAGCATCCCGATCAGCCTGAGAAGCATCAGCAGCAAGAACAGGAGGCACCGGTGGAGTAGGAGCCACAGGAGCAACGGGGCATGGCGGACAAGAGACCTCGCCAGAGAGAACGCCCCATAACAGGAGGCCGCGCATGTGGATACGCATGAAGCCCACAAACTCGGCATAGTTGGTGCCATCGAAAATCACAGAGCACCGAGGAACAGCAACATAGCCCGACGGAGACATCGCGGGCTCTCTGCTGATTTTTTTTTTTTTACAAAGTCAACACTGGAAAAGATCTTTTGGAGAGAGAAACCAGATCGAAAAAATACCCCGCGGGCTCACGCACGAGCACCACAGGCCGGAGATGGCCGGGACGGGGCGGCCGGAGCAGCGGCGGCCCGCCACAGGCCGGCGATGGAGATGGCCGGGACAGGGCGGCCGGAGCAGCGGCGGCCCGCCACAGGAGCTGCCTCGAGCAGGTCGCAGTAGCAGGACGGCGACCTCGAGCAGCGACGGCCGGGAGCAGCGACGGACGGAGCAGGTCGACGGCGACCTCGAGCAGGGCGGGGAGGAGCGGCGACGCCGGAGAAGGGCAGCGGCGGCAGGCCGCGACGGGGAGGAGCAGCCGCGACGGGGAGGCCGCGACGGGGAGGAGCAGCAGGCCGCAGGCCGCAGGAGGCGGCGACGGGACGGCGACGGCCGGAGCTCGGGCGCGGCAGCAGGCCGTGCGATGCGAGCGAGGAGGTTGGAGCAGCAGCGAGGTCGGCGACCGGAAGATGAAGCTCGGCCACGGGCTCGAGCAAGAGGAAGAAGAAGACTGCAGGTCGGCCGGAGTAACGGCAACGACGGCGACGGTGCTGCAGGCCGGAGACGGCGGCAGTGGAGTTGCTACGCGCGGGTGCGGGGAGGAGGAGAGCAACCGTGCTCTGATACCATGTCACGCAATGAACAACTACATTCAACAGGGGCCAAAGCCAGGTACATATACATGTGTGTGAACAGTAACCTATACACATCTAACAGGATAATCCTGAAAATGTACTTAAAAATGCTTAAGTAAGCAATTCTCGTCTAGAAAAAAGAAAATGAAAAAAATGCATAAACTGTTCTCGACTGGACCTTATCTTAAGAGTTAAGGTACATGGTTCCTCAATTTATAGGCTATCCACAGATGAGTTCATGTGCCTTTACATGTTAACAAAGAATAGTACATATGCAGAAATTTCTAATGGTCACTGGAGTATGTTGTATACTGCAATACCCCAGAAAAATACTTTTTGAGAAGAAATCAGAGGCAAGCTATATAGTTTTGTCATGCAAACCTGTAAGATATAAGAGAGGTGTTACCTATAATATTTTTTAAGTCTGGGTACTTTGAAAGTGCTTGACATCCATTCATATGCATTGCAGACTCTCAAAAACAGTTTGGTCAGACTTTTGGTCACTATACAAAGAAGACAACCTATTACGTTTATCATACATAAAAGTATAATAAGTCACTTCGGAGAAGAACTATTTTACCACAAACTATGCTGATATTTAGTTGAACTTATGACATGCACTGATGCACATATGACTAACTAAAACATCAAGAAAAATACCCAAGAAAAAAGAAAACAAATAAAAGTCATAACCATCGCCTTATTTTAACTTTTCTATTTCTATATTAAGGACAGACTGAAAACGTTGGCCTGATTAGCCACAGGTATAGAACACGAAATTAACATGGTTGCCATAATATCACATTTTTGTGTACTCCTGGCAACCCCAGGAAGAGCTAGGGTATTATGAGATATTTGTGTAGGAGACCAAGACTATATGATGGACATGTAATGTTATCTACAATAGTGATAGCACACCATACTGAACAAAGACATTTTTTAATTATATGAGAGGGCATAAATAAATGCATTGCAGTAATGAAAATTAGGTGCAGTAAACTGTATCAGAGGCTCAGAACTGAACCATGTTCGAAGAAATCCGCAATCATAGGACTGAATCAAGTATACAGCTATGTATTAAAAAACTGAAGATAATATCATGACCCACCTCCCATACTGCCTAATTTTAATGAATCAGTTGATAACATCACAATGTTTCCCAGATTACCGCCTCAAGGAAAATATGACAGAACCAATACTAAATTTGGTCATAACCTCTTGGTATTTCTGAAATTGTAGCCTGGTATATTCAGTGAACATAATCAAAAAAAAATTGTTAGCTATGTGCCTCAAGAATTTCTAATTATTACCCATCAAATTCGTGTAACACTTCCTGCTAACGAATTTTGTAATATCAACAAAAAGGTTGTTCCTACCTTGAAGGCAGCATATTTTTGAATATCCCCTTTTAAGACATCAAAAGTATCAACAAAACAAGGCCTTTCATCAATTTGATTATCCTCTTATTTTTGGTGTCACTAGATGTGAAAGCCCTACTGCTCAAATTAGTCCCTTTTTGAGTGTACCGATATATGTGCAGACCCATTTTTTCATGTATAAGAGATTAGGACATAATATAACTTGTATCTTAAATTGTACATGGTTTAATAAAGGCAAAGGCGTATATCAGTATATGACTACACTCTGTCATTTGGTTTCCCCCCAATTACCTGAACTAAAAATCACCAAGGATAAAATACATGTTAGGATTCTCGAGGCTGAGTTCTAAAATGCTTTATGAAACTATATAAATGTACTGCAGTAGGCCTAGTTGACAACAAGTTTAGCCAAGGACAGTAACTCTCATGGTGATATGAGCCTCCGACTCTCGAGGTTTAATTAAGAGCCCAACTCGGTGGTCAACTGCACCAACACCCTGTTGCGAAAATGCAGCCAAACAAACCATGTAATCAGCTTTCCCGAAAAAAACTCAGTGTACAGTTTGGTTGTTGGATTCATCCCTCACCTCTTTCATGCGTTGAGCTAGCGATCCGATAATCTATTCACACTTTCAGCCTCAGCTTTCACTCTGCCTGAATACCTGCATGGTGTAAGCAGATCATGCAATCAGTTAACCATAACAAGGAAATGCACCAATATAAGTTAACAGAAACCATATATACACATCGCTAGTTCGCTACATCAAAGGTATGCGTAAATTTATATCACCATGCAATGGGAAAATTCAGTGTACAGTTTGGTTGTTGGATTCATTACTCACCTCTTTCATGCCTTGAGCTAGCGATCCGACAACGGTTACATGTGATAATCTGTTCAAACTTTCAGTCTCAGCTTTCACTCTACCTGAATATCTGCATGGTGTAAGCACTAAGCAAATCATGCAATCAGTTAACCATAACAAGGAAATGCAAGCAGTTCACATAGTTCTCTCTTGATAGAAGATATACCTTGTGTACAGCTCCAGCAGACAGTCTATCTTTTCGAATTCATTCTCAACAAAATTTCCTAGCAACCTGATCCTACATGTTTTGTAATACCACCTAACAAAACTGGAAAACAATTTGCTCATGGTACAGTGGTAACTGCTGCAGCACCTAGTTGCGGGTCTGGGAAAAGAAGTGGGTCAATCAAGTTATTTTCAGTTCGAGATAAGTTCGGGGGCATATGTCCAAGTTTTTGATGCATTTCAATATTTAAATTGATCATGTTTGTTACCATCTCATTATTTTGTAACAGGCTAATAAAAAACAAAAACCTGAATACGGGTATAGGCTTTAATAAGTGTAGCATCCTATCATGAGATTACTTGATGAACTTTTGAATATTCATATCGGGTCTGACGATAACATATGGCTAAAGACATAGTAAGCACATGACTGAAGTTTTTCAAGGAGAGGACCCATTCCCCATGGTCTTTCCTGCTGGGTTTGACATGTAGATCTTGAATTCTTGATATTATCTACATGTAGGATTTTTTGAAACTTTTGAAACTTAAAGATGCCAATTTTAATTTTTTGAAAAAACAAGCTACATGGAGCTCGGGCTCCATTTGCACTTTCCTAGATATCTCCGCTAGTTAGTCACTGAGCCGTGCTACAAAAATAGTGCATCTCTGAAAATAAGACTTGATGCTATGTGGCATAACTTTGCCAAGCTGATGTACATTTAACAAGCCATTGACACCAAAATAGCAATTTCTCTTCAAGCAAATTGTACATAAAAAATAAGAGGAAACAATCCAGGGCAAAGATATTTCCAAACCACTAATGTTAAACTGACTCCAGAGATAATCACTTTCAAACCTCTAATGGTAAATTTACTCCAGAGATAACCAGTTATCCCCTTATCAGTTCAGACTTAAAAACTTATCCTTTCCCAACTGTACTCTGAATTTGCTTCTTAAGCTACTTCTATACTATCACGGTTCTTACATTCTACATCCTTAGGATGACAAAGAAGTTTCCAGGAAGTCATTGAGGTGCTGAAATATGTTTCAAGCTGAACAGGGGAAAAAAGAAGTTCCTACTCCATCTGATACCAAAGAACCAGAGATGCTATACACAAAACTTCATTTCTATATCGACAGTATCTATTCAATTTCAGCAAGAATACATGGACGAGGAGAGGGACATCACCGGCCCGCCCGCGCAGATGCCCTGCACCGCCGCGCTAGGTCCCTCTCCACAAGCTACTGTGATCAGACCTAGGGGTTTCGGATGGCCGCAGCCGTGCCTCCAAGGACGGACACAGCGGCGCCATTGGCGCAGCCGGCCAACGGCGACCTCCCTTCGGCGCGGCCCTGGCACACGACTGCCAGCAGCCACAGCCCGCCAGACGCGGCTTTTTCACGGCCAGCAGCCGCACCGGCCGACCGCGACGCGCAAACGAGCCTCTCACGCCGGCACCCTGCCGCCGGAGTGGAATATTGAGTCTGAACTGAATTCATTGATACATGGGGTTGTTACATATATAGGGTACATGGGAGGAGAGATCCTAGATACATGGCACTACTCGTAGGACTAGGGAGTGGACAGTTACAGGCAACGGTACACTGATCGTGTGTTCAACAGCCCCCCGCAGTCGGAACGACGCTCTTGGCGACGTTAAGACTAGATCTAAAATCTTGGAACACACTAGTTGGTAGACCCTTTGTGAAAATGTCAGCAAACTGTGAACTTGTGGGAACATGAAGAACCCGGGCTTTTCCAAGAGCTACCTTGTCACGCACAAAGTGAAGATCAATCTCCACGTGTTTAGTCCTTTGATGCTGCACGGGGTTGGATGTCATGTACATGGCACTGATGTTATCACAGTAGACAATGGTGGCTCGTGTGGGTGGATGATGAAGTTCTTGAAGAAGCTGCCTCAACCAACAAGATTCGGCCATACAGTTTGCCACTGCTCTATATTCCGCTTCTGCACTTGATCTTGAAACCGTGTTTTGCCGTCGAGATGACCAGGAGATCAAGTTGTTTCCCAAAAACACACAGAAACCGGAGGTGGACTTCCTAGTATCGGGGCAGCCGGCCCAATCAGCATCAGAGTATGCAATGAGGTCAAGGGAGGAGGAGCGGTGAAGCTGGAGCCCAAGGTGCGATGTCCCCTGAATATAGCGCAATATGCGCTTAACAAGCTGAAGATGAGACTCCCGGGGATCATGCATAAAGAGGCAAACTTGCTGGACAGCATATGATATATCTGGGCGTGTGAGTGTGAGATATTGGAGTGCCCCCGCTAGACTCCTATACTTGGAGGGATGGCCACCCGAGCACCATGAAGAGCTGAGACTTTGGCTTTGGTGTCTACAGGAGTAGGGATGGGATTGCAATTAAGCATGTCAGCTCGCTCAAGAATTTCTAGGGCATATTGTTGTTGTGAGAGGAAGAGGCCATCACTTGTCCGATGAACATTAATGCCCAAAAAATGGTGAATATCACCGAGGTCACTCATAGCAAACTCACGGCTGAGGGAGGCAATGATGGAGTTCAAAAGAGATGTGGTGCTTGCCGTGAGAATAATGTCATCAACATATAAGAGCAAGTATGCAGTGGATGTGTCATTTTTGAGGATGAAGAGTGAGGAATCACTTTTGGAAGCCAAAAATCCAATGGAGGTGATGAAAGTGTTGAAACGGTGGAACCAAGTGCGTGGGGCTTGTTTTAGACCGTACAAGGATTTTTGCAAGCGGCACACATGTGAGGGGTGGGTGGAATCTAGAAAACCAGAGGGTTGCTCACAATATACCGTTTCCTTGAGATCACCGTGGAGGAATGCATTCTTGACATCCATTTGATGAATTGGCCATGAGTGAGTGGTGGCGAGACTGAGCACGAGACGGATGGTGGCCGGCTTCACAACCGGACTAAAGGTTTCATCATAGTCAACCCCTTGTTGCTGAGTAAATCCACGAACAACCCATCTTGCTTTGTAACGAGACAGAGAACCATCAGCGTTGAATTTGTGGCGAAAAATCCACTTTCCGGTCACCACATTAGTACCTGCAGGACGAGCAACTAAAGTCCACGTGTCATTCCGCATTAGTGCAGTAAATTCATCAAGCATAGCATTGTGCCAATTTGGGTCCTTAAGGGCAGAGCGGTATGTGGCTGGTATGGGGGAAATTTGAGCGGTGGAAGAAATCAGGGAAAATTTTTGCTTGGGCATAAAATAGCCGGACTTTCCCCTGGTGTGCATACGGTGTTGGTTTTGGGGTGGATCTACCGGAATAGATCTGGGCGGGAGAGATGGGGCAGGTGCGGCTGCTGGTTTGTGAATGGTGCGTGGGCCGCTGGCGAGGTGGAGTGTGGGGACGACACGGCAGGCGAGGCGGATCCGGGCGCAGGGGATGTCGGGCAGGTGGTTGGACTGGCGGGCCAGGTGGCGTGATTGGGCTCGTGGGGTTTGTGGGCCAGCTGGGGTAGGTGGGACGTGCGAGGTGGTCGGGGAACAGGTGCGGCAGGTGGTGGGGCGGGGAAGCCAGGTGGAGGGTTGTGGTTCGTGGGTGCGGCCCCTGGGCAGTACGAGGTTGGTGCGGCGGGGATCCCGATGGGGATTTCGTCAGGGGGGCGGGTGTGCTCGGATTTTCTGCGGCTGCACCTGTGGAGTCAGCAGAAAAATAGGGAAAAGTGCTCTCATAAAAAACAACATGTCTAGAAACAATTATTTTTCGAGTTTGGAGATCTAAGCACCTGTACCCTTTGTGTTCCCGTGGATATCCTAGCAACGCACAACGTGTGGACCGTGGGGAAAGTTTGTGATCGGTGGTGGCATAAAGGTTTGGGTAGCACAAGCATCCGAACACGCGTAGGTGATCATAGGTTGGATGGACGCCATACAGTAAAAAGTGAGGAGTGTTGTGTGAAATGGCACGCGAGGGACGTATGTTGAGTAGGGTGGTGGCGGTGTGGAGTCCTTCTACCCAGAATGGTGGAGGCATTTTGGCTTGGAGAAGAAGTGTGCGCACAATGTCATTCGTAGTTCTAATGAGACGTTCGGCTTTTCCGTTTTGGGGTGATGTGTGTGGACACGATAGACGGAAGGAGACACCGTTTTGAGCGAAGAAGTCACGTAATGAACTAGTGAGGAATTCACCCCCATTGTCACATTGCATACACTGAATCGTGACATGAAATTGAGTTAACACAAATTTAAAGAAATTTTGCAATGTGGCACAAGTGTCGGATTTATTTCTCAAAGGAAACGTCCACGAATAATGGGTAAAATCATCTAACACTACTAAGTAATATTTGTAGCCGGAGAAACTAAGAACCGGTGAGGTCCATAAATCACAATGGATGAGTTGAAAAGCAGCGGAGGTGGAGGTGGTGGAGTTGGGGAAGGGCAGGCGAGGTTGCCGTCCAAGTTGGCATGCCTCGCAGATGGGCGATTTCCGAGCTACAACATTATTACAAGTTTGAAGAAAATCTAGTGGTATGCGAGACAATGAAGCTGGGCTTGGGTGTCCGAGTCTTTGGTGCCATAGGGTGCTGGTGGTGGTGACGAAGGCAGCTGGTAGCGGTGTCTTGGCGCCGGAGAAGGGGTATAGGTCGTCGTCACTATTGGAGCGGAGGAGGATGGTCTTGGTGGCTAGGTCCTTCACAGAGAAACCAAACGGGTCAAATTCAATTGAGACAAAATTATCGCGAGTAAATTGGCGAACAGAGATCAAATTGTGCACAATATTGGGTGATACTAGGACATTTTGTAAAACTAATGGGAGGGATGAAATTTGCACGGATCCAGTGGCGAGGATAGGAAGTTTGGACCCATTGCCAACAATTATATGTCGAGAATTACTGCCTAAATTGGAGTGAGAAGTGGTTAAGTTACCCGTCTTACCAGTGACGTGGGATGAGGCGCCGGAGTCCATGATCCATTCAGGTTGGGGCTGATGCTGTCCGTTGCTCATGGCTGCGTGGATCATGGCGGAGTGGTTGAAGGAGTACGGCATGGGAGCAGCCTCTTGATAAGCAGGAGGTAGTGGCTGTGGCTGCGTCTGCCCCGAGAACATGACGGGTACGCCTGGGAGTGCTGTCCTGGGCGGCTGCCGAGGACGCTCGCGGCGTTGGGCGGCACCCATGGTGGTCGAGCCGGCGGGAAGGCAGTGCCCATGGGAGCAAAGTACCCCAGCCAGGGTTCTTGGGAGCCACTGCTGCTGCTGGAGCCTCCGTGATGACCGGTGTTCGAGCCGCCTCCGCGGCCGCGCGGTTGCCAGCCCTGAGACGGGCCGTGCGGGTTCCCGCCGCGCGGTTGGCCGTTCTGCGACGACCCCCCGTGAGCGAAGCCTGGGATAGGGTTTTTACCCTTGTAGTTGGGGCTGACACCGGGAGGGCGGTACAAGCTGCCGTTGCCACGGCCACTGCCGCTGCTGGGCTGGGCGGCGCGGTTGCCATGGTGCACGGCGAAGGCATGGGCGTCGCCGGTGTCGCCAGAGGCCTCGGCGAGGAGCATGCGCGAGCAGGCGTCGGCGAGGGCCTGGAGCCGGTAACGATCGCCCAGTCCCGCGACGAACTGGTGGGCGAGGTCGAGGTCGTCGACCGGACGCCCGATGGCATCCAGATCATCGGCTAGGGACTGCAGACGGCTGGCGTAGGTGGCGATCGACATGTCACCGCGAGAGGTTTTGCGGAACGCCGTGCTGAGGAAGAGGTACCGCGATGATTGGTTGTCGAGGAAGAACCGGTGAAGACGTGCCCACGTCGTGGCGGCCAGGCCATCTTGTCCCTGCACCAGGCGATGCAGATCGGGGGTGAGGGTCGCCATGATCCAGAGGCTGAGGTGGATGTCGACGGCGCGCCAGGTGGCATCTGGTTCGCGCGGAGCAGCGCCGGCGGTCACGTGGTCGCACACGTTGTACATGGTGAGGAGGAACCGGAAGATCTGCCTCCATTGAGAGAAGTTGGCGCCGGCGAGGTTGACCTGAAACTTCACGTAAGTGGTGATGTGTACTCCGAGAATAGGATGAGAGTGGGAGTGGGGTGGGTTTTGGGAGGGGAAAACGAGGGCCGGTGGTGCGTTTGCAGCGGGGATCACTGGAAGGACATCGGCGAAGCCGCTGAATTGGATGGGATCGGAGAAGGGTGGGGTGGGTGGTGCGCGGGGCATGGTGTGGCGTGGATTCATAGGTGTACTGGGGTCGAGATCGAGGGAGGGAATTTGGGTTGAGTTCATGGCCGGCGAGGAGGTTTCCGCCGAGGCGAGAGAGGTGTCGGCCATGGGGGAGAGGGAAGAGGAGCGCTAGGCTCTGATACCAAGTGGAATATTGAGTCTGAACTGAATTCATTGATACATGGGGTTGTTACATATATAGGGTACATGCACTAGTACAGAACGACACATCGGAAACGGGCCAAAAACCCCTTCGGCAACGGAGAAAGGGTCCGTGTCCCCGCCTCTGTCACTGATGTGAAGCCTCACAATGGCAACGGAGATTTTTATCGTTTGCAATAAGTTTAGCAACGGGCATAATATATAACCGTTGCCTTTAGTCTTTACATCAGATACGGAGATTAGTTTTTGACCGTTTGTAATGAGGGCTAAAGGAAACAAAAAAAAAAGCCGGTGACGCCTGCTGCACCGTCGACGGAGCCCTGTGGTTCCTGCTTGACGGCCGCCGGTTCTTCACCTTCCTCTTCGCCCAGCTTCATTGTGTGGTCTTCTTCTACCTATTTAGTACTGCACAAAAGTCTTGCTCCTGGAGGCGCCGGCTTCAGTGGACCGTGTGGACGGAGCCCCGCTCCTACGTCTTCACGGCCGCCGCATAGTCTCCAGGTTTCCTCCTCGCCCTAAAGGAGATGAAAAAAAATCAAAATGTAAGCTCCTTCATCTCTATACACAAGACATATGCTTCTTCATCGGCATTACAGAAAATATAGAACTAATTACAACTAGAATCTAGCCTAAACAATGCCTCATATATAGGTAGATTGAACACACAAATTCTAGGGATGGAGCAAGCGAGCCAAGTAGGATGCACAGGATGCACAAAGCTAAAATCAGAGCAAATGCCTACTAAAAACAGAGCATATCTATGGATAAACAATTAGCTACTTACAACTAGAAAACAGCTAAAATCTATGTGTAAACAATGCCTACTAAAAACAGAGCATATCCATGGATAAACAATTAGATACTTACAACTAGAAAACAGCTAAAATCTATGTGTAAACAATGCCTACTAAAAACAGAGCATATCCATGGATAAACAATTTGCTACTTACAACTAGAAAACAGCTAAAATCTATGTGTAAACAATGCCTACTAAAAACAGAGCAAATCTATGGATAAACAATTAGCTACTTACAACTAGAAAACAACTAAAATCTATGTGTAAACAATGCCTACTAAAAACAGAGCAAATCCATGGATAAACAATTAGCTACTTACAACTAGAAAACAGCTAAAATCTATGTGTAAACAATGCCTACTAAAAACAGAGCATATCCATGGATAAACAATTAGCTACTTACAACTAGAAAACAGCTAAAATCTATGTGTAAACAATGCCTACTAAAAACAGAGCAAATCTATGGATAAAAATTAGCTACTTACAACTAGAAAACAGATAAAATCTATGTGTAAACAATGCATACTAAAAACAGAGCAAATCTATGAATAAACAATTAGCTACTTACAACTAGAAAACAGCTAAAATCTATGTGTAAACAATGCCTACTAAAAACAGAGCAAATCTATGGATAAACAATTAGCTACTTACAACTAGAAAACAGCTAAAATCTATGTGTAAACAATTCCTACTAAAAACAGAGCAAATCTATGAATAAACAATTAGCTACTTACAACTAGAAAACAGTTAAAATCTATGTGTAAACAATGCCTACTAAAAACAGAGCAAATCTATGGATAAACAATTAGCTACTTACAACTAGAAAATAGCTATCCTACTGAACTGGGGTCTTACATTAGGCGAGGCGGGCTCGCTTAGCGTCGCCGCCGGCGACGGAGCTAGCGCCGGCCTCCCCTGGCGGCGCCTTGCCCTCGCCGTGGACCAAAGAGAGGGCTATGGCGGCCCGGAGGTCAGACTGGTAGACCGCCTCCTCGGTGCGTTCGACCTGGGTCGACGCCTCGGAGAGGATGACCGCCGCCTCCAGATCGGCCTCGCCCTGACGACGCTTGGCGTCCTCGCGCTCGAAATCGGCGCGGGAGAGTTGGCAAGCGATCTCCAGATCACGATCCTCCTCCTCTTCCTCTTCCTCCTCGTCGGAGGACGAGGAGGAGGAGGAAGACGGATGGCGGCCGGGGTACATCGCCTGACGGATCTCGCGGTAATGGTGGCCAAATGAGCGGGTGCGGCCGGAGCCTTCGCCGTGCGGACGAGCGCCAAGGCTGCGGGACCGGCCCGCGGGGGACGGATCGGCGGCGGCCAGTTCCGCAAGCTCGTCCCGCAACACCAGCTGACGCTGCTGCTGCCTGAAGGCCCGGAGCGTGGGGCGGCCACGGCCGCGGTCACGGCCGCGATGGCTGGATCTACCAGCGCCGACGGTGATCTACCAGCGCCGACGGTGGAAGCCATGCGAGAGAGTGGAGAGAGAGGATACTGTGCGGCGGCTAGGGTTGGAAGTGAGTGAGAGTGAAGGGCATAGTAGGTTCTTATAGGCCGGCTGTCGGGCTACTTCTAATGGCAACGGAGATTACGAAACTGTCCGTGTGCGATGAGCACACATCGGTAACGGAGTTAAACCAAACTCCGTTGCCAACATATATTCCACTATTCACCCGTTGCCGATGTTGTGGGCCTGCTTTACGGCCTAGTGCGGGCACGCGGGGGATGTCGCGATTTACCGTCGCCTAACTCCTGCCGTTGCCATAGAGGGGTATCCGATGTGTCGTTCTGTACTAGTGATGGGAGGAGAGATCCTAGATACATGGCACTACTCGTAGGACTAGGGAGTGGACAGTTACAGGCAACGGTACACTGATCGTGTGTTCAACACCAGGAACAGGAATTAGCTGGCCTTCGGAAGCGCAGGGGGCCCGCCGCCACCGAGGCAAGGCCGGCGGCGAGGGGAGGGAGGAGGTGGGCGCCGCATCCGCGCCAAGTCGCCGTCCCCACCCCGCAGCAAAACCACACCACAAAATTTTGACCATTACATAAAAGATTGCAGCGTAAGCTGCACCGATTTCCGCTCTCGGGAACTCCCTCGTTGCACCCAGCTCTGCTACACTCAAAGTCCCACGCGCTCCCAAGCTCACGTGGCCTGATGGCCACCGCCCTCACACCATCAGCTGTGACAGTTCGCTGAAAAACAGCACAAGTGTCAATTCAGAAGCTTGCAACCGAGATGAGAACGGACATTGAAATATGTATGTTCTTACCATCACGCCGGCAGTCAAGTCCTCCGGCAGCTGCGTCTCCGGGATAAGGAGCCAATCCTCCTCATGAATCACTGTCAGGACCATGCCACCTTCGTGGTGGTGCTGATCGTCGTCGCACATTGCCGAGGAGAACGGCATCTTACAAATGGTGCAGAAACGATCAAGAACATGGGCCTCGCTCCAGTTCGCGTCCACGAGAGCCCGTACGGCTGCGCGCCCTTTTCCCTTCCCCACGGCCGCAAGCTGGAAACGCAAGCAAATTCAAAGAATTCATTGCATCTCATCAATCGAACAAAGATTTTCGGAAAACGGGGGGAAAGAACAAGAACACTACCTTGCACCACGGGCTACAGTAGTTGACCTGATCCCTCTTTCCCGTCGTCGACCCTCCGCACGGTGGGCATCTCCCAGTGCCTCGGCGGCTGAACTCATGGGGCTGGAGCATGACCCACGTGCAGGGGCGGAGCCAGGATTTGACCATAGGGGGGCGAGGAAGACAACGACCACTTAACGGTACTAGTTAGCGTGCACGTGCAACGCACGTCTCCACAAAATTCAGCAAAATATACGTGTGAATGCGGTGTTTTCTTAGACCAATTTTAAATCATTTGCAAAAGAATTTCTAAACCATGCATAGACATGATATACTTGTCTCTTACTTAAAATAGAAAGGTAAAACAATCAATTTGATTACTTTCGATAATATGGTCCAATATCTTTGTAGTCAATGTCAATCGACTAATATGAAGTTATTTTTAGAATATACCCTCTCTCCTTCATTATCCCTATCCTGCCTTCGAAAATTACATAATAAAGAAAATCACCTATGGTAATTTCTTCATACTTGTGGCTTGATTAACTCACTGCATACTAACTAATGACTCAAAAGTGCAGTAAATCCATGTTCAGAAGTGGTGTTGTTGGTGGGAAGGATGACGTACCCGCACCGCCACGACTACACTCAAGAAAGACTCTCAATTAAATCTAGTATAATCTGGTCCTAAAATATATCATATGATAGTATCTACACTATGATATATTTCATTTTTTTTAGCAGAATAGAGACTGTCACTCAAAACAAGAAAAGGGTGAAAGGAGCACCACACTTGCGGCGTCCATTGATATGGCGCGTCGACTGATATGCATCAATAATGACAATATTTTAGGTTTAGAAATAGTAAGAAACTCGGCGTGGAGGCAGATTGAAACGGATCTTAACCTAGGATGGAAAACTACCTCCTCCAGCCTTTGTTTCCTTAGTTGCTCAACTATTTTTCAATAGCATTCTTTATGATAGTAATGACATGGCTAAGATGGTGCTAAATAAATTTAATTTTTGATTCCACTGTTCTTTTTAACCTGCGCGGTCACAGAAATCTGTTTTGGTTCCACTACTCTAAAATTTGGAAATCATGTGCCCAGATGAGTATGTCATCACACATGGTGTTCATGAAGACAAAAATGAATAAAAATAACAATCTTGTTACCAGAAAGAAGAATTTAAGTAACAATGTAGGTACGCGACTGGCAACATATTATCCAATTTAAACTATGTGCATACACAATTTTATCACCGCAGGTAAGCACCTCAGATATACACAGTACATTTCAATTTACTAACCTTTAGGATATTCTGGTGAGAGCTGGCCCTCCAGACGTAACCTTTGGATACATAAAGTTCTTACTCCAAATGGGATGTTGCTACCGGACCACTTCATTCCGCTCAGTTCAACACCCTAAAAGGGGTGAAACGGACATTGACTACCCGCTTGGCCATCTTCTTGATAACGGCGCTGCAGCGCTAGATTGTTTTGCACTTGCCGACACCATCAAAACAATGCCCCTGCAAGTTTTCTGGCACTTCAAACTTTTCTTACATCGCTTTAACCTGATCACAAGAAGCGGAGCAAGGTTTTTCGGTCCAAAGATCGTCTGCTCTACCAGCAAAAACACACCAGGAGAGAACAATGCTGAAATAGAATATACATTAGATCAGGATCTTTCACTCACCATGCAAAAGCTGCTCTTACAAGCAATGCGACTTGTTCCAGGTCCATAAAAAATGTGTAATCATATAAGAGGTTTCAGCTGATCACTCGCTCTAGGCCAGATATGGTGTCTAATCTCCACTTGATTTATAAGAGGTTTCGGCTAATTCAATAGATGGGACTAAAAGACATTCCCCAATTCTTGATTGCAAAGCAAAATGAACTGGACAACAAGAGGCTTGCACTAATATTTGAATAGGGTCGCCGGGCTTGCACTCTTCTTGTGTTTCTACAGATAAGAAAATCATCACTCAGCGTTACTGTTAAATAACCAATTTGCTTAAAAACTTCAGTATTATAGAAGATGGTAGGGGCCTGTTAAGCCTTGTATTATTACCAAGGTAAAAGGAAAAAATATACAATAACATCTTACACATATTAATATTATTGGAGGAACAAATCATCGATTGTATAATGGCTGGGCAAATTCTCGCGCGAGAGCGCCCCGAGTTACGGTAGTTAGCTACAGTTCGTACTGTAGCTATCTACAGTGTGCTACAGTTCGCGGTGGGCCCCACATGTCAGCCTCACAGCCCGCTCGGTTTTTTTACAGAGAAGCACACGGGGGGGCGAAAATTCTATGTCCTTCTCAGAAAATTCGGCTCCAGGGACCTTTTTGCAATTAGGCGAAAGTCCGGGTTCTTTTTCGTAAAAAAACCACGCACCGCCCCCTCCTCCTCTTCTCTCTCCGCCTCCCCGGCCAAATCGGACGCCACGGGAGGCACCGCCGCCGCGCCCTCCACCTCCGGCCCGACCGACGCGTGCCGGGACGCCCGCGTGGCGCCGGAATCACCGCCGCCGTGCCGCGCCTCCCGCCGCCGCGTCCACTGCCCGCCGGCACCGCTCCGGCGACCTAAAAGGAGCGACGCCGCCACCTCCCGGCTCCCCACTTCCGTGCGCATTCGCGGCAGCCAAGCGTGCGTCCCAGGTCGCCGCCAGGCGCCGCCGGCGAGGTCAGCGCCGCCGCGCGGCCGGATCCGCCCACTGGTGACATCATCATGACGTCACGGTTCGTTTTTTTTTCGTTTTCCCCAGCCGGGCTGGTTCATGGGCTGGGCCGCCTGCTGTGTGCCCTTTTTTTTTCGTTTTTCCATTTTCCTGTTTTCTAAAAAGCTTACAACTTTTAAAATATCAAAATGAAAAAAAAATAGCACAAATGTAAATATCGACAAATAGTACTTATCCATTTTGCACACTTCTGTAGCTTTTCAAATGCAGCTCCAAATCAATCCAATCCAATTTCAGAAAAGTTTAACTGCTTACTAATTAGGAGAAACTACAAACATCTTTAAATATTCTAATTCAGCAAAAATGAATTTAAAAAAAACATTCACTCCAACTATTTGGACAATTGTATAGATTTGGATTTTAAAAAAACCAAGTATGGAATTCACCTAAATATATGTGCATATCCATTCATATAGACTTAGATTAAAAACTAATAAAAAAAAGAGACATCTTAAAACATTCCAACTTGCTTAAAAATTGAAAGTGTTCTACACTATATGAACAAGACATTTCAATTTAACCAAAACTTCAAAAAAAACAACAACAATGTATCTGCTCCAATTATGTGATCAATTATACGAAGTTGAATTTAAGAAAACGAACTTCCTAATTATGGCATTTCAGTTGAATAAATGTGCTTTCGCACTCATTATGAACTTATAAATTAGAAATAGAAAAACAAATAGAAACATTTTTAAACATTCCAATTTGCTTAAAAATTGGACATACTGTAAAATGTATCATATTTTTTCCTTCACAGAAATAATTTCAGAAACTGTTAAATTTCTGACGTGTTGGTGTGCCCTATTTAACTAAAACAGAAATTTTTTGTAAATGTAACCTTCACCTACCAAATTTCAAAATATTTAAACATAAATTACTTTTGCATTTGCACCTTCACAAATTTAAAATTTTCCTACCAAGCATTCATCAATATGACAAATATGTCAACATTCACCAAAAAAAAAAACCAAAGACACCTACTATTTACAGCACTTGATCAAATTTCAAGTTTGAAAAATTCAAAATTCCAAATGCCCTTTAAATCTAAGCATTCAAAAACCACAAGAAAATAATTCACATGCGAAAAGCTTTTACCAATTTTCAAATTTTAAATATTTGTGAATTCAAACTTCTTTTTTATTCCAACACATTCAAATCGAAACGACTTTTCCATGTGCATATCTTCAAATTTGAATTTCACCCGCCAACGTATTCACAAATATGACAAATATATCGACATTAGCACACAAAAATAAACGCTTACTACTTATGTCGTACGACTAAATTCCATGTTTGAAAACTCCAAATTTTCCAATGGCTTCCAAATTTGAGCATTTAAAAGACGGGGAAAAAAATGCAAATAGCTTCCCACTTTCACCAATTTTTGAATTTCAAACAAAATGAAAAACAATATCTCTGCATATATCTGTTGGAAAATATGAATGATATATCAAAACAATCAGAAAAATATACAAAATACTTATGCTAACATTTTTTCCTGACTATCCAAATTTTGCCATAATTTCGAGGGAACGCAAATGCATTTTTCCTAATTTCAGTTAAATGTTGACGACGAAAAACACAAATTCAGATCACCTCACACCAAATTCAAATCAGGTCTTCCCAAAAAAAAAACGAATCTTACAAATTCCAAATAGTGATATTTGAGCCAGTTTTAAATTTCGAATTAAAACTTAATCAGAACAACTATTTTCACAAAGACACGACGGTAATTAATAACAACAAAATCATCACTCAAAAAAAAAAACCCAAATATTTGAAGTGTTATTTCAGCAAAAGAAAAGGGATAAAAGAAATGTGAAATATGAACTAGACCAATATCTTTAAACCTAACCGTTGGGAAAAAAATCTATATCAACATGACCACATAAAATATATACATTTACTATTTATGCCATATGTCCGAAATTTCGAAACTGAAAACTTCAAAATTTCCAATATCTTCTAAACCTGATAATTTGCAGAAAAAAAGGAAACATACACATATCTTCCCACTTTCATCAACTTTGCAATTCAAACAAAATGTAAATGAACATCTCTAAATATATCCACTGAAAAATACAAGTACATACCAAAACAATTAGAAAAAAAATACGACCAAAAATACTTACGCTGATTTTTCTCCCCAAAATATTCAAATTTTGTCACCATATGGAAATAATACATATTCATTCTTCTCCTAATTTCAATTAAATATTAACACCAACATACAAACATGTTCGAACATTTCTAACTCCTAAATATTTGAATATTGTACACCACATATAAAAAATAAACCGAACAGCTTACTATATATAGATAACAAAATAGAAAACATGTTTACAAATTGCAAATACGCTAACATTTGAGCAAATTTTCCTCATAATTCATAAAATATAACGAAAATGCTCACAAAAAAGAACCGCACTATATTTATAGCATGTTACAAATATATTTCAGCATTTCAATTTCGCCAACATTTTACACACCACACAAGCAAACTTTTCTCAAATGTGGACTCAAAACCAGCTAAATTTTCCTGCTTTCAATTAAATATTGATGTCGAAATACAAAAATTTCTCGAGCATTTTAACCCACCTAATATTTGAATATTATACACAATATATCCAAAATGCACGCAAAAAATGCTACCTATTCATGACAACATAAAAGCATGTTCCAACATGCCAATTTAGCTAACATTTTCATGAACAATATATATATATATATTACACAAAAAAATTCACCACGGCACGCCAAATTCAACTAGTTAAACAGAATCAGTAAAGATTTATGGTAAGGTAGAAATAATGCTGGCATATTAAACAGAATCAGTGAAGTGACAAAAATACTTAATGCAAGCAATACAAATTGGAAACATTACTTTTATTATTTGACCGATACCTGGTGACCATCTTTGCATAATCATTTCACGTTCTCCAAGCTGAAAAAGTTCTAGCACTTGTTCGACGTTGTTAACAATCTCTTCCTGCAGCCTGAACACATATACACAACATTGTAGCCACAACAACCCATAACACAAATGATTAGACACTCAATCAAGTAAAAAACTATAATCATTTCTAAGATGTACCTCAAGGCTCGTCTGAAGCGGCAGCTTTTTGCTCCCAAGAGTTAGGAGGCCTTCGATCGAATCATTGTTATTCTTCTTGTACAACCCTCTGATCAGCAACACACGATCTGCAGCCTGTCCCAGAACCCAAGTGCCCTGCCTCAAAAACCAGATTGATTGGTACAATCACAGGGAGGCGACGAGCTGCTGGTGTGAGATGGCGTCACGGCGAGCTGCTGGCGTTGGCTAGCTGCAAGGAGGTTCCCAGACTGGTTGTCACTGTTGCTGGCGGCGGGATCATCGGCGAGGGTGAGTGAGAGACGGCAGTGAGGTTGTGTGCCGATGTGGAGCGTATTCATGATCACAGGACAGAGCCGCAGAGGAGAACGACACGCCCACGGCCGCCCCCCGTGCGTTTGGCGGCCCCGATTCGCTTCTGCTGCACCTCCACCCACCGTCAACCGACGGCGGCCCCTTCCCTTCCCTACCACGCCCCCGCCTCCACCACAACGACAACGCCGCCCCCATCCTTTCCCTCCCCAACCCGGCATCTGACGCCCATCCGCACCGCCGCCGCCAGCGCGCCAACCACCGCCACACTCCATCGCAGGAGAGGGCTCCGGCCAACCACAGCAGCAACCACTGACCGCCGCCGCAGGAGAGGGCTCTGCCCGCGCCTACGAACGCCCCTGCACCGGCAGGTGCCTCCGCCCACGCGGCGGACGCCTCCGTGCCGCAGCTGGTGAACAAGATCGAGGAAAATCTGGGCGGGACGAGGTCGAGTGCATGATCTGCTACGACATGGTGCAGAGGTCCGCGCCCGTATGGTTCTGCGCCAACATCTTCTCCATCTTCCACCTCCCCTGCATCCGCAAGTGGGCGCGCGCACCGGCCTCCGTCTATGCCGCCGCCGACCCGCCCCGCCTCCTGGCGCTGCCCGGCTACTAGTCTGTGGCGTCCCGGCGCGGTCGTCGACACAATCTGCCTCGTCGCTCTCCATTGCCAGCGTAGAGGAGAGGGATGTAGAACGGAAGGAAGTCGGAGGCGTCGAGGCGAGGGATTATGGGGAGGTTTCCTAATTAATCGGAACGAATCGCGTGGATGGTGAGCGAACGGGGGACGCGGAGCGACAAAAAGTCGGCAGGACATTACTCTGCCGAGTCGACATGATAGATCTACACCGTCGAACCTGATCAAATCGATACTGACTGTTAGATTTGATTGAGTGGGGGTGATCTAACGGTGCTGGTGGTTTTATGTACACTTTTCTGGGTGGCTGTAGGAAAGTTTAACTTCGCTCTTTTATAAGTAGTAGAGATAGAAGATTTTTTTTTACAGGACTGAACATCACATAAGATACTATAACATGATGGCGTCGTATCTTATGCATCCGACTCCCTCTGTGCATCCCTGCATCCGTTGATGTTGAACCATCCGATCTAAATTGTGCAGCCTGACTAGTTCCTATGAACTTTGCACAGAACCGCCCGCGTCCAGACTATCGTTTTGCAAAGTAACCCCTGAACAACAGAACATCGTAGCATCACAAGTCCCCAACTCCTCTATCTTATCCCTAAGCAACACGCGGCCGGGATCCCAACGGCGGCAGCGGCGGCTGCTGCAGCGGCGACGAGCTCAACGATCCCCAGCAAGAAGCCATTTGTGCTCACCGTCGGCGGAAGCGAGATGCCTTTTGATGGCCTCGACGTTATCTGCCATGCCTAGGCCGCCTCCGCGCACGTCGTCGATCTGGCTGGACCCTGGCGCTGATGTCGCTGGCGTCCGCAACCTCCGCACCGTAGGCTTGCACTAAACACTCGTCTTGCGGATGCCCCTCCTGACCTACTCGTCCCAACATCATCCTACTGCAGGCTCGTGTGGGCTACAACCCCTTGTATAGCAAGGCAATGTCAGGAAATTAGCCACCTAGAGCTCTGAATTTTTTCTTTTCTTGTGTACTGTCTGTATCTGTACTGACCGATTAGCAATCGATTGCACTTTGCTCTTTGTTGAGTGTGAGTGTAGCTTGGGTTTACTATGTGAATGTACATCATTGGCGAGTGGCAATGTGCTAACTGCTAAGGATCGGAGAAGCTGTTACTTTGAGTTGTATGTTTACCAGCTGAAGCTTGTTTGCTGGGTTGGGAATTGCCAATCGTTGTACAGCTTTTGTAACTTCTGCAATGTATAAAAAGCTTGACCAGTGTTGATGAAGTATATATACAGATTGGAAACCATTTGGATGCTATTTTTCCTTATATATTACGAGTCAATCTGAGCACGGTAATGTGCTTTGTCAGGCATCTTTGTTTCCTGCCTGAAGATGGCCCTGCATCATGTTTTGTCGAGTCTGAATACTGTAGTATGTAAATTATGTTGCATCACATTGTTTATGTTGAAGTGTTCGTCTTTTACACCTGATTGTGAAGAGAATTTGAAGCCTAAAGTAGGGATGACATTTGAAGGACTAGAGGCTGTGGAGAAGTTCTACAAGTACTATGCACATGAATCTGGTTTTGGAGTTTCGTGTTGGACAGCAGAAAAAGTTAGATAATGAAGTAGTCCGCACTAAACGATTCATGTGTAGCAGGGAAGGATTCAAATCTGAGAAGGGTAAAGAGATTGAAGATCCGTCAAAGAAAAGGCGTAAGAACAGAGCCACAAGATGTGGTTGTGATGCACATATCTTTGTGAAGTTTTGTGGTAATAATACCTACAAAATAGATCGTAGTGTTATTTTCTTTCAATAGAAATTGCAGTCTTAGTGTTGCTTTCTTTCACTGAAGGATTTATGTATCTACAGCCTTGCAACAATCTGTGCACTATACTACTGCCGAGAGTATTTCTGAACCAAACCGCTTGTTGTATATTCACTAACCTATTTGGTAGTCACAAACAGAATCTGATGTACATCTGCCTTACATAAGGCACATATAAGATATAACACCTCAAATTTCGAATACAGCAATGCCTGCAATTGTTTCATTCTGATATTTTCACACACAACAATATGGATCTTCAATCTGCTGGAATCATTAACTGAACAAGTGAGAAGCATGATCATCATGTTAACTTGGAGGATTTGGCAGCTACGTAATGACAGCATCCATGCAAAGGCCACTGAGACTGAATTAAGTGCATTCCAATCTCGTTGTATATTCATACTGAAAATTCACATGTCACACGCACACCCAAACAAAGAAAAAAGAACAAAGTTGTCTCCAGACCTTCTCAGAAATATTCATAGAGATAATTTTATTCATGAAAAAATGAGGTCACGCTCAGTTACAGCAGAATACATCACCCACGTAATTTTTGTTCTAATATATACAGCTAACTCATGTGCCAAATTGTTTGGTTCTCTCGCCATTTTGATCACTCGAACTTCACCAAGTACATCCCATAATAAGCTAGCATCCAGCCATGCCATTGCCTCCGCTTCCTTGGCCCCTGAATAATCTTGCAGAACTCAACTAGCAGATGCCATCACGTAACCAACATCTTTCCTCTGAATCTGCAGACTAGAACCTGCAGTTGAATTGGTACAGAAATTCAGTCATACAAGCGATTTGGGCAGAGTTGGAATGAAATCGGATCAGTACTACTCAATTTTCCTGCGGCAGTCCTAGTATACAGGTACGCAGCCTCCGCCGGATACGTCTCGGCGCCTCCTCTTGCAGCAGCTCGCCGGCGGCAGCAGCGGCGGCCGTGGCGGCGAGGATCTTCAACTCCCTGTACCAGCAGATGATCTAGTGGAGCATGTAGAACGCTGAGGCTCTTCAAATCCCTGTACTGGCGGACGGTCTTGCGGAGCTTGTCGCCAGCCTTGAAGTCACGCGCGGCGGAGGAGATCGAGGAGGACGGGTGCGTCCATGGTCTCGTCACCTAGGCGCCCAACAGAGCAAGGGTAGGGTTCGGAGATTAGAGGGTTAGGGGGATTTTTGCAAAATAAAACGTTTGTTAAGTCTGGAAGCGGGCTGGTAATTGTAAAGTTCCTTTCAACTCAAAGCGAGGCACATGATTTTGATCGTTCGGCCTAAAATGAACGGATGCAGGGATACACGAAACCAATGGATTCACAGGATATGTCGCCATGATATCTTAAATATAGCGTAAATATATAAAATGACAATGTGACAAATCGTTGGTGTATCTCTCTTCATTTTTTAGTCATTTAAATTGTACTTCTAGTTATTCTGTATTGCTTTTGTCTTCCAACACTAGCAGTATACAAATCGATAAATAGATATCTAATTTATATTGATCTGACCAAAAGCTAACTGGTGGAATTCAGTTGTATTGATAATACACAACGTACCTTAGGTATGGACATTTTGTTTGACTATCTGAGGCAGTTATCACATATGTTGCACACAGGTTGGGGTCGGCAGACACGCTAGACGAAACGCCGGAGCAGCTAAGCATCGAACCGGCCAGGCCGTATCCTGTTCTCGGCGACGAGAGGCTGGCGGCTCCGTATGTAGGCGACGAGCGGCTGGCGGCGGCAAGCGGTACCCTAGCACATAGCAGCAAGACGCCTTCAAAGGGGAACGTACAAATGGATCAATCGATCGAGTTGAGGTCTGGCCAGGTCCAGGTGCAAAACGACTTTTGATGCTGAGGGAACCATGGGCTACTGGGTTTCAGTTCGCTGTCCATGTCCTGAATCAATTAACCATGGGCCAATTAATTATTTGCTAATCTCCTGCCATTAGCGCAAATATACTACTATATTAGCCCAAGTAGCATTGAGGGGGGCGATCCATTGGGGGGGGGGGGGGGGGGGGGGGGGGGGGGGGGGGGCTAGCAGGGTACGTTATTCCACCCGTACTGCATCCCTTTAGTCCTCACCGTCAACTGCGAGAGAGCAGCTGAGCCTCGCACCATCGAAACCTGAGAGGAAAGGCGCAAGATTCCAATAATGCAAGAATTCAAGAAACGAAAGAAAGTATTCTTTTTCGGTTTCGGTGAGAAGAGCAAGAAGATGATCTCAAGAACAGGATCGTAACTGTACGACGGTGGCGGGTGGTCCAGGGTGGGCGCCGTGGTGTCCGGTCTCGTGATCCGGGCAACACCGGAGGCACGCCCGCCGCAAGCACCGGGAGCAGAAGTCCCGGCCGTCGCAGGGGGAGACGTCCGCCTGCACGAGAGCTTGAAGGTACTCCATCTCTTGATGCGGGACGAAACTGAGCGAGGTGGTCTCGTCTGTTCTCTGGTGTGGTTTGCTCGAAGCCTCGAAGGTCTGAGAAAGACGACGCTCTCGGGGGGAAATACCGGTTTAGACTTTGGAGGAAGAAGAAGAAAGGATTATGAAGGCCGGGTCGCGAAGTTTTTCATTCGTGGACCGTGGGCCGTTGCAGGTCAAGCGATGGTGAAGCGCCGTAGCCCACAGAAGTTTTGGGCTTCGGGGTTCCCTTTGGCTGCATAGGGGCGCTCTCTCCTCTTTTTTTTTTTTGACCTGCGCTCTCTCCTATTTTGATATTTTCTCTCGTGTCATCTCCATACATGCGCGTAGGACATCAAAATTAGGCCGATGGGTAAAACTAACACATGCTCGGGTAGAAGCTGAGCGTATCAAACACTGATATAACTTTTTCCCCTACAATCTCATAAATATCGTTCCAAAAAGATTGCAACATTTCAGAATCTCATAAACGGACCCGACACTATTGTAACTGGTCCAATACAAAGATCATTGGCTTATCTTGAATAACAACATGATCAACAATATCATCAATAGAAAACATGGTAAAAAAGTTAAGGATGTCCTCATCATTCTCCCCCTCCCCTTCGAAAGGCACGGATCTCGATGCTCCAAGGTATTCTGCATCATATGGCGTCAAATCAACAACATAATTTTACGGACGCCCAACGCATCTCCACGAATATGTACATTATAAGCATTATCATGATCTTGGAAATCACTTTGTATGATCCATCACCTCGTGGTGGTCATCTTAGACTTTCATTGTTTAGGAAACATCTCGACGAGCTAAACATCATGTATTTTATCTTCATGATTGCCCTTTCTGTATTGTACTTGCCCTTCTTCTCAATTGATTCTTTTGTCACCACGTGTATCATCCTCACAAAATAAGCTCTGTTGGATGACTAGCTTCATATTTATTCTTTCTTGACTTGGAAGTGGAATCCAATTTAGTGGCGTAATAGGTTGAAACCATAGAGCACATCAAATGGACGTTGTACAAACTTGCTTGACAAGAAGCAATGTGCGCTCTAAGAAGCTCGCTTGATACTCAACAAGCACGTGAGATCAGGAACGTGGCAGACCATGTCACACCTCCCAAACATGACCGAAGAAGGAACTCACTCTCTTGCTCCGGATCGTGGAATATCCATGCCAGCAAGCCCATCATGTGAGGTTGCGCCAACTGTCGGCGACGACACTAGAACTGAGCAGTGATACGTTTCAAACGTATCTATAATTTTTTATGTTCCATGATGATATTATACCAATTGTTACATGTTTTGCATCCACTTTATGTCAATTTTATACATTTTTTGGGACTAACCTATTAACAAGATGCCACAGTGACAGTTCCTGTTTTCTGCTGTTTTTGTATTCCACAAAAGCTAGTCTAGAAATATTCTCGGAATTGGACGAAAATTTACGGAGATCCCTATTTTATCGAGACACACATGGAGTCCAAAAGGGAGACGGAGAAGAGTCAGGGAGGCTCCACACGCCCCCTGGGCGCGGCCAGAGGTGGGGTCGCGCCCTAGGGTGGTGTGGGCCCCTCGGGGCACCAGCCGCCGCCCTTTCGCCTACTTATTCCCCCGATGCAAAAATCCTAGATACCGAGTCATATTCCACGAAAGTTCCAGAGGCGCCGCCGTCGTCAACCCTAGCTCGGGAGGGTCCAGAACCTCTTCCCGGCACCCTGCCGGAGAGGGAATCATCACCGGAGGGCTCTACATCACCATGCCCGCCTCCGGATTGATGCGTGAGTAGTTCATCCTTGGACTACGGGTTCATAGCAGTAGCTAGACGGTTGTCTCTCCACTTTGTGCCATCATGTTTAGATCTTGTGAGCTGCTTAACATGATCAAGATCATCTTATTGTAATGCTACATGTTGTGTTTGCTGGGATCCGATGAATATTGAATACTATGATCAAGTTGATTATTAATCTATGATACATGTTATTTATGATCTTGCATGCTTTCCGTTACTAGTAGATGTTTGTAACTCCAAGAGAGAGTATTTTTGCTAGATAGTGGGTTCAGTCTCCTGTAATCTGGGCGAGTGACAGCAACGCTAAGGTTGTGGATGTGCTATTGCTACTATGGGTAACATAACAATGCTATGTCCACGGTCATATGTACTTGTTTACTTTACGCACATTGTTTAATGCGATTATCCGTTGCTTGCAACTTAATACCAATGGGGAACACGGATGTCAACCTGAAGGTGGATTATTAGTCATAGATGCGGTTGGATAACGGTCTATGTGTTTTGTCGTAATGCCCAGTTAAATATCATGGTAGCCATCTTGTCATATATGTATGCATTGTCATGCGCTCAATATTTTATCAATTTCCCAGCTGTAATTTGTTTACCCAACATGTCGTTTATCTTTATGGAGAGACACCACTAGTGAACTGTGGACCCCGGTTCATTCTTTTACATTGATAAACCCACCAACTGCAATCATTGTTCTCTTTTACTTTCTATAATTAAACAATGTTTTCCACACCATACGTTTAATCCTTTTTTTTCAGCAACCCGGTGAGATTGACAACCTCACTGTTTCGTTGGGGCAAATTAGTTTGATTTTGTTGTGTGTAGGTTCCACGTCAGCGCCGGATTCCCTGGTGTTGCGCCGCGCCATATTCCGCCACTGACAACCTTCTGAAGTGCTACTGCTCCTACTCGTTCGATAACCTTGGTTTCATACTGAGGGAAAACTTGCTACTGGACTACATCATACCTTCCTCTTGGGGTCTCTCAACGAACGTGTGTTGCACGTCATCAAGCTCTTTTTCTGGCGCCGTTGCCGGGGAGTCAGCAGACTTCTGCAAGGCGAGTCCCACGCTTCCAATATTTTTACTTTGTTTTTGTCTTGCTTAGTTTATTTTATTTTATCTTGTTTGCTTTTAATTATCAAAAACACAAAAAAATTAGTTACTTGCATCTAGTTTATTTTCGAGTTATTTTCTGTCTTGTTTTTAATTTTGCTAAAATGAGTACTCCTGAGAATACTAAGTTGTGTGATTTCACTAGCACAAACAACAATGATTTCATATGCACACTGTTGCTCCACCTGCTGCTACAGCAGAGTTTTATGAAATTAAACCTGCACTTTTAAATCTTGTTATGAAATTGCAATTTTCTGGTGTTACTACTGATGATGCTGCTGTTCACCTTAATAACTTTGCTGAACTTTGTGAAATGTAAAAGTTTAAGGAAGTAGATGGTGATATTATTAAATTGAAACTTTTTTCCTTTCTCCCTGAGAGGACGTGCTAAAAAATGGTTGCTATCTTTGCTAGAAATAGTATTGATTCATGGACTAAATGCAAAGATGTTTTCATTGGAAAATATTATCCCCTGCTAAGATTATCTCTTTGAGAAGTAGCATAATGAATTTAAGCAATTTGATAATGAACATGTTGCTCAAGCATAGGAGAGAATGAAATCATTGGTTAAGAATTGTCCCACTCATGGACTGATTATACGTCTCAAACGTATCTATAATTTTTGATGTTCCATGCTGATATTATACCAATTGTTACATGTTTTGCATCCACTTTATGTCACTTTTATACATTTTTTGGGACTAACCTATTAACAAGATGCCACAGTGCCAGTTCCTGTTTTCTGCTGTTTTTGTATTCCACAAAAGCTAGGTTAGAAATATTCTCGGAATTGGACGAAAATTTACGGAGGCACCTATTTTATCAGAAGACACATGGAGTCCAGAGGGGAGACGAAGAGGAGCCACGAGGGCCCCACACGTGGCCAGGGCGCGGCCAGGGGGACCCGCGCCGAGGGTACGTGTGGGCCCCTCGGGGGTCTCCAGCCGCCGCCCTTTCGCCTACTTATTTCCCCCGATGTGAAAACCCTAAACCCGAGCCATATTCCACGAAAAGTTTCAGAGGCGCCGCCGTCGTCAACCCTAGCTCGGGAGGGTCCAGAACCTCTTCCCGGCACCCAGCCGGAGAGGGGAATCATCACCGAAGGGCTCTACATCACCATGCCTGCCTCCGGAGTGATGCGTGAGTAGTTCATCCTTGGACTACGGGTCCATAGCAGTAGCTAGATGGTTGTCTCTCCACTTTGTGCCATCATGTTTAGATCTTGTGAGCTGCCTAACATGATCAAGATCATCTTATTGTAATGCTGCATGTTGTGTTTGCTGGGATCCGATGAATATTGAATACTATGATCAAGTTGTTTATTAATCTATGATACATGTTATTTATGATCTTGCATGCTTTCCGTTACTAGTAGATGTTTTGTCCAAATAGATGCTTGTAACTCCAAGAGGGAGTATTTATGCTAGATAGTGGGTTCAGTCTCCAGTAATCTGGGCGAGTGACAGCAACGCCTAAGGTTGTGGATGTGCTGTTGCTACTAGGGGTAACATAACAATGCTATGTCCACGGTCATATTGTATTTGTTTACTTTACGCACATTGCTTAATGCGATTATCCGTTGCTTGCAACTCAATACCGACGGGGAACACGGATGTCAACCTGAAGGTGGATTATTAGTCATAGATGATGTTGGATAACGGTCTATGTATTTTGTCGTAATGCCCAATTAAATATCATGGTAGCCAACTTGTCATATATGTATGCTTTGCCATGCGCTCAATATTTTGTCAATTGCCCAGCTGTAATTTGTTTACCCAGTATGACGTTTATCTTTATGGAGAGACACCACTAGTGAACTGTGGACCCCGGTCCATTCTTTTACATTGATTAAACCACAAACTGCAAACAATTGTTCTCTTTTACTTTCTGCAATTAAATACTGTTTTCCACACCATACGTTTAATCCTTTGTTTTCAGCAAGCCGGTGAGATTGACAACCTCACTGTTTCGTTGGGGCAAAGTAGTTTGATTGTGTTGTGTGCAGATTCCACGTTGGTGATCGAGTAACGGCACCGCCAACAACCTTCTGAAGTTCTGCTGCTCCTAATGGTTCGATAAACCTTAGTTTCATACTGAGGGAAAACTTGCTGCTGGACTACATCATACCTTCCTCTTGGGGTCTCCCAACAAATGTGTGTTTCATGCCATCAACTGACTACTTGGATGATCATCCAAACCTTCTATGCAGGATTAAATTTTTCTTCAAGGAATTTATTGGATTCGGGCTGGAGGTACCTTTATGTCCATCACTTTGGGTGCTGCAACAAAGCTTCTAGATGATATGATGATAATTATTCTGAGTGGCACACCGAGAGAGCTCCAACAGGTAAAAGGTAAATTATGTTGAAGAAACCTCTTCCTTGAGTGCTAAGATTGATACTAGTATGTCTATGCTTGCAAATGGTCAAGCGCATGTTGATCCAAATAATGTTCCTTTAGCTTCTTTGGTTGCTCAAGAAGAGCATGTTGATGTGAACTTCATTAAAAATAATAACTTCAACAACAATGCTTATAGGAATAATTTTGGTAATAGCAATTGTAAGCCTTATCCTTCTAATATGGCAATGGTTATGGTAATTCCTATGGTAGTTCCTACAACAATAATAAAAGTGTACCCTCTGATCTTGAGGTCATGCTTAAGGATTTTATTAGTACACAAACTGCTTTCAATAAAACTGTTGAGGAAAACTAGGGAAATTGATGTTCTTGCCTCTAAGGTTGATAGTCTTGCTCTTGATGTTGACTTGTTGAAAATAAAGAACATGCCTCATGATGTTAAAGAGAGCAAAACTCTCAATGCTATACAAGTTAAAATTGATAATAATGTGAGGATGTTAGCCGAATTGCATGCTAGATGGGAAAGAGATGATGAAATTGCTAGAAAGAATAGCATTGCTAGAGTTTGTACTATTTCTACTACTGAAAATGCTTCAAACTCAAGTGTTAGCAAACCTCCTACTATTAATGGCAAGATAATTGGTGTTGGTAATGTTTCTACTTCTATTGCAAAACGTCTTAAATTGCCTGATAACTCTGAAACTGTTCTTGATAAAAATGCTGAAATTTCTAGTAATAAGGAAGACAATAGCTCCATTACCTTTGATGATAATGATTTTGATGGTTGTAATCTTTCTGAAGTAATTATGTTCTTGCAAAAGCTAGCTAGAAGTCCTAAGGCAAGTGAGATAAACATGGCTTTTACTAAACATATTACTAATGCCCTCATACAAGTGAGGGAAGAAATATTGAAACGTGAAGCATCCATCCCTAGGAAGTTAGAAGATGGTTGGGAGCCCATCATTAAAATGAAATTGAATGACTTTGATTGCAATGCTTTGTGTGACCTTGGTGCTAGTATTTCTGTTATGCCTAAAAGACTTTATGATATGCTTGATTTAGCACCTTTGGAAAATTGTTATTTGGATGTTCACCTTGCTGATGCTACTATAAAGAAACCTTTGGGAAGAATTGATGATGTTCTTATCATGGTTAATAACAACTTTGTCCCTGTTGATTTTATTGTTTTGGATATTGAATGTAATCCATCTTGCCCTATTGTGCTTGGAAGACCTTTTCTTAGAACTGTAGGTGCTATTATTGATATGAAAGAAGGGAATATTAAATATCAATTTCCTCTCAAGAAAGGTATGGAACACTTTCCTAGGAAGAAGATTAAGCCACCTTATGATTCTATTGTTCGAACAAATTACAATGTTGATGCTTCTACACTTGGTAATACTTGATGCATGCTTTGTGCCTAGCTAAAAGGCATTAAAGAAAAGCGCTTATGGGAGGCAACCCATTATTTTTATTTCTGCAATTTTTTTTTATTGAGTCAAGGTGCTTGTTTACTTCTGTAGCAACTCCTTTGTATCTTTACTTTTTCGCATTGTTGTGCCAAGAGTAGTCTCTAATTAAGATGATGCTTAATTTTGATTGCTGCGCAGAAACAGATTTTTGCTCTTCACGTAATTCTCTAAAATCATCAGATGTGATTTAAATCTGAAATTTTTTGTGCGTAATCTTTATGTATGTCTGCATCTTTTGTTAGTTCAAAGTTTTTCGATCTGAGCGTGTAAGTGCCTCGAAAAAATTCGTCTTTGCGGACTGTTCTGTTTTAGACAGATTATGTCTTTTATTTTGCATTCTCTCTTTTACTAGTGTTGAGTGAAATTTTTTTTGGGTGGAAGAGCTTCACATAACATCAGTGGCAGTAGCTAATGTTTAAAGTAACAAGTCATATTGCGTCTTATAGAACATGTGAGTTTTTGATTATGCACTAACCCTCTAATGAGATTACTTTGAGTTTGGTGTGACGGAAGTTTTCAAGGGTCAAGAGAGAAGATGATATAATAGGATCAAGAAGAGTGAAGAGCTTAAGCTTGGGGAGGCTCCCATGGATCTCCCCAGCATATTTCAAGAAGACTCAAGCGTCTAAGCTTTTCATCGTCAAAATTATCAGGTCATCTCTAGTGAAACTATATTTTAATTCTTTCACATCATATGTGTTTTCTTGGAGCGTCTGTGTGCTTTTATTTTCAGTATTTTATTTTATTTTTAATCAACTTGATTGGACCCTAGCATTCTTGATTGGGAGAGAGACACGCTCCGCTTTTTCATGAGAATATCCTATTCTTCACTTATATTTGTTGAGTATTCATATCTAGCGTTGTTCAGCTTTTAGCTCTTGTTTTCATGTATCTCTTGTCAGAGCTATTAGTTCTTTTAAAGAAAGTACTCTCTTGCTTCACTTATACTTGTTTGGAGAGTTATTGAAATAAATTGATTGGTGTTTGGTTGGAACAGAAAATGTTGCATGTGGTAAATGGTATAATGGAAAAACTTGCATATTCTTGTAGATCACTAATTTGGATAATTTGATACTTGTCAATTGTTTTGAGTTAACAAGTAGATCATGATTAAACTTTTGCATCATGTAAGTTAAGCCTATTAGTGAAGAACTACCGTAAAGCTTGTTGAAATTTGGTTTGCATGAGTGGTATCTCTAAGGTCTAGATATTTTCTAATAAAAGGGTTTGGTTAACAAGGAAGACGGTGTGAAGTCTTATAATGTTTGCAATATGTTTGTCATATAAAACTTGGTGTACTGGTTGATATTCTTGTTTGCTTACATAACCTTGCTAGCCTAAACTCTGTACTGAGAGGGAATGCTTCTCGTGCATCCAAATCCTTGAGCCAAAATCCATGCCATTTGTGTCCACCATAACTACCTATATGTGGTATTTCCTTGCCACTCCAAGTAAATTTTTCATGTGCTACCTTTAAATTATTCAAAATGTTATTATTCCTTTTTGTGTCAATGTTTACTAGCTCATGAGGAAGTAGTGGGTTATTCTTATTCAACTTGTCAAACAGACTTTACCACCAGACTAGCGGCATATACATCCGCGTATCTATTAATTTTGCAAAAAGAGCTGGCAACGGGGTGCCCAGTCCCAATTAATTACAACTTTAACCGCTTAATTCTCTTCACATTTTGTCAACTGAATACTCAGTGAAACATCTGCATGTGTAAACAAAAGAGAAAGAGGGATGATCTGCCTTGCTGGTAGAAATAACGTCCTTCATGAGAGCCGCTCTTAAAAGTCTGTTTGATAGGGAGAATACTGTTTTCATCCGCTGCCATTCGTTGACAATTAACAAACACCTCTCAAAATTTAATTTTTACTCTCTATATGATTTCGAAAACTAAAAAGCTCTAGCACATGATTTAATCCCTGCTTCCCTCTACGAAGGGTCTTTCCTTTACTTTTAGGGTCATTTAATGGATTGCCCTACCAGCCTTGTTGGACTCATTTTTGCCCCTTGTTGCGAATCGTCCTCAGTTTTGCCCCTAGTTCATTCGCAGCTACAATGGTTTGCCCTAAACGGCAAGTTTCTAGTCTATTCCGTGTGATGGCGTTACTGACAGTGGGTCCGCAACTTACAGGTGGACCGCCTGGGTGCAGGGCTTAGAGGTGGGACCGCCCAACGGCCTGATGCCCCAATCTGTCCATGCGCGCCTGCTCCCGACCGGCCGTTGTGCGCCGCCGCCACCACCACCTGCCGCCACGGCCGTCCCGCGTCACCACCAGATCCACCACCACCAGCAGATCCGCCGCCACCGTCCTGCGACGACACGGGTGGGGCGCTCGTTCCGCCACTGCGGCCGCCACCTGCTCGACCCGCGGCGGGGCTCCTTCCGTGCGCCCGGCCGGAGCGCTGATAGGTGAGGGGCTGGTGCACCCCACCAGGTCGTTGGCGGCGAAATGGCGAGCGGCAGCGACCCCGGAGTAGCTGGCGAGGCAGGCGTCGGGCCGGAGACCCGCCGCGTCCACGACTGGGTTCCCCAGGGGTAGGGCTTCCTCCAATTTAGCTTGTTTGTGCATTTCAACAGTCGATCGACATAGGACGCTATTTATTTCTGCAATTGGACATAGCTTGGTTGTGCATTTGAGGTTAATTCTGCAATTGCGTCTCTGTTTTTCTGCAATTGGAAAATGGGTTCCCGAGCTTGCTTGTGCTGATTGCGTCTCTGTTTTTCGTGGGTTAGGATGGAGTTGCGGTTTGCTTTCTTGGTGAGCATTAGAAGGGAACGGTACATCCTGGATGAAGACACCCAGAAGAAGAAATTCCAGGGAGGTTTCGATTATTCAGTGCCAATGGATTGCAATTGGAGTTTCAGGCAATTTGGGGAGGTCCTTTGCAGCCCATATCCTTGGGGTTTGCATGACGAAGTGGAATTCAAATACTACGATGGGGGGAAAAATTGGGTGAAAGTTAGCAATGATGCAGAACTCGCTACCATGTTTGCTAAGCAGAAGGAGAAAGATAAATTCAATGTGAGGCTGCAAATTGATGTGGTTGTGCCGGAAGTTGGACCTAGGGTGACGGGTTCATCTTCTCGGACAGAACCATCTCGTCGTAAAGCCAATTCTAGCCAGAATAGTTCAGTTCATCCAAAGCGACGTGGTGGCTCGACAAGCGTGGGCACCGGCAGAAGGGTACCTGTTGAAGTGGAGTCTGATGCTGACATATCTGGGGATGATGAAGAGAGGCTATATTCTGATGTTGTTCAGAATTTACGACGGACATCTCGTGCTGCTGAATCTCGTGCTGCTGAAATCCCAGATGAGGCTGACAGTGAGCAAGAAGATGAGGAGGAAGACCTTCCAGCTGTTGAATGGGACCCTGAGAACCCTCATATGGCAGAAGGTACCATTTTTTCATCCATGAGTGAGTGTAGAAATGCACTTGTGACGTACTGCATCAAGGCAGAACGTGCATTCGTTGTTGACAAGAGCGATAAACAACGTTACACAGTGCATTGTGTGACTGAGGGTTGTCCATGGAGGATGCACGCATCTAAAATGCGAAAAAGCACGAATATTCAGGTCAAAGTGAACCCTTTTAGCCACACATGCCAAGAATCAACTCTCAGGAAGGAAACAATCAGTAGAGCCAAGTCAAAATGGGTGGCAGATGAAGTAAAGAAGTGGGTGGCAGAAAACCATCAAGTGGGTACAAAGGAATTGCAGAAAAACATCAAAGACAAGTTCAAGATAGATTTACCATACATGAGGGTCTTCAATGGTAAACAAAAAGCTATGGAATCTATCTATGGTAACTGGCATGAAAGTTTTGAATTGTTGTATTCATTCAAAGCTGAAGTGGAGAGGACAAGCCCAGGTAGTATTGTTGAAATTGATCACCACTCAGTGGAGTACAGACTGAAGGGAGTGACAAGGACCAAGGAATGCTTTAGAAGGGTTTTTGTGTGCTTTGAGGCTTGTCGCCTGGGTTTTTTGGCAGGCTGCAGGCCATATTTGGCTATTGATGCTACTTTTCTCACAGGCAGGTTTAAAGGACAGTTAGTAGCAGCTTGTGCAGTAGATGCACACAATTTTGTATTTCCAGTTGCATACGGTGTGCTGGAGACAGAGTCTGAGGAGAGCTGGACTTGGTTTTTGCAGAATCTGCGCCGGGCTATTGAACATCCCAATGGGTTGGTAATTCATACAGATGCCTGCAAGGGTTTAGAAGTGGCTGTGGACAATGTGTTCCCTGGAGTAGAGCATAGAGAATGCATGCGTCACCTTGCTGCAAATTTTGTGAAGAAATTCAAAGGAAAGATATATACTGACAATTTATGGCCAGCATCTTTGACTTGCAGTGTGAGGAAGCATAACTACCACATGAGGCAGTTATACATGAATGCCAAAGTGAAGGAATACTTGGAAACACACCACTCCAAGTTATGGGCCAGAAGCCAATTCAGTGAACTGAGCAAAGTTGAGTATGTGCACAATAATCTTGCAGAGTCTTTCAACTCAACGATCCGGAAACTAAAGGATCTTTATTTGGTGGATTTGCTTGACAAGATAAGGATAGAATACGCGCAGAAGTTTCATTTTCGTGATGGAATAGCTGAGGCAAAATTCATGGGCCACATTATCATCCCTTCCGTGATGACTGAACTGAAGAAGAAAACAGAAGGCTTGGAAATGAACATGATTTTATTGTCGGATACCACTGCAGAGGTATCAGTATTGGATAAAGAGCAGAGAGCCTGGAGATATCCAGTGGATTTAGAAGCTAGAACTTGCAGTTGTAGGAAATGGCAGATAACTGGGTTGCCATGCATTCATGCTTTGTTTTTCATCACTTCTCTCTCAGGTCCAGCAGGGAACATACAACAGTATGTTCATGAGTACTACTCTGTTGCAAAGTTCAAAGCCACATATGCACATGCCTTGCCTGCTTTGGAGGGAAAACAACAATGGGACAGAGTGGACCCTGGATTCAAGCTTTGCGCTCCAGTTCTGAAGAGAGCAGCAGGTAGACCGAGGAAGAGTCGGTTCAGGCGTCGCAGCGAAGGAGCTGGACTTGGAGCAAGGAAGCGTAAGTGCACAAGGTGTGGTGGGTCTGGTCATTTCGGTAAGTATTGTGATAATGCAGTAGATCCAGCGTTCGGAGAGAGTTCCGATGAAAATCCTGGTCAGCAGCCGGATGCAACAGATGATGATGCTCGAAATGATGATTCAGATGATGATGCTCCAAATGATGATTCAGATGATGATGCTCCAAATGATGAGTTTGATGATCATGCTGCAAATAATTATTTTGATGATGATGCTCCAAATAATTATTTTGACGATCATGATGCAAATGTTGAGCCAAAAGATGCTCCAGATGTTGAACCAATATTGGTGTTTCCAGATGCTGAAAATGATTTCACTCCCCTTGCTGTGGTTCTGCCTTCTGCTAGGTATGTAAATCTTGCCAATATTGGTGTTTTCGAATTTGTTGTACATTTATCACTTTATGTTCTGCTCCAAATGATGCTTCGAATTTATCACTTTGTACAGCTCTGTGGTCTGTTCGAAGAAGACAGTTAAGGTACCGACACCCAAGAGGAGAAGAGAAGAAGCAATGAGCACAGTGATCACAAGGAGCACAAGGAGCAAAATGATGGCAAGTAGCACAAGGATCACAAGGAGCAAAGTGGTGCCAAAAAGCACCAAGATTCTATGAAACATTATGAATGATGTTGTATTTCTATGAAACAACCCTTATGAATGCTGTTGTATTTCTGTTGAATGATGTGGGATGTATGTTAGAACTATTTTTGTTGTATTTCTGTTGAGTAATGTCAAAATCCGAGACCTTTTGGGAAGTAAACTCACATTCATGAAAAATGTGCTAGAAAAGAGCTCCGAAGGTAGGGTAAACGGCCTCATTTGTAAGCAAGATTTTTTTCGACCTTGTCTAAATCAGCCAAATAACTTACCTAGACATCTATTCTATATATGAAGACTATGTGCGCAGGTTTTTCTGTTTTTTGATTTTTTTTGAATTTATTATGATTATTTTAAAATTGGTCAAACCTAAGGTTTGACCAACATTTAAACAAGTTCAAAACATGAAAATGAAAAATTAAGCCTGCATTCTTCTTATTCACTCCAAAATGAGCTTTGGTGAGTTTAAAAAAAAAATATGTTGCAAATGCAAAGCCACTTCTCTTCAACTTTAGATTTCGTAGTTTGAGATTTGAGATATGACACCACATCCATGCATGGATCGTTTGAATGTACCTACACCTTGTTTATCAACTAGAGTCGTCAGTATATGACATATGAAGACTATGTGCGCAGGTTTTTCTATTTTTTGATTTTTTTTAATTTATTATGAATATTTTAAAATTGGTCAAACCTAAGTTTGACCAACATTTAAACAAGTTTAAAACATGAAAATGAAAAAATAAGCCCGGATCCTTCTTAGTTACTCTAAAATGAAGCTTTGGTGAGTTTTTTCAAAATTTCATGTTACACATCCAAAACCACTTCTACTCAACATTGGACTTCATAGTTTGAGTTTCGATATATCATGCATTCATTTCGTTGAAATGTATGTACACAATGTTTATTGATTTGAGACGTTAGTATATGTCATAAGGAGACAATGTGCGCGAGTTTTTTCATTTTTTGGATTTTTTTTGTATTTTTTATGCTCAAGTCAAATCTTGGTCAAACCTTCTAGAAGGCACCGTCGATCCAACCCAAGCCTACTGCACCCGTCGATCCAACCCAAGCCTACTGCACCCGTCCGATCCAACCGCGATCCGCGAGATGCCTCCTTCTGCAACCTGATTGGCTGGAGGAATGTTTTTTTAAAACGGAGAGGGCACGCACGATGAACCGTTGGGCCGGGCCGTGCTGCACCGCGCTCGTCTCAGCCTTTCCAAGGCGGCGCTCGTCTCAGCGTTTGCAGGCCTCGCTCGTCTCAGCGTTTGCAGGCCGTCGGTCGTCTCAGCAGTGCATGCCGTCGGTCGTCTCAGCAGTGCATGCGCCGTCGGTCGTCTCAGCGTCTGCATGCACGCGCGGGAGACCACGCCATTTGCATGCATGCGCGCCGCGCCTCGTTCACTCGCCACGCAGAAGCTGATGCACCGCTTGATACAGAGCCATTAAACACCACGCGTGATACAGATGCGGCAGTGTTTCAGTTACGACGCATATGGATCGACACGCCTCGTTTGAACGCATACAGATGCGGTGCTCTATCCCTACTTAAACCACCCAACCCCTCCGTCTATTCTCCCCACCTTCCATCTGCGCCGCCCTTCTCTCTTCTTCACCGAACTCCAAAGCACTCTCGAAGCGAAGCGAGGATGCAGTTCAACGCCCCCACCTTCCGCTTGCCAACCACCGTGCCGGAGGGGCGGTACCCACCCGGAGTCATCGTCGAGAACGAACTCCGCGTGTGGGCGATCTCACCCTGGAGGGGTGCTCATGACCTTGCCGAGGGGTTCCTCCGTGCAGGCTTTCACCACCTCCCGGCGCGACGACGACAGGCTACCGCGCCATCTTCACCAACCGCTTCGATGCCTACTACCTGCTCGGCCAGGTGTTTTTTGGTGGGCAGGAGTTCATCGCTTTCACCACGTACAACTTCTTCACCGACGTGGCGAGCATCTTCCCCAACTGCAACATCCACAGCCTCCCGTACTATCTCGGAGAGAACGGCCAGGAGGAGGAGCAGGAGTGAAGACGGTGCTAAAGGCATGCATCAAGCCGGTTGTCGTGAAGATGGAGTTGCCCTAGTGTGTTAGGGCTTTTAATTTCTACTACTATGTTGATGTTGTGTCGTTTGTTAACTTTTTATCTATCTAGGGCTTTTATGTTTGTCGTGTTATATGTAAGAGCTTTTATTTATATATCTATGTTATGGTCGTGTATATGTGTTTTCCTATGTACTCGTTTGCATCTATCAAGTCATTATATGTGTCAAAAAAGTTCGTGCCCTAAGGTTTTCATAGAGCAAGTGGTTACGCAAAAAAAAGAGTTGTTTCAAAAAACACATGCCCAAATATCAAACTAAACGTGCCCAAATATCAAATTAATAAAGAAAGACTTGTTTCAAAAAACTATGTGTGTTCAAAGATTGAAGTACACATGTGGTCAACCAACCTGCCCAAATATCAAACTAAACATACCCAAATATCAAACTAAACGTGCTCAAATATCAAATTAATAAAGAAAGAGTTGTTTCAAAAAACAATGTGTGAAGATTAAACTACACATGTGGTCAAGCAACCTGCCCAAATATCAAACTAAACGTGCCCAAATCTCAAATTTATGTGTGCCCAAAGATAGAACTACACAAGTGGTTAAGCAACGTGACAAAAAAATCAATACAAAAATGCGTAGTCAAATCCAAAACCAAGTCATATACTAACTATACATAGCTTCGTTCCCTCTACTTTTCAATATCTCTTCATCTCTCCCACCGGTTACCAGCGCGGCCCTTCAGGCAACCAACCCAAGCGGTCGTGGGTTCGAGTCCCAGCCACACCATTTTTGTTCATTTTCTACCCTTCTCACCTTTTTTTTTTCCAGAGAATCCCATTTGCCCACTACGAATGGGCCTAATTGGATGCAGTTGGCCCATTAGTCTGTTCTCACTTTTTTTTGACAGAATCCTATTTTGTCTTTTAAGGATTATCAGTATTCAGAGCTGCATTTCATTGATAAATGTTCTGAATTTCAAACATTTCATACAATTTCAAACTTACAAATTGCTCCCAACATCATGTCGTGGGTTCGAGTCCCAGCCACACCATTTTTGTTCATTTTCTACCCTTCTCACTTTTTTTTCTCCAGAGAATCCCATTTGCCCACTACGAATGGGCCTAATTGGATGCAGTTGGCCCATTAGTCTGTTCTCACTTTTTTTTGACAGAATCCTATTTTGTCTTTTAAGGATTATCAGTATTCAGAGCTGCATTTCATTGATACATGTTCTGAATTTCAAACATTTCATACAATTTCAAACTTACAAATTGCTCCCAACATCATGTCTTTCCATACAATTTCAACATTTCACCTAGTGCGATTACCACACCTACAAATGGCCAAATGTAATTGCAAAGGGGAATTTGTGCTTGATCTTCGAGCTTCTAAATCTTCTGGTTCAACCTCCTAAGCTCAACAGCATCAATCCGTGCTCCACCCTCCGTCTCTTCTTCCGGAGCTCGCGCTACGGCCACTGCCTTTTGTGGCACGATGGGCAACCATTCTTCGTGCTCGTCTAGCAGTTCAATCATCAGCGTCTTGGCCAGAACATCGACCCAGAGAAAGAAACATTTTATCTGCAATAACGCCAAACACATCAATTTAGTGAAATTGCTCTGATTCTTACCCCATTCTCGCAGCACTAAAATAGTGAAATTGCTCCGATTCTTACCCCATTCTGCCCGCACACATAGAACGGACGATTAGTGTTGTTCGCTGTGCGCGAAATCCTCTAAACAACGTCCACCCGGCACCGTGGACAGAGGAAGATCGGCATCTCCATGCGCGCCGGAATCTCGATCCGCGAGGTGGCGCGGGAGCTAGAAGAAGACATCGAGCTCGATTCGCGACCGCCGGAGCCAAAGGGGATCTCAAAGCCTACGCGCACGGCCCCTGTAGCTGTACCAGACGGCCGCGCCCTCCACGGCAATCTTCGCACCGTCGGCGGCGCTACCCGTGGACGCCGCCTTCTCCGTCGCCCGCGCCCGGCTCCTTCCTACCAACAAGGGTCGCCGCCCACCTCTGCGCGTGGCCGCTCTCCCGCTCGGCTGATTTTTGTGCTCACCGCTGCGAGCTCCGGGGTCGCGCTCCGCCGCTTTTACAGCACACGCCGCCGCCAGTAAACGGTCAACAACTGGGTCCCACAAGCCACGCCAACGGTTCTATTCTGGGTCCACAAACCGCGGCCAACGGTTGTCTTCTGGGTCCCACATGTCAGCAAGCCTAACGGAGACGGCAAGAGTCACGGAATGAGTCCTTGCGCACAGACTAGGGGCAAAACTGAGCACGATTTGAGACTGAGGGCAAAACTGAAGTCATAGACACAACTGAGGACAGCCTGATAATTAACCCTTACTTTTATGTTGAGTCAGTTTTCCTATTTCTTTCTATCCTCCACAAGCAAACACTAGTGTCAACTTTGATACAACATTTGTTATATGTTACATATTGGACTTATTATATTGCTTTGTGTTGACAATATCCATGAGATAAATATGTTGAAAGTTGAAGCAAATGCTGAAACTTAAATCTTCCTTTGTGTTGGTTAAATACCTTTTCTTAGAATCTATTGCTTTATGAGTTAGCTCTTATGTGAACTTGTGGATGCATTGTCTCCAAAGTACTATTCATGAAAAGTTTAGCTTGTGTGATTCAGTTGTTTACTCATTATCTATTTGATAGCAAACTATAGACCATTGACTTGGATCACTTCAATCATTTACATGTGCCTTACAATATTATATGATCAAGATTATGATGGTAGCATGTCACTTCAAAAATTATATTGTTTTGTCGTTTACCTACTCGAGGACGAGCAGGAACTAAGCTTGGGGATGCTGATACGTCTCAAACGTATCTATAATTTTTGATGTTCCATGATGATATTATACCAATTGTTACATGTTTTGCATCCACTTTATGTCACTTTTATACATTTTTTTGGGAATAACCTATTAACAAGATGCCACAGTGCAAGTTCCTGTTTTCTGCTGTTTTTGTATTCCAGAAAAGCTAGTCTGGAAATATTCTCGGAATTGGACGAAAATTTACGGAGGTCCCTATTTTATCGAGACACACATGGAGTCCAAAGGGGAGACGGAGAAGAGCCAGGGAGGCTCCACACGCCCCCTGGGCGCGGCCAGAGGTGGGGTCGCGCCCTAGGGTGGTGTGGGCCCCTCGGGGCTCTCCAGCCGCCGCCCTTTCGCCTACTTATTCCCCCCGATGCAAAACCTAGATACCCGAGTCATATTCCACGAAAAGTTCTAGAGGCGCCGCCGTCGTCAACCCTAGCTCGGGAGGGTCCAGAACCTCTTCCCGGCACCCTGCCGGAGAGGGAAATCATCACCGGAGGGCTCTACATCACCATGCCCGCCTCCGGAGTGATGCGTGAGTAGTTCATCCTTGGACTACGGGTCCATAGCAGTAGCTAGATGGTTGTCTCTCCACTTTGTGCCATCATGTTTAGATCTTGTGAGCTGCCTATCATGATCAAGATCATCTTATTGTAATGCTACATGTTGTGTTTGCTGGGATCGGATGAATATTGAATACTATGATCAAGTTGATTATTAATCTATGATACATGTTATTTATGTTCTTGCATGCTTTCCGTTACTAGTAGATGCTTGTAACTCCAAGAGAGAGTATTTATGCTAGATAGTGGGTTCAGTCTCCAGTAATCTGGGCGAGTGGCAGCAACGCCTAAGGTTGTGGATGTGCTGTTGCTACTAGGGGTAACATAATAATGCTATGTCCACGGTCATATGTACTTGTTTACTTTACGCACATTGCTTAATACGATTATCTGTTGCTTGCAACTTAATACCAACGGGGAACACGGATGTCAACCTGAAGGTGGATTATTAGTCATAGATGCGGTTGGATAACGGTCTATGTATTTTGTCGTAATGCCCAACTAAATATCATGGTAGCCATCTTGTCATATATGTATGCATTGTCATGCGCTCAATATTTTATCAATTGCCCAGCTGTAATTTGTTTACCCAACATGTCGTTTATCTTTATGGAGAGACACCACTAGTGAACTGTGGAGCCCGGTCCATTCTTTTACATTGATAAACCCACCAACTGCAATCATTGTTCTCTTTTACTTCCTGCAATTAAACACTGTTTTCCACACCATACGTTCAATCCTTTGTTTTTAGCAAGCCGGTGAGATTGACAATCTCACTGTTTCGTTGGGGCAAAGTAGTTTGATTGTATTGTGTGCAGGTTCCACGTCAGCGCCGGATTCCCTGGTGTTGCGCCGCGCCATATTCCGCCACTGACAACCTTCTGAAGTGCTACTGCTCCTACTGGTTCGATAACCTTGGTTTCATACTGAGGAAAAACTTGCTGCTGGACTACATCATACCTTCCTCTTGGGGTCTCCCAACGAACGTTTGTTGCACGTCATCAAGCAGCTACTATAGAAGATCAAGCACCGCTACGAAACAATACTTAGTAACCACATACTCAACGAAAAAGACACTTGATTTCTTATTGGTTATCCCCTGGACCAGATCAGGGGATAACACATTATTAATGGCAAGGTATTTTATTAAAAAAATGCACATCTCAGTGGTCATTTTTTGGTCCGAGTCAACACGCCACGTGGATGAAAAATGCTTGATGGCCATTTCATAACCAAACCACTCATCAACCAAAGTTCAATGACCGATTTCACATTTTAAGACATGAGTGACCAATCCACTCATCTCGTAGTTCATTGATGAATAGTGTGTGCTGATCTAGCATGCGAGTTCTAAGAAGAAGAAAAATATCTTGTTTGGCTCAAATCAGTACAAGAGTATCCCTACAATCGTGTTTCAAATTAGGGATATGAAATATTTGACAAGATTCATTGAACAATGCACTGCCACACTTCTAAACAACGTCCCTTGTCGCCGCCTCTCATCCCAATATGCAAAAAAAAAGAGATCGTGAATATTTAGATACATAAAATTACAATTTCTAATATAGTTAAAAAAGATAGTATTGCAATTACGAAAATAGTTTCGAAATTTAACCTTTCCAATCTACTTGTTTTTTCAATATTCAGCGCGCGGCATTCTCTGTATGTAGAAAGAAATGAAAAATCATCTGGTTAGTTTTACAGCCCATGAACAACATTTATCCGCGGATGATAGTCTATAGAAGAAAATTGTGTGTAAACTCATTTGAGATGGCAAAAATTCTTTATTTGCAAATGATAAAGCTTATCAAACAGGCACGTACGTGTGTCAAGGGGAAAAAACGAAAGAAACAAGAGTCAACGTTCTTCAACCAAAAGGCATGTCAGTATGTCACTCTACAGTCTCTACACCCCCTCCCACTCTAGCTGTCTCACTCTCTCAGTCGGACATTCCACTCCGCCGCCGCCTCCATTCCTCCACCGCAGCCACCTCCATTTAACAGAACCAACCTTCTCCTTGCAAATACAGCAGCGGCAGCAGGACGCCTCCACCCGCCTTTGCTTAGGTCCCCTACTTCGTTGTATTTGTTAGAATTTGGGCCCAATATGGGGCAGCCCAAATAAGCAAATCTGAAATCTCAAATTGGGCCCATGTGCATGGCAGAATTTTGGAGGTGCAATGTGGTGCTAAAGTTTAGTCCCACATTGCTAGTGGGAGGAGAGTTGCACCAACTTATATAGTGGAGTGTTGTGCTACTTGGTGTGCTTGTGAGAACAGAAGGCTCTCTCCCGCGCACTCCTCCTCCTCCTCCGTCCGTCCGTCCGTCTCGTCACGACACGCCGCGGGTTGCGGGAATGAGCCGATGCCTATATTTTTGCTGTTCAGGAAAATCGAGTCGCTAGTGTATGCGTACAGCTTAGCCAGTTCGGGTCGCTCCTGGATCGTGGGCTGCTGCACCGACTCGGACGTGTGCGACGTGGCCGGCCCACGTTGACGTGTTAGGGTTTCCCGAACCGCACTATATATTGCCGTGCACTGCGTGCGCCGTCACACCCCGAACCAATCTAGGTTTTGCCATCTCGTGCCTTGCGCTGCCACCGTAGTCTACTTCATCCCGAGCGCCGGCGTGCACCGGCGTTTGGGAGAGCAGGTCTCCGGAACCAGTCGCCTTTGTGATCCTGTACGGGAGAGGGCGAATTAGGTTTTTGGGAAGCGCCTCGCGCGACTGCTCACCGCTTCCACCACAGGTCGTCTTCCAGCCGGCTTTGCGGATCGCCGCCGCAAGCATCTTCTGTGGCGACGAGCCTTTGCCAAGAAAGTCGCCAACTACATCGCTGCGTCGACCACGGCTACTACGTCTTCAATCGTTCAGTACGTGTGTCGTATCTCTCCTAGTTGGATCAACATGTTTCCTGTTTACATGTTCTGTGATATGCTGCTACTGTTCATGTTGATTAGTACATCTAGTATGTTCGTGTTTCACATGTTAGTAGTTGTGGTTGTCATGTTTAATATTCTGGAATTAATCATGGAATTATTGCCTAATTATTCAACAATCCAAAAACCTAATTGTAGGCAATTTTCTGAGTTAAATATGGCTGGTTATACCGATACAAAACCGGAAAAGTTCACCGGTGGACTGGGCTTTAAGAGATGGCAGCTGAAGTGCCAGCTCTGGCTGTCGGCCATGAATGTGTGGGAAGTTAGTAGTGGTCTTCCTGAAGGAACTATATCTGAGGAAGCTCAGAACAAGTTCAAGAAAAACACTACTATCTTTCGAGGATGCATTCTGAGTGTTCTCGATGCTCGTCTGTGTGATGTGTACATGCACATAGAGGACGGCAAAGCGCTCTGGGATGCACTGAATGCTAAATTCGGTGCGACCGATGCAGGCAGTGAACTGTATATCATGGAGATCTTTCACGACTACAAAATGGTGAATAACCGTAGCGTGGTCGAACAAGCTCATGAGATACAGTGCACTGCGAGAGAGCTTGATCTCCTCAAGTGTCCCTTACCTGACAAGTTTGTGGCTGGATGCATTATTGCAAAGCTACCTTCTTCATGGAGGAACTTCGCCACACCTCAAACACAAGAGACAGGAGATATCGGTTGAAAACCTGATAGCGTCTCTTGATGTTGAGGAGAAGGCTCGGGCTAAGGACACTTCTGAGAGAGGTGGTGAAGGTCAGTCTAGCGCCAACATGGTGCAGAAAAACATCACCACGGCAAGAGCAAGGCCAAGAGCAAGCCTGCTTCACTGCCTACCAAGACTACTTCTTTCAAGAAGAAGAAGATGCTGAACAAATCTGAGCTAAAGTGCTACACTTGTGGAGAGCCCGGACACTTCTCTGTGGACTGCCCAGATCGTGCAGACAAGAAAGGGAAGACGCCAAGCATGTCAACGTCGTGACCGCTAGCAATGCTGATGGGTACGGTAATTTACCGATTGTGCTTTCAGTATTTCAATCTCCATGTTGGTGGATTGATACGGGTGCTAATGTTCATGTGTGCTGACATCTCTATGTTCACTTCTTATCAGGTCGCAGATTCAAGCGTCTTAATGGGGAATGGATCACATGCTTCTGTTCGTGGTGTTGGCACGGTAGATCTGAAGTTTACTTCGGGGAAGATCGTGCAGCTGAGGAACGTGCAGCATGTCCCTACTATGAACAAGAATCTCGTTAGCGGCTCCCTTCTATGCAGAGATGGGTTTAAATTAGTCTTGGAGTCCAATAAAGTAGTTGTGTCAAAGTTTGGACAATTTATTGGTAAAGGGTATGAGTGCGGAGGCTTGTTCCGCTTTTCATTATCGGATTTTTGTAATAAGTCAGTAAACCATATTTGTGGCAGTGTGGATTCGGATGCTAATGTTGGCACTCTCGTTTATGTCATGTTAATTTTGGTTTAATGAGTAGACTTTCCAGCTTGAGTTTAATTCCTACTTTCACCATTGCCAAAGGTTCTAAGTGCCATAGCTGTGTGCAATCTAAGCAACCTCGAAAGCCTCACAAGGCAGCCGAGGAGAGAAACTTGGCACCTCTAGAACTCGTACATTCGGATCTATGTGAGATGAATGGCGTGTTGACAAAAGGTGATAAGAGATATTTCATGACTTTAATCGATGATGCTACTAGGTTCTGTTATGTATATTTGTTGCACACTAAAGATGAAGCTTTAGACTACTTTAAAATCTATAAAGCTGAAGTAGAAAATCAATTAGAGAGAAAGATCAAACGTCTTAGGTCAGATCGTGGTGGCGAGTATTTCTCCAACGTATTTGATGAATTCTGTGAGGAACATGGTATTATTCATGAGAGGACGCCTCCCTATTCTCCCCAATCAAACGGGGTTGCCGAGAGGAAAAACCGCACGCTGACCGACTTGGTGAACGCCATGTTGGACACTGCTGGTTTATCTAAGGCATGGTGGGGGGAGGCTTTGTTGACTTCGTGTCATGTCCTGAATAGAGTTCCTAACAAGGATAAAGAGAAGACACCTTACGAGGAGTGGTCTGGGAGAAAACCATCACTTTCTTATTTTCGTACTTGGGGATGTTTGGCGAAAGTCAATGTTCCAATTCCTAAGAAACGTAAACTTGGACCGAAGACAGTGGATTGTGTCTTTCTAGGTTATGCTCAGCGGAGCATTTGCTATAGATTTTTAGTGGTTAAATCTGAGATACCTGATATGCATGTTGATACTATTTTGGAATCTCGTGATGCAACATTTTTTGAGAACATGTTTCCTATGAAGGATATGCATAGCATTGCTAGAATTTCTTCTGAGATATTTGCTGAACCTAGTACATCTGTTGATCATTCTGAACAACCACATGTTGAGGAAGTCCTTGAGAAGGATGACAATGAATCAGCTCCCAAGAGGAGCAAGAGACAGAGGACTGAAAAATCCTTTGGTGATGATTTCATTGTGTACCTTGTGGACAATACTCCCACGTCCATTGCAGAGGCATTTGCATCTCCTGATGCTGATGACTGGAAAGAAGCTGTCCATAATGAGATGGACTCGATTCTTTCTAATGGAACTTGGGAATTATCTGAACGACCCTACGGCTGCAAACCTGTGGGTTGTAAGTGGGTGTTCAAGAAGAAGCTAAGGCCTGATGGTACTATTGAGAAGTACAAGGCACGGCTTGTGGCCAAGGGCTACACCCAGCGTGAAGGCGAAGATTACTTTGACACCTATTCACCTGTTGCTCGACTACCACCATTCGTGTACTACTTTCCCTGGCTGCCTCCTATGGTCTTATCGTTCATCAAATGGACGTAAAGACAGCTTTCCTTAACGGAGAGTTGGAAGAGGAAATCTATATGGATCAGCCTGATGGGTTTGTAGTAAAAGGTGAAGAGAGAAAGGTGTGCAAATTGTTAAAATCTTTGTATGGGCTGAAGCAAGCACCTAAGCAATGGCATGAGAAGTTTGACAGAACTTTAACTTCTGCAGGCTTTGCCATTAATGAGGCTGATAGGTGTGTATATTATCGCCATGGTGGGGGCGATAGTGTTATATTATGCTTGTATGTTGATGACATACTGATTTTCGGTACAAGCATGATAGTGATAAATGAGGTCAAGTCTTTTCTGTCAAAGAGCTTTGATATGAAAGATCTGGGACAAGCTGATGTGATCCTGAACATTAAGTTGATTAGGGATGAGAGTGGGATTACGTTAACGCAATCACACTATGTTGAGAAGGTCTTGAGCCGCTTTGGTTATATAGACAGCAAGCCTTCTCCAACACCCTATGATCCCAGTGTGACACTCAGAAAGAACAAAAGGAAACGAGAGATCAATTAAGATATTCTCAAGTGATCGGTTCACTCATGTACCTTGCGAGCGCGACGAGACCTGATATCTCTTTTGCTGTGAGCAAGTTGAGCAGGTTCATGTCTAACCCGGGTATTGATCATTGGCATGCACTTGAAAGGGTCATGCGCTATCTGAACGGTACAATGAGTTATGGGATTCACTATTCAGGGCACCCTGCGGTGCTTGAGGGATACTGTGATGCGAACTGGATCTCAGATGTTGATGAGCTCTACGCCACAAGTGGATATGCATTTATTCTTGGAGGTGGCGCAGTGTCATGGAGGTCTTGCAAACAGACCATTTTGACGAGGTCAACCATGGAAGCAGAACTTGCTGCTTTAGATACAGCTTCTGTTGAGGCAGAATGGCTGCGTGAGCTCTTGATGGACTTGCCGGTGGTTGAGAAACCATTACCGGCCATCCTTATGAACTGTGACAACCAAACGGTTATTACGAAAGTGAACAGTGCTAAGGATAATGCGAAGTCATCAAGACACGTCAAGAGACGCTTGAAGTCTGTCAGGAAAATGAGAAACTCCGGAGTAATAACTGTTAGTTATATTCAAACAGACAAAAACCTGGCAGATCCCTTTACGAAGGGACTATCACGTAATGTGATAGATAGTGCATCGAGGGAGATGGGGTTGAGACCCGTGAGTGTTACACCATAGTGGTAACCCAACCTATGTGATCGGAGATCCCGTGAATTAGGACCTGGGAAGAACAAGCTAGTGGTTTAACAGAGGAGAGTTATTTTATAACCCTCTCCGTGGGAAGATGCATAACTCTCACATTCTGTAAGGCAGGTTGGCAATATGCCTTAATGTGTTTCTGTTGGCTATTCGTAGCAAAGGTGCTATCCTACAGAGCGACCTTGAAAGAACACACCTATATGAGTCCGACTGTTAAACGTCGCAGTCTATGAGATTTGGGTGATCTCTAGTAAGCTCATGAAGAGACCAGGGAGTATGACGCATATGCTCCACCCCGGGGTAGGCTACAGGCCGCCACGTACTGGTTATGACTTTGAGTGAAGTCTATTGCACTAGTACAGAACGACACATCCAATACCCCTCTATGGAAACGGCAGGAGTTAGGCGACGGAGAATCGCGCTTTCCGCGCGGCCGGTGCGTACAAACCTGACCTGGCCCGCCTACATTGGCAACGGACCCTTTCCAATCTCCGTCACTTATTATATTGGCAACGGTTAATAAAATTGTCCGTTTCCAATATTTGCCTCTATGGTAACGGATAGAATTTTTCAACCGTTGAAAATGTTGATACGTGGACGCTAGCGAATGGGCAGATGGGGAGGTCGGCGGAGCAGACCCGCGAGTATAAATGGCGAGAGGTACCAGCAGTGGTCTCTTTGAAGCCCCAGTCCCCATCGCCTCCAGTTATTCAAACTTCGCCAGATCCCCTCCGTCCAAATCCATGGCGAGAGGTACCAGCAGCGGTCGCGGCCGTGGACGAGGGCGAGGCCGTGGTGGGGGGCGCAGCGGCAATGCCATGCCGTCGGTGTCGCCCTCACCGTCCTCTGAATACATGTCCCCGGCGAGAGGTACCATCAGCGGTCGCAGCCTTGGACGTGGGCGCGGCCGTGGTAGGGGGCGCAGCCGCAATGCCACGCCGTCGGTGTCACCCTCACCGTCCTCTGAAGACATGTCCCGGAGCTGCGCGGCTTCGAGTTCTTGGTTATCCTGTACAAGGGCATCGAGAGCCGCCTGAGACTCCCGAGGGCGTTCGCACAGAAGCTCCAAGGCATGGTGGCAGGTACCATGCATCTGAAGATGGAGGACTGCGAGAACGGCAGCTGGGCGGTGAAGACGGCCGTGAGTGCCGGGGGGAATTTGTACCTCGGCCAGGGATGTAAGTCATTCGCCCAAGCGTACAAGCTTGAGCAGGGGCACTTTTTGTGTTTCGAGTTCGACGGCGACAACGGGTTCTTCATCAAGATCTTCGACGGTACCTTATGCCGGAGGGACGCACTCGTGTACAGCGACGACGAGCCCGAGTCTTCATCAGTAGCTGCTAGTAGTAGCATTAGCTAGTAGTAACATATATGTAATCGTTTACTTCATTATCAAGTCCGTATGTAGTTTAGTCATCTTTATTATTAATATATGTATCATATGTGGTTCATTGCCGTTTCCTAAGTGGTCTCCGCGTTCATATGTAATTTAGAGTACATGTTAGCTAGTAAGTTTACTCTCTCGCAGGTGTAAAAGCAATGGAAACGTTTATATAAAATGTCCGTTGCCAATGTGGTGCTTATATATACTGCTGGCTCTAGCAAATTATCGGTCTCATTATCACTCTCTCACTGTCTGTCTTCCAACCCTAGCCGCCGCACACTGTGGCTTTCAACTCTCCTCACTCTCTCTAATGGCTTCCTCTGTCGGCGCTTCTAGATCCGGCCATCGCGGCCGCGGTTCTAGCCGCCGCGGCAGCACCGTTCTAGCGGCAGCTCTTCGTGAGGGGAAGGTCGATCTGGAGGCGGCCATGCGTCCGCTAATGATACGGCAGCGCCACCATCTGACGCCCTCCTCCTCCGGTGATGCCCAAATTCTTCTGAGCCAGGCCGATGTGGAGGAGGTCATTCATGAGGTGGTGGTGCAGCACCTCCGGCGGATCTACCAGCAGAAACCCATCTGGAGGAGGAAGTGGCCGATCTGGAGGAGGAAGTGGCCGATCTGGAGGTGGTGGAGGATCTGTAGGTGGTGTCTGATCTGGAGAAGGAGGAGGAGGTGGATGTCGACAAAGGAGAAGGAGGAGGAGGTGATTGCGTCGCAGCGCGCTGGTAGCATCTTAGCGCATCTGGCAGAGGCCTGCACCTCCTCTACCACCGGGTGAAAGGTATAAATCTTTCTGTGACCGGCTGTGATGCCGATGAATTAGGTTCTACGTATGAGCATTTCATCACATAAACAAATTCCTAGTGCAAATTCACACATACATGTTCTGATAATTACAAACACTTATTGTTAAAGCACCAACTGTACAAACTAGTTAAACACCGACATCCAAAGCCTATTGCAATTCACCTAGGGCATTCTTGCACCTAGGGAAGAGCATTTCCTGCCATGTTGGACGTAGCCTGTCCTTCAAGGTTAGGATCGTGCGATACAACTCGTAGGTCACGTACCCATCTATTGCTGCGTAGTCGAGGTTAACTTTGTGCAGCGGCATGCACTCCCAAAAATTGTGCTGGTTGGATGGGAACTCCTTCTTCATCTTGGCGTATGATTTGTCGATGAGGTCTGCCGCTAGATCACCCATTCCGTCCCTCTCGTCTCCACCCTTGATTTTGTATACGAGTTGGATGTCCACGTAGTACTCCGGTGGAATGTGGAAGCCGACAGAAGAAAGCACCTTGCTGTCGTTGGTGATGTCCACGCTTGCGAACGTTATATTCTTGCGTTCAAAGAATTTGCCCAACTCTGGACAATTCTTCTTGGACTTCCACCAGTGGAACACGAGGACATGCTGGCGCATGGCGAGTTGCAGGACAGACATGTGCCAACGATTACGGGTGTACTCGATGTCAAGGCCGATGAACCGATGCTTCTCCTCTGCTAGCCATTCCTCGTACTTGTCGAGGATCCGCTCCACGGTATGCTCCTCGTTCGTGTACACCACCTCCAGAACGGTGCCGTGGGTACAGACGGTAGTTGTCTCTGTTATTCTGTTGCGGTCGTCCATGGCAGGTGGGGGATTGGGGTGGAACGAGGAAGAAGAGAAGGAAGGAATGCGAACTGTCTGCCACCGAACAGAGCAGTTCCTGGATATTTGACGTCGATCTTAGCAGTTTCTCGAAAATGGCAACCGAACAAAGCAGTTGCTGGAAAATAGCCACCGATTTTTTTAATATCCAGATGTATTTTGTACATTTCGCTAATATTTTTTTTTCTTTCACATAAGAGTTTATTTCGGCAACACTGCATAAAAGTACCAACGTGCCATTCCGAGAACCAGAAACCTTGAGGCACGGAAACTTCAGGGATGCTGGTCTTGGAGCGGGTACATCGACGACCGAGAGCTCATTGTAGGTGAGCTCCAAGTCAAAGATGGAAGGTTGGCTTAATTGTTAGGTTAGTTGGTTATAGGTTAGTTGCTTATAGGTTTAGAGTTCATGATTGTAGTCAAAGTGTAATAGGTGATATTACATTATGCCAATGTGTGCTAGATATGATTGTAGTCAAATTTTAAAAAACGGTGATATTATTGTATACCAATGTAATGATGGCATTTGTTCTATGTTATGAATTGAATAACATTTTAGTGCATTGTGCAATCAGCATTTCATGTATTATGGCATATAAGCGAAATAAGAGAAAAGCTCAATGCAAACGGGTAGATGGAAAACTCCGTATCTGATGAAGGAAAACTAAAGCAACGGAGGTCTGCGCACAACCGTTGCCAAATGGAGACCTCATCGGAAACAGTTTATTGCCTCCGTTACCGATGAAGGCCTTCACATCAGTGACAGGGTCGGGGACACGGACCCTTTCTCCATTTCCGAAGGGGTTTTTGGCCCGTTTCCGATGTGTCGTTCTGTACTAGTGTTGGCACCAAACTTGCAATTCAAGTTTCGTCCATTGTTCAAATTGCTGGTAGATATAGCTTGAAGCTCTAGGCAGAAGTTCAACTTAACAGTCTCTGCTGAAACACTGGTATATAAACAACAAACGAGGTTTGGCAAAATCTCTAAATGGGAATTTTAAATCTGGTGGGGGATTGTTAGAATTTGGGCCCAATATGGGGCAGCCCAAATAAGCAAATCTGAAATCTCAAATTGGCCCCATGTGCATGGCAGAATTTTGGAGGTGCAATGTGGTGCTAAAGTTTAGTCCCACATTGCTAGTGTGAGGAGAGTTATACCAACTTATATAGTGGAGTGTTGTGCTACTTGGTGTGCTTGTGAGAACAGAAGGCTCTCTCCCGCGCACTCCTCCTCCTCCTCCGCCGCCGTCCGTCCGTCCGTCTCGTTACGCGTACAGCTCCAGTTAGGGTTTCCCGAACCGCACTATATATTGCCGTGCACTGCGTGTGCCGTCACACCCCGAACCAATCTAGGTTTTGCCGCCACCGTAGTCTACTTCATCCCGAGCGCCGGCGTGCACCGGCGTTTGGGAGAGCAGGTCTCCGGAACCAGTCGCCTTTGTGATCCTGTACGGGAGAGGGCGAATTAGGTTTTTGGGAAGTGCCTCGCGCGACTGCTCACCGCTTCCACCACGGGTCGTCTTCCAGCCGGCTTTGCGGATCGCCGCCGCAAGCATCTTCTGTGGCGACGAGCCTTTGCCAAGAAAGTCGCCAACTACATCGCTGCATCGACCACGGCTACTACGTTTTCAATCGTTCAGTACGTGTGTCGTATCTCTCCTAGTTGGATCAACATGTTTCATGTTTACATGTTCTGTGATATGTTGCTACTGTTCATGTTGGTTAGTACATCTAGTATGTTCGTGTTTCACATGTTAGTAGTTGTGGTTGTCATGTTTAATATTCTGAAATTAATCATGGAATTATTGCCTAATTATTCAACAGTATTTGCTTGTTTCTCTTCTGCGGGGAAGGTGAGCGGACTTGACGACCGCGGCGGCTTCCTAGCCCAACAAGTAAAGTACCTTACCAGGCGTTCTTATGGTTCTTACAGATGTTTCTGTTCTGATGCGCAATTGTTCTTGCCAGTGTTCAATGACGCTAGTTCAGGGCTCATACAAATTTGCGTGATTCTTGTTTTCAGAGTAACAAACGAATCAAATCTGCTAAGGATTGATTTGCTTTCGACTCATGGTGGATCTGATCTAGTTTATATGTGTGTGCTGGGAATAAACACAACCCAGTTTGGACTCGATCCGTTCGAGACAGTGACGACTCGCAGCCGAGGTGCTCGCTCTCCCCCTCCCTAGGGTTCCCACCCCCGCGCCGCCGCCGCCGCCAGGCCGTCCTTGCCGCCGCCGTCCTCCACCCCTCCCCTCCCATCCCCTGCCTCCCGCCCCGTGTCGTCCCCCAGGACGGCACCAGGGCGTCCCCGAGCACGCCGTCACTAGGTCGTTCCCGACCGTGCTCTCCTGCCGCCGCTGCCGCTGGCGTGGACCGCGGTGGCGGCGGGCCCCAAAGCCAAAGGCGGAGGGGACGTGTGGTGCGCGGCAGGGAGCTTCTTCGGCCGGCTGGGGCGGCGCCGGTGAAGTCGACTGCGCGCGGCGGTCGGGGCGGCGCCCCTGGCCGTGAGGCGACAGCTGCCTCTCCCTCGTCGTCCACGCGGGTGGTGAGTAGACGCGGTGCGTCGTGGGTCTGGGATCCCGCCCAGATCCGTCGTCGGCTTGGCTTCGGCCTCTCGACTGTGCGGTGGGGGGCGCGGAGCTCCTGGGGTTTGGCGCTCGGCAGAGGATGAGGTGCGCAGCCATGGCGAGCTGCCGGCGCCGTGCGGGCTCGCTGGGCCGCGCGGGCCCGATCTGGGCTGGCGCGGGCCGCGCCCGTTCCGGCTCTACGGCTTCTCGTCGAGCTGCGCCGGTGGAGTGGAAAACGACGCCAACAATGACATGGAGCTAGCTGCTGCACGGGGCTACGGCTGGGTGGCGGCCAGCCGTGCTCTCCGGCGAGTCCGGTGACCATTTTGTGGATTGTGTGCAGCTGTGGGTGATTGGTTGGGGGTGCGGCATATCGGACGAAAGTCCTGCACAACTTCCGTTGGTGCCGGCGACGATGGCGCCTTCGGGCGTCGTTTCCCTCCATGGAGGCGTCGCCGTGAAACGCCGGCACCCCCCATCGTCGTGGTGTTTGTCTCCGGGTGAAAACCATGATCCGGCCTCCCGGATTGGCGATGACGGCGTCTCGACGTCGTTTCTTTGTTGAAAGCATCGCTTTGGAGACAAGACTTGGTGCTGCACTCGTTCCTTGGTCCCGCGGCGGTGTCTGCTCAAGCCTTGAGCATCGAGGGCGCATTGTATGCTTTCGCCGGTGACTCCAAGATTGCCACTTCCCCAAGACTGGTCAAGCCCTGCCTCTCGCCTGCCGACTCTCTCTGGCATCCAAGGGTGGAGGTTTCTGTTGGCGCGGTTAGCCTAGGTGTAGTGGTTCTTCGGAGTTGGTTGGTGTGGGTCGAGGCGCGGCCGATGTGTTCACGTTGGGCATGGCGAGCTCTGTTGTTTTTGGTGTTGTGTGGGTGGTGGCTAATCCCTGATTAGCACCGTTGCCGAAAGGCGTTGTAGCCATTCTTTGACGTTCTCTCGTAAGCTTAATAAAGATAACGCGCAGCTCTTTCTGCGGGTTCTCGAAAAAACTCAGTTTGGACTTGTGCATTTTTTGTGCCTTGGGGCAGATCTGTCTCGGATATGTGTTGGGGCTGACTTTGTAAAAACGCGAATTGCAAGTACAGAAGTACTCCACTGGCAAAGGAATTTCAAGTTTGCTGCCTTGATAGGGACAAGGACAGGGATTTCTCGCCAACTCTCTTCGTGTTCGTAGACCCAGGCGTCTAGGCGCACATATGCGAGTGTATCTAGGAACTCGGAAGTAGGACTGCTATGCTAACACTGTGGGTAATCTATTTGGTGACTATGGGTAACACCGTGTAATTAGCAAGCTAGCCAGATCGAGTAGCAGAGACAGACTGTCTTGATTGGGATAAGGAATGTTATTTATTCCCTTACTTTCTCTGGGAGAACTTCTTCGTTAACGTTCATATGCAAAATTTGAGATTTCTCTGAGACTGATAGGGTAAGGTTTACATTTAGGCTGTGTGTCAGCCTTGGGTTTAGTTTTTCGAGAGGAGGAGCCACAACGGCTCCCAATTTTCATTTTCATGGAAACTGATAATACAAAGTTCAAAGTTTTTATATCCCAGGGCCAACCAGCACTCAAAGTGCCAGCCCAAACTCAACTTGGTTACTTTTAATGAGGAAGAAATTTGGTTCGATGAATGATTGGATGCTTGGCAAAGTCAGTCTTCCAATCATGCCCATATTGTTCGACGTTTGTTGCGCTTTAAATTTTAGATAAGGCTATCATACCAAACCTGCATCATATAGGTACCTGTTCATAAAACAACTGATTAGGAATGCTGTTTGTTAAAGAAGTGATTAACCGTGTTAGTTATAGATGATGCTTTATTCTGTATGAGCGTTGATGAGTAAAAAGCTGCAGGATTGTCTATATCCTTTGGAAGTAACATTTGATTTTTTTCCCCCGTGCCCTCCCTGTCGCCTCCTCTCTGGGCGACAGGAGGGCGAAAACCCTAGCGCCCGCCGCCACCCACCTCCCCCCGCCGCCACCCACCTCGCCGTCCCCGGAAGTACCCGCCGGCAAAGCTCGCGCGGCGCTGATGAAGGGGGCGGCGGGGATCTGCCGCCCGCGGTGCTCGGCTTGCAGTTCAGAGGAGGCGACTGCATCGGGCCCCGCCGCCTCTCCCCGTGGTCGCGTCTCCGGCGTCCCGCGCCGTCACCCCCCGGCGTCCCGCGGCCCCGAGCTTTCCTCTGCGTCCCCGCGCCGTCCGCACTTCGCGTCCCCGCGAGCTCGCCTCCGTCGCTTCCGTGCTCTGCTCCCGCATCGTGGAGGTACCCTCCTCCCTTTCGCGGCCGGCTGCCCTCCACCGCCTCCCTCTGGTCTGGTCATGCCCAGCATCTACAGCTGTGTGGACTGGGGGTGCTGTGTGCTGCTCTGATTCGGGCGAAAAGCCCTCTGCCGGTCCTCGCCGGCATCGACAACGGCGGCGCCATTGGTGCTGGGCGCCGTCTTCCTCGCTGGAGGCGTTGTCGGGAAGTCTCTGCATCCACTCCCCCCTTTTGAGCCCCGGGCGAAAGCCTAGAGCCAGTTCGTGGCTCGGACTCGGCGGCGTCTCGTCTGACGTCGCTTCCCCCTCTGGGGCGATTTCTTGGTGCGCCAAGTCCCTGCTTTTGGATGTCTCGGTGCAGCCAGCGCCGCTCTCCATCGGGGTCTGCAGATTCCTCTTGAAGTTCGACCAAGTTTTGGAGGTGCTGATATTTTCGTCGGAAGCCGGGTTAGCGGGAGTTTGATCCATCTTTGGAACCTCCCGTTCCTGTTGATGCCCCTCCCTCCCTTGGAGTGGTGTCGGTGGGTGGCGACCAGACAACCAGCGGCCATGGAGCTTGGCGCGCTGGTTAGATGAAGATGAATACTGAAGCCCGCCGGTGTCTTTGCTGATTGCTCAAGATGTTGATGACGACCTTGTATCCACTTTTCACCCTGTTGTTCAGCTCTCTCCTCGGCTGGCCTTCGCGTGGTCTCGGCCTCCTGGATGTGCTTGCCCAAGACTCTCCTTGGTTGCTGTTGCGGTGTGGAAGTTTCGTGCTTTTGGCTACGTCTCGGCTCAACTTTGCTCAATGACGAGACAATGTGTGTCTCCCCCACCTGCTGCTTCTCGACCTTCGTGGCGGAGCTCCCTAGCTAGGTTTGTGCTAGGTGCTAGGCTTGGCACTCGCCGATGATGATGGTGGTGCTCCTCAGTTGTGCCGTGGGGTTCGAGTCGCACGCCGGTGCGTGTGCGTGGGGCTGATTGAAGACTCTTGGCATTGGTGATCCCTCGACTGCACCCCCACCGCTTGTGTCTCTTGGTGGCTCTTGCTTTTCCTTTTCTAGTGGTCTTTTTTTTGTATTTTCTTTGTTCTCTCCCCTGTATCCCCTGTAAAATTGCTATTCTGTTGTAAGAACATGGCCCGCCAGGCTACTTTCGGAAATATAACAAGCGGTGGGGAGCAATCCCTCCCGTTATTCTCGAAAAAAAAAGTAACATTTGATTAACGCCTTATCAGTATTCATTTTGTAAATAAGGGAATAATTCTTTCGATTAATAATTTAATATAGACAATTTGCCCAATCGACTTGAACCAGTTTCTACGGAAATTTTGTTCAAATATGATGAGGCTGTCAGAACATGTGTTTCAATTTGTATTTCGGTTCAGTGGGATTTGGGGTTTGTTTTGAAGCTCCTCTTCTAGAAAAGTATACGAATTCCTTAAAGTAGTTAATACTAAGTGAGGACAAATTTGTACCAGCAAACCATAGATTAAACTGAAGATATATACATAGAGATTTGAAAAATATATTAATACACCCTTAATAGTTTCTAGATTGATACGAATTTGCATCAACTAAAATTGACTTATTTGCTTTGTGTTCTTAGAATATTCTACAAGAGGAGAGCTGTAGCACAAGCTGTGGATTTGTCATAGATACTGAGCATCAACTAGAAACTGGTGATCTGACAATTGTTTTCTTTTAGTCAAGTTTTCCAGTTACATGTTCGTCCAAATCTATGACCCAACTTGAAGATATATTTTTGGTCATTCAGATATTTGCATTTTCCTTCAAATATTTGTCATACCCTTACCATCAGTTCAGTTGCTAAATTTCTAAAACAAGTGAACAACAGTACTGCCCTGCACATGACATTTGAAATACAGCAGTGGTCTCCTAAAGTTGCCTTTGTTGTATGTACTTATACTAGCAATATATTTCAAGCCCCTAGGACCAATTATACTTAAGGTTATCCTCGATGCACTTTAAAAAGAAGTCTTAGTAACTCTAGTGGAGATACAACGATAATACATACTCCCTCCGTCCTTGAATAAGTGTACTTCTAGGTTTAGTACTTAGTCAAACTTTTTAAACTTTGACCAAATTTATAAAAAAAAGTAGCAACATATATGACATAACATTGATATATTTTAAAACTTCATTTCAAAATGGATCTAGTGATACTAACTTTCTGTCATAAATGCGAATACTTTTTTCAATAAAGTTGGTCAAAATTTAATAAGTTTGACTTACTCCAAAAAGTAGAAATACACTTATTCGCGGACGGAGGGAGTATGTACATATAGCTAGTCAGCTTCTGGGTAAGATTATTGTGTAAATAACAATGACCTGTGTGGTTTACCTAGGATAGGAAATTCCGCTCTCATTTCCTTCATAATTTTTTGTCTCACGCATCATCTCCCTCATGATTTATATCGTATTAGTGTCTGTATGGCTGTTTGGCATGATTAAACGGGTTTACGAGTGCTTTGAATGTCTCAATATCATACTCATACCACCATCATTTAATATTAAAATATAGGATCTTTATTATGGTTCTTTGTAAGTAAGATTATCACTTATCAACAATTTATAAGTTTATATTTGATACTGAATAGTGACCAATTTCATTTTCATAAAAAGGGAAGAGACAAAAAAAAAACTACAAACTGCAACCATCGTTTCATTGTGTCACCAGGACAAAGAGAACCAGCTCTGCTGTGGCTTCTCCTTTGTTGCATTCCTTGTTCGAGTAGTCCATTGCATAGCTAACACTATTTCTCTACTTGTCCTCCCTTAGACCTTACCAGCCATAGCTGATTGTCAGAGTTCTGCGGATGGCTTCCAAGCTTCAGCTCTTCTCCTTCAGTGCCATTGCAGTTGTTGTCGCTTGGCTCTCTCATCCTTGTGCATCCGCTGAGTTCCACCGTGAGCCCTCCAGCTGGTCCGGTGGTATCGCAACGTGGTATGGTGACGCTAATGGAGCCGCAAGCAAAGGTAATATATCTATAGTGCTATCGCTTTCCCAAGCTGGCGTCTATACTGAAGTAAATTTCTGATGATTCATTCCTGAATACGTGTGCTGTAGGTGGTGCATGTGGATACCAGTGTGCTGTTGACCAGCTGCCCTTCTCATCCATGATTGCCGCAGGCAGCCCTTTCATCTATGACTCTGGCGATGGCTGAGGCTTGTGCTACCGGGTATGTGCAGCTCTATGCCACTGATAGTCTGACACCATGAGCATGACTGATATTGTACATCATTTGACACATGGAAATCTTGGCTGATCAGGTAGTATGCGGTGGCAATTAATGAAACTTGCTCTGGTATTCCGGTGACCGTCGTCATCACAGATCAGGGCCCGGTGGCCCTTGCCTGAGCAAACTAGTCGATGGCCAGTGCCAGAATGAGGCAGTGCACTCCGGCATGAGCGGGACGGCGTTCGGTGCCATGGCGAAGCCTGGCCAGGCTGAACAACTCCGCGGCGCTGGCCTCCTCCAAATCCAGTACACCCAGTACGCGCACATGGATGTTCAGTTGCTCTACATGGCCTCTTGGAGTCTGCCATTAATCTGTTATGTTAGCATTTTGTGATCGTACAGTCTGCAGTGCGAGTGGACTGGACACTGGAGTAGACATGACCTTCAAAGTGGACACCGGCTCAAACCCGAACTACCTCGCCGTGCTCGTAGAGTAGGACTGTAGAGGGACAGCAAGAGCGACCTCGCGGCTGTCGACCTTGCCTGACGTCGGCGTGGATCCCGATGCAGCAGTCCTGGGGCGCGGTGTGGAGGCTCAACTCCGGTTCCGTCCTCCACAGACAGTTCTCCATATCCGCCTGACGTTCAGGTCCGGCAAGATGCTCGTCGCCTGACGGGTGGAACCCGGCGTAGCGTTCTGGCCGGGCGGTGAGGACAAGCGGGTCTGGAGGAAGATTGGGCGGGCTGTATCGAAAATGCAGTGCCGCCTGGTGTTACGCGTCCCCAGCTTATCCTGGGAGTTTAATTCCTGCTGGTGGCATAGTTTTGCTGTATCGTTGTTTGTTGTATTGTTCCAGCTCTGATGTTTGTTTTGCGATTTACCGGGTGGGTGGGTGGATGGATGGATGTATATGGATTAGCTCTTCGTTTTGTTGTAGCTTTCACGACTGATCACTCGTTGCTGTGAGTCAAGTGAGCAGCAATTTGTTGCAGCTTGGAGCTGATTGATGCATGTAATGGGGGAACTGAAATGTGGAGCCCCTATAAGTCAGGTTGCAAGCGGGCGTCCCGCATAGGCCCGCAAAAACAGATTTTAGCACAAAATCAGCTAAAGTTGACCAAACTGATTACAACTAAGCTATGTGTATTTTCAATCGGATCCGGGCACCGCTTGACACCCTTACCTATAAGGCGATCTTGGCGGACTTTCAAATTGCTCATGCAATTGGTATGGTGACTTTCCAACATTTATCGTCTTTTGATTCAAATTGTAATTTATCGTGGGATGGTAATCGACCTATTTCAGTCTTGTGTGATGTACTTGATGATGTAACTATGTTGGTTTCTGAACTAAAGTGCCCCGTTTTGCTTTGAAAAAAAAGCACAAGCTAATTTATTTATTTTTTGAGAAATCCCCACCCCTTTATTGATCACTGTTTATATAGTTATTACAAACTCCATCAGGTGGAGTACCAAACCAAACATGCCTGCCAATCTGAAGGTAGATCGAGCTCCAGGCAAGGTGGCATCAACATTTGAAGTTCTCCTCTCGTGGACGAACACAGCTACCATGAAATCCTCCTTCCTAGCCTGAATTTCCTTGACAATATGTCAGTATGCCATCTCCCTTCAGGTTCAGAATTGCATTAGAACTATCCGAACCTAGTCTGAACTTCTGGACCAGTAGATCGGCTGCCAAAGACAAGGAGTCCTCAGAAGCGGGCTACGGATGCAAGGAGCGCCGCACGGTCCATCTCATACCCGCAAAAGTTTCTCCATCCATGGCAGTGGACGCCATCCGCAAGCTTCTCCACGGACCTCGTCGCGAGGTTCAACATGAAGACGCCACTAGTGTCGTCTCCGCCTTCTCTGGTGGTGAATAACACCGTGCCGCTCTTCTCGTTGAACCACCGCAACTTCAGTGCGGTCGATCGACCCTCCGGAACCTCGGGAAGGTATAACCTTTCGCGAGCCTCCCAGTCCCACTCACCAACCGTGCTCAAGCTCCGCGGTTTCGGGCTGTCGACGTTGATGCCGAAACCATTGAATAGCGCCCAGACGAAGCTCAGTCTCCCGTCCGGTGTCACGCCCATCAAGCGGTAGTTCGGAAAATAGTGCTGGATGTAGGGCACAAAGCACACGTCCATGGTCGCCTCCATGGGTGCGCCGTCGAGGCGCACGCCCAAGGCAGCACGGTGCATGGGCCAGTAGGCAACTCCGCCGACCACGACAGCGGGGCCTAGCTGGCGCAGCTTACCGGCATCTATCTTGGCGCCGGGCTTCCTTCCTTCTGGCCCCCACCTACCGACGTCGGAGGAGAAGATCCGCAGCGCCGTGAAACTGGGACGGTTGTAGACGAGGAGCACGCGGAAGAAGCCCAAGGGTGTGGTGGCGTCAAGATCGTCGCCCGTGAGTATGGCGCACGTGTAGTACCCGGGGCAATCCTTGCCGGAGAGCGCTGGAAGTACGGACACCTCCCCAGTCATGGGGTTGCAGACGCTCAGCGTGAGGCCTTGGGCGCGCTCCTGGCGCCGGAGCTCTAGGACGAGACGCCCGTTCCGGGACGCGACCGGGAGGGCATGATCGAACAAGTCGCCCAAGAGAAGAGACCGCAGCGGGCCTAGGAGGCGCGATGCGGACGCTGTCGGCACAAAGCTGGGCTGCGGGGAGTCACGCGGCCGGCGGCGCCTCTGGAAGGCTCGGACGTCTTCGTTTTCTTGATGGAAGAAGCCGAGGGTTAGGTGCGTGTGGTATCCCGTGGGCGGCGGCAGAGAGCGGCAGATGGCGGCGGCGTGTGTGGCCGCGACGAGGCCCCAGTGGCGGCACGTCGAGGAGATGCGCGCGACGTCGGCGGCGCTCGAAGATGCGCGGGCGAAGATCACGGACAGGACGTCAGCCGGTAGGTGCCCATCGCCATCGGCGCGCCTGGTTCTGCTCCGGCGGTTGCGTCGCGACAGCAACCCGTTGGGGTATGGCGTCGCCGTGGAACGGGCGCGATCGCGGAGTCGTCGAAGCGGCGGCATCGATCAGGGCAGGGGCCTGTTAAGCGGATCCTTCGAGCCGGCCTTCTCTTGCGAGGGCATATTTGTAGGCTGGCCTGGCGAGATCGCACCGATCAACCAAATGCCGCGTCCACCGATCGCTCTCCGACTCGGTTTCGATTAAGCCGTACCTGTTCTGTGGTTAGACTATTATGAAGCTACTAGGTATCTGAGCGCGGCAAATGCCGCGCGTGTTTTGTTGAATTTGAATTTGAAAATGGTGGTGTTGTAAAGTTTTTAAGTTTGGAAATAATTGAAATTGAAAATGACTTTGTTGTGAAAATGGTTGGATTTTTGAGATTGCTTAAATTTGGAAATTATTGTAATTCAATTTTAACTGTGTCTTGTTTTTTTACGTGGAAATATTCTGAAATAGTTGAAATGGTTATATATGTTTGTATTTTGTTGTAATATTTGTTTGAATTTTATAATTGGAGGGTGTAAAGCATGTGATCGTCTGTTGAAGTCAATTTATAATTAGAGGAAATTCATTTGGTTTTTTTTGCAAATATTCTTTAATTTAGAGAGGCTAAATGGCATAAATATTTTTTTTTACTTCATAATTAGAGAGAATATAATATGTGAGACAATATGTGAGTGAAATGTGTTGCATGTAATTTATTTCTGAGAGAATTATGATATATTTAATTGTAGAGGAAGCAACTTGTCATATTGTTTATTTTCAGATATTTATAAAATTGGGATGTTTGGATATATTTTAAGCATACCGTAAGCATTTGTTTCGATTACGTACTTAACGTTAATGAAATGCGAATGTGTTAGTTTTTTTAAGAGAAATATTTTGAAATAGTTAGTACTTTTTTTTTGAGTGCTTTTACATATTGTAGAATATTGTTAAGTATTTAACAAATTAAAATTGTTAAATATTTTGCTGAAATATATTATTCTGAATTGTAGATTTGAAAGTGTTTTTTTATTGTTATTTTGAGTTGTAGTTTGGAACGTATAATTTTTTAAAGTTTTAACATTTTTTTTCAACTGTTATTTTGAATTGTAGATAGAAAGGTATGGTATTTTTTTTTTTTGAATTTTAGAATGTTTCTTCTGTGCAAAATCTGATAATTTGCGGTTATTTACAAAATTTAGAAAAAGTTAGTATGTTGTTTATATTATTTACACCGTGGGTTTACAGATATGAATTTTTTAAATTGTAGAACTGTTTGTAATTGTTTTTTTGAATTATAGATTTAAATTTGAATAAATTGGTAGGTTCTACTCGGTATAGATCTTTTTTTTTAACATATTGTAGGGTAGTGTCAAATGTTTAGCATATTATTTTACACTATAGTGCAAAAGGTGATTAAGTATTTCAAATTGCTCTTTTGAGTTCTACTTTTTTTTGAATTTGGTGTCAGTTGATTTTGTTTTCTATTTAAATTTGGTCTGAAATGCGTAGGTATGGTTGTAATTCAATTTTTAAAATGTGGGCATTCAAAAATTGTTGAAGTTTGGAAATGATTGAAATTCAGGGAAAAAATATTTTACAAAAGGTCAGTTAGGGGAAAATATCAAAATTGGAAAGTTATGAAAATTTAAAATTTAAATTTGAATCATACGTCAGAATTAGCCATCATTTATTTTTAGTGACCACTTTGACATATGTCTTTTTTTTGCTGGATATATTTAAAATTATTAGTTGACAGCATTTATCATTTTTTCTGAAATTATTTAAATAAGTTGAGTGATTTTTCAAAAAAAAAACTGGCAGGGTGGGCCTACTGTGACGTCGTGATGATGTCACAGTGGACACATCTGGCCGGAGCTGCCCGCGGCGGCGACAGCGACGCCGGCGGCGCGCCCGTGCGCTCCGGGACGCGCGCGTGTGCTCCCCGGGTGCGCCTCGACACGGCGCACCTACACGTGGCGGCGCCGCCCCGTTTGGGTCGCCGGAGCGGCCGCCGGCGACGCGCGGAAACGGCGAAGGAGCACGGCGTGGCGGTGGCGATTCCGGCGACGGAGCGCCGTCCCGGCCCGCGATCCGCGGAGAGAAGGGAGAGGGCGCGGTGGCGCACCTCCCCGTGCCCTTAGATTAGAAGGAGGAGGGTCGTAGCGGCGACGGTGACCGTCGGCGGCACCGGCGACGGCACGGACGCGCGCGAGAGAGGAGAGAAGGAGTGAGATGTGCGGTCATTTTTGCTCGTAGGCCCCTGCATTTTCTGTAAATTGCAAAGAAGTCCTTTGTGGGCGGTTTTTCGCAAAAGTGTCACTCCAGTGCGACGTGGCGGCATGCTATTGGCAGAAATTCGCTGCTACAGTAATACTGTAGCAGGGAGTGATCCGGACCTTCGATCGGCGCGATCCGACGGCCAACGTTTTGCGGGCGACGTGGAGGCTCGAACGGGGTGTGGATCACACGAACTTTTATATATAGTAGGATTTTCACCGGAATGTCGCTCTGGCTTTTGCTCTCGTCCTACAGTGTTTTCTCTGTTAAAAAAAAAGAATATATTTGTAAGTGTTAAAAATATATATCTTAAAATCTGTGGAGGTAGTCAATGATATATCATATATGTATTATCCCAATGTATAAAATCACAACACAATATTCTTTATATGATGGGCTGTATAGAAATTACAAACTTTGGAGATTTCAAACTATGCATTGCTCACTATATTTAGATCTATACATTTGTCATTATTGCGTAGCTTAGAATGCAAAATATTTCAAACTGAGATTTTGCAAGTTTATATGATACATCAATGAGAACATACATGATTATTTTCCGGATTCCTTATAAACTTTTCAATACAATTTTAAGAAGTTAAAACAAAGAGATCAGCAGAATTTGGGAACTAAAATCTCCACTCTATTTACACGTTCCAGAAATTATGTGCTGCTCGAAGCCCATTTTTTCTCACGCCCACGCTAAGCCTGTTCTGGTCAAGCCACACTGTGCCGTGCTTCCCACAATCGGCCCCACCGAGCCCAAGTTGCCAGCCCGGCTCGCGCTAGCTCGAGAACCCTCTCCTCTGTTTTAGGCATATCGACTTATATATGGGGCACTCCCATATATATGGGGCAGTCGATATGTCATAATTTTTTTTGGACAACTCTACACGTTTACATGTTAAAATCGTGACTAAGTTCCATCTCTATACTAGGTAAGTCGACTTCCAAATTCGTACTGAACACGAACCCAAGCCACTCCCACGTTCAGCTAGGCTCGACACAAATTCTATAATCTTAAAATCTTGTAGCGCCATTCTCACCGGCACGCCGTTTAGTTCCTCTGAATCCGGCTCAGAAGTTAGAACCAGACGGGCCTCCATGCGGGCAAGTTTTTTTTTCCTGGTCAAGTCACATTCTGCCGTGCTTTCCACAATCTTCCCACCTTAGCCCAAGTTGCCAGCTCGGCTCGCGCTAGCGTTGGCGTGTGAGGGCCCATATTGACTATCATGAGATTGTTTCTGGTAAGCGGTGTACTCATATCCTTTCTTCCTTTATTCACTATTCCATGAAAATGTATTATTCCATGAATTTCTCATAACAAGGCGCATCAAATTACCATTTCCGAATATTCAACTGACTGATTAATTTCTTATAACGTACTCTATTTTCTTTGCTACATAAGCCGACAAATGTCGACGTTTTCCAAAACTATTCACAGGCCTCTTTTCGCTGAAAAACCTTTTTGTATAATTCCAAATGTGAAGCAAGTACCCATATCTTATCGGTGAAGCTGAATACTTGAAATTCAAGAACCCTTGCTTTTTTTCTTTTTCTTCTTTGAACATAAATCCCAAAATTGTTTCTACCTCCTTTCTTTTTCATATATTTTTCTTACAAGGGAAAATAAAAATGGTGTCAGTTATTTTGAAATTATTCTAATATAATACACACAAAAATTGTAATTATTCATCTACAGTCGGAATTTGGATTTATTTTATCGATGCAAATTGGATTTGGATAGAAGAGTACATTCTGCCATGCTTTTTTTTCCTGGTCAAGTCACACTCTGCTGTGCTTACCACAATCGGCCCACCCGAGCCCAAGTTGTCAGTGAAGGAGATATGCCCTAGAGGCAATTAATAAAGTGTTTTATTTATCATATCTCATTTGTTCATAATACGTTTTGTATCATGCTATAACTGTATTAAGCGAAAACATTAATACACGTGTGGTACAAAGACAACCAGGTCCCTAGTAGACTCTACGTGACTAGTTCATTGTGCAATCGATGATCGAGGTTTTCCGATTATGTGACAACGGTGTCAGTTGACAATGGAGTCATATCGTTGGTAGAATGATGTGATGGACATACCCAATATTTGTAGGACGTAGTCATTACGCCTTTGACCGTGAGATCAACTCTTATCGCTATTCCTGGAAGATGTTTTGATTGTATCAAACGTCATATCTTATATAGTATGACAATAACGGTGTCCCTCTCGGGTATCGGAAGAGACTTGATGGCGTGAAACACACGTTCGTTGGGAGACCCTAAGAGGAAGGTACGATGTAGTCCAGCAGCAAGTTTTCCCTCAGTATGAAACCAAGGTTTATCGAACCAGTAGGAGCAGTAGCACTTCAGAAGGTTGCTGGCGGCGCCGTTACTCGATCACCAACGTGGAATCTGCACACAACACAATCAAACTACTTTGCCCCAACGAAACAGTGAGGTTGTCAATCTCACCGGCTTGCTGAAAACAAAGGATTAAACGTATGGTGTGGAAAACAGTATTTAATTGCAGAAAGTAAAAGAGAACAATTGTTTGCAGTTTGTGGTTTAATCAATGTAAAAGAATGGACCAGGATCCACAGTTCACTAGTGGTGTCTCTCCATAAAGATAAACGTCATGCTGGGTAAACAAATTACAGCTGGGCAATTGACAAAATATTGAGCGCATGGCAAAGCATACATATATGACAAGTTGGTTACCATGATATTTAATTGGGCATTACGACAAAATACATAGACCGTTATCCAACAGCATTTATGACTAATAATCCACCTTCAGGTTGACATCCGTGTTCCCCGTCGGTATTAAGTTGCAAGCAACGGATAATCGCTTTAAACAATGTGCGTAAAGTAAACAAATACATATGACCGTGGACATAGCATTGTTATGTTACCTCTAGTAGCAACAGCACATCCACAACCTTAGGTGTTGCTGTCACTCGCCCAGATTACTGGAGACTGATGATGGCTACGTGTTGGTGAACCCCAAGAGGAAGGTTATGATGTAGACAGCAGAAGTTTTCCCTTGAATAATCTACCCAAGGTTTAATCGGACCAGTAGGACTTGACGATTATCGGAAGGTTGTTGATGTTGACTCCCCCTGGCGCTAGGGAGCTTGCACCAACGTGGAATCTGCACAGACACAAACCAGAACTTTGCCCAACACGAAACAGAGAGGTTGTCAATCTCTCCGGTCTTGCAGAAACAAAGAGTTAAACGTATGGTGTGGAAAACAGCAGGAAACAGCAAGTAACAGGAAACAGATGATTGCAGCAGGTTGTGTAAACAGTATGAGGAAATTGGACCAGGGTCCACAGTTCACTAGTGGTGTCTCTCTCAGAACAGATAACTAGCATGTTGGGTAAACAAATTACAGCTGGGCAATTGACAAATAGAGAGGGCATAACAATGCAATACATGCCAAGATGTCTACTATGAAATCTAGTTGGGCATTACAACAAAGTACATAGACCGTTATTCCAACCGCATCTATGCCTAAATAATCCACCTTCAAGGCAGCATCCGCATCCTGTTCAGTATTAAGTTGCTAACAACAGATTATTGCATGAAGTAAAGTGTGTAATGTAATCAATACAAGTGCCCTTGGACACTGCACCAATGTTTTATCCCTAGTAGCAACAGCACATCTACCATCTTAGACCTTTCTGTCACTGATCCAGATATCTAGAGACTGAACCCACTATCGAGCATAAATACCCCCTCTTGGAGTCACAAGCATCTACTTGGCCAAAGCATCTACTAGCAACGGAGAGCATGCAAGATCAAGAGCACATAGATAAACAACTTGAATAAACATGGTATCAATATTCATCGGATCCCAGCAAACACAACATCTAGCATTACAATAAGATGATCTTGATCATGTTAGGCAGCTCACAAGATCTAAACATGGAGGCACAAGGTAGAGAGACAACCATCTAGCTACTGCTATGGACCCGTAGTCCAGGGGTGGACTACTCACGCATCACTCCGGAGGCAGGCATGGTGATGTAGAGCCCTCCGGTGATGATCTCCCCTCCGGCAGGGTGCCGGGAAGAGCTTCAGAACTCCTCCGATCTGAGATTGACGATGACGGCCGCGACGGAACTTTTCGTGGAATATGATCGACCGTAATAGGGTTTTCGCGTCGCGGAGAATATATAGGCGAAGAGGCGGCGTCGGTGGCCGAGGGGGGCCACCACGCCATAGGGGGGCGCGGGCCCACCCTGGGCCGCGCCCTAGTGTGGCGTGGCCCCCTGGTGGGTCTGCTCCGACTCCCCTTTGGACTCCGTGATCTCCTCGTGATATTATTGACGATGTCTTTTGTTTCGTCCAATTCCGAGAATATTTCCTTAATAGATTTTCTGAAACCAAAAACAGCAGAAAACAGGGAACTGGCACTGTGGCATCTTGTTAATAGGTTAGTCCCAGAAAATGCATAAAAATGATATAAAGTGTAGCCAAAACATGTAGCAATTGATATAATAACAGCATGGAACATCAAAAATTATAGATACGTTTGAGACGTATCAAGCATCCCCAAGCTTAGTTCCTGCTCGTCCTCGAGTAGGTAAACGATAAAAACAGATAATTTTTGAAGTGACATGCTACCAACACAATCTTTGATCAAATAACAATGTAATGCACATGATCTGAATGAAGTGATCCAAGCCAATGGTCTATAGTTTGCAAGCAAGTAAATAAAGAGTAAACATAAGTGATCACACAAGTGCAAACTTTCATGAATAATACTATAAAACATTTAGAGATATAATAGTCTAACATAATAGTTAGCTCACAGCAGCAATAATTTCAACATGAAAGTGTTTGTATCAACACAAAGGAAGATAATAGCTTCAGCATTTGCTTCAACTTTCAACATGTATATCATATAGATAATGTCAATGCAAAGAATATGATCAACCAAACACAAAGTTATGTAAAAACTGTTATACTGGAGTTGACAATGATGTTTGCTTAAGTAGACAGAAAGAAGTGGGAAAACTGACTCAACATAAAAGTAAAAGAATGGCCCTTCGCAGAGGGAAGCAGGGATTAACATCATGTGCTAGAGCTGTAGTTCCCGAAGGCATATAGAGAGCATAAAATATTGTTTTGTAAGGTAATGGTGTATACAGGTGTCAACAAATCAGCAAATAGGCAATACTCTACTTCACTAGTTGATCAAACTTTACAAGAGCGGCTCCCATGAAGGACGTTATTTCTACCAGCGGGCAGATCATCCCTCTTCTCTTTTGTTTACACACTTGTGAACATTGCTTGACTGACGAATCAGGGGCAAAAAGATGTGAAGAGAATTGTTTGGTTAAAGTTGTAATTAATTGGGACTGGGCACCCCGTTGCCAGCTCTTTTTGCAAAATTATTGGATAAGCGGATGTATATGCCACTAGTCCAGGTGTGTAAAATTTGATCAACCAGGAAATAAAGACCACCTATCTACGTCCTTATGAGCTTTTCAAGTAGTGACACAAAAAGGATAATTGTTTTGAGTAGTTAGTAGATAGCACATGAAGAAATTTACTTGGAATGGTGAAAACACCACATAATAGGTAGGTATGGTGGACACAGGTGGCATGGATTTGGCTCAAGGTTTTGGATGTACAAGAAGCATTCCCTCTTAGTACAGAGTTTAGGCTAGCAAGGTTATTATAAGCAAACATCATTATCAACTGGAATAGCAAGAGTGTACATAAAACACAAGGTTTGACGAACCATAGACTCCCACTGTCTTCCTTGTTAACACATAGCCTTCATCCAAAAATTATCTAGACTACTATGGACTTCCAATCATGCAACAGATTATTATAGCAGAAAATCCTTATAGTAGTTCTTCATTAATAGCCATTACTTACATGATGCACAAGCTTAAACATTAATTACTTGACAGCTCAAAACAATTGGCAAGCATCAAATTACTCAAGACAACGATCTAAAAAGATTCATGTAAGCATTTTATACCACTACCACATGCATAGCATTTTTCTGGTCCAACCAAACACCAATCAACTTATTTGACAACTCTCCAAACAGATATAAGTGAAGCAAGAGAGTACTTTCTTCAAAAGAAACTGAAAGCTCTAACAAGAGATACATGAAAAACTGAGAGCTAAAAGCAATCACAGCAACTAGACAGGAATACTCAACAAGTATAAGTGAAGCACAAGAGTATTCTAATGAAAAAGTGGAGCGTGTCTCTCTCCCAAACATGAATACTAGGATCCAACAAGTATAGCACAGCAAACAAAACAAAACAAACTGAAAACAAAAACACACTGACGCTCCAAGGAAGAGTACACTAGTATGAAGCAATAAAAATATAGCACCATTAGAGATGACCTGATAATTTGTAGATGAAGAAGGGGATGCCTTGGGCATCCCCAAGCTTAGATGCTTGAGTCTTCTTGAAATATGCTGGGGAGGTAAGCCTCCCCAAGCTTAAGCTCTTCACTCTTCTTGATCATGTAATATCATTCTCCTCTATCAACACTTGAAAACTTCCTTCACACCAAAACTTAACAGCTTTTCTCATTAGCAGGTTAGTGCACTAAAAGATAATACTTCAAAGTTCTAGCAAAGACAAAACTCACAAGCCAACTATTTTAAACATTAGCCACTGTTACTAGGCTCAAGTGGGCACTTTTACACGAAAAGAAACCACTTAAAAACTTGTAAAAGAGAGAATGCAAAATAAAAGACAGAATCTGTCAAACCAGAACAGTCTGTAATGACGAATTTTTTCGAGGCACTTACGATGCTCAGATGAAAACTTTTGAAATAATGAAAGTTGCGTAACATCATCAGGAACATGCACAAAAAGTTTCAGCATTTTTCGATTTTTTCTGATTTTCTACTGAATTAAACGGTGACGAACAGCAATCTGTCCCAATGCAGTCCCGAAAATAAAAACCAACTTTGCATTAGTAACTCTCCTTGGCACAACAAAACAGCAAATAAAAGATACAAAGGAGTTGCTACAGAGGTAAACAAGCATCCTTGACTCAAGAAAACAAAAATAAAACAGCAAATAAAAACATGGGTTATCTCCCAGAAGTGCTTTTCTTTAATGCCTTTGAGCTAGGCATGAAGAGATGCATCAAGTATTGTCAAGACCAGAAACATCAAGGTTCCCAAAAGCTTCAGATAAATCATAATTCACAACAAGAGGGGTTTTCATTTTAGCTAGTTCTTGAGAAGAAAACTTGAGAGGCCCACTGCAAGCTTTATTAGTAAATTCATAAAATCCATTATCCAGCACATCAGAAGTTGAAAGTTTTGGTTTAGGCCCCTTAGGTACATACATGAATTTCTTTCCTTTATCTAGAATATACCCTTGCTTCTTAGTTTTGAAAGAGGAAAAAGTATTACTCATGGTGTCAATGACTTCCTCTATCTCCTCAATCCTAGAGTTTTGATCATGATTTTTAAAGCAAGTTTCTAGAGCAACAATTCTTTTATTAAGATCTTCCAAGGATTTATCAAATTTTTCAGTGTTCTCAAGTAGTTTTTCAAGCTTAACATCAATACTTGGAAGATTCTCTACAACCTCAAGCTTTTTCATAACATCCTCAAGAGAGACTTCAATTTTAATTTCATTAACAGGTGGTATTCCTACTAGACTTTCAAGGATGTAGCTAGCCTCTAGAGCAGGTGTTCCTAGGAAGTTACCCCCTGTCAAAGTGTCCAAAACATATCTATACCAATTGGTAATGCCAACATAAAAGTTCCTAAGAAGGATTGTAGTGGAATGTTTTTTAGCACACCTATGATGAGCATTACTAATTCTGTACCAAGCATCTTTTAAACTTTCTCCCCCTTGTTGCTTAAAAGTTCGAACCTCAACCTCAGGAGATGAAACAAAATAAGAAGAACCAGACATGATGAGCAAACCGAAATAAACTAGATGCAGGAATTTAATTTTTTTGGGTTTTTGATTTTTAACAGCAAGCAAAACAAAACTAAAACAAGACAAAAACAAAGTAAAGAGATTGGAACTGAGAGACTCCCCTTTCCAATAGCCTCCAAGTCCCCGGCAACGGCGCCAGAAAACAGCTTGATGGCTACGTGTTGGTGAACCCCAAGAGGAAGGTTATGATGTAGACAGCAGAAGTTTTCCCTTGAATAATCTACCCAAGGTTAATCGGACCAGTAGGACTTGACGATTTATCGGAAGGTTGTTGATGTTGACTCCCCCTGGCGCTAGGGAGCTTGCACCAACGTGGAATCTGCACAGACACAAACCAGAACTTTGCCCAACACGAAACAGAGAGGTTGTCAATCTCTCCGGTCTTGCAGAAACAAAGAGTTAAACGTATGGTGTGGAAAACAGCAGGAAACACAGCAAGTAACAGGAAACAGATGATTGCAGCAGGTTGTGTAAACAGTATGAGGAAATTGGACCAGGGTCCACAGTTCACTAGTGGTGTCTCTCTCAGAACAGATAACTAGCATGTTGGGTAAACAAATTACAGCTGGGCAATTGACAAATAGAGAGGGCATAACAATGCAATACATGCCAAGATGTCTACTATGAAATCTAGTTGGGCATTACAACAAAGTACATAGACCGTTATTCCAACCGCATCTATGCCTAAATAATCCACCTTCAAGGCAGCATCCGCATCCTGTTCAGTATTAAGTTGCTAACAACAGATTATTGCATGAAGTAAAGTGTGTAATGTAATCAATACAAGTGCCCTTGGACACTGCACCAATGTTTTATCCCTAGTAGCAACAGCACATCTATCATCTTAGACCTTTCTGTCACTGATCCAGATATCTAGAGACTGAACCCACTATCGAGCATAAATACCCCCTCTTGGAGTCACAAGCATCTACTTGGCCAAAGCATCTACTAGCAACGGAGAGCATGCAAGATCAAGAGCACATAGATAAACAACTTGAATAAACATGGTATCAATATTCATTGGATCCCAGCAAACACAACATCTAGCATTACAATAAGATGATCTTGATCATGTTAGGCAGCTCACAAGATCTAAACATGGAGGCACAAGGTAGAGAGACAACCATCTAGCTACTGCTATGGACCCGTAGTCCAGGGGTGGACTACTCACGCATCACTCCGGAGGCAGGCATGGTGATGTAGAGCCCTCCGGTGATGATCTCCCCTCCGGCAGGGTGCCGGGAAGAGCTTCAGAACTCCTCCGATCTGAGATTGACGATGACGGCCGCGACGGAACTTTTCGTGGAATATGATCGACCGTCCTAGGGTTTTCGCGTCGCGGAGAATATATAGGCGAAGAGGCGGCGTCGGTGGCCGAGGGGGGCCACCACGCCATAGGGGGGCGCGGGCCCACCCTGGGCCGCGCCCTAGTGTGGTGTGGCCCCCTGGTGGGTCTGCTCCGACTCCCCTTTGGACTCCGTGATCTCCTCGTGATATTATTGACGATGTCTTTTGTTTCGTCCAATTCCGAGAATATTTCCTTAATAGATTTTCTGAAACCAAAAACAGCAGAAAACAGGGAACTGGCACTGTGGCATCTTGTTAATAGGTTAGTCCCAGAAAATGCATAAAAATGATATAAAGTGTAGCCAAAACATGTAGCAATTGATATAATAACAGCATGGAACATAAAAAATTATAGATACGTTTGAGACGTATCAACTGAACCCACTATCTAGCTTAAATACTCCCTCTTGGAGTTACAAGCATCTACTTGGCCAAATCATCTACTAGTAACGGAAAGCATGCAAAATCATAAATAACATGTATCAAAGATTAATAAACAACTTGATCATAGTATTCAATATTCATCGGATCCCAGCAAACACGACATGCAGCATTACAATAAGATGATCTTGATCATGTTAGGCAGCTCACAAGATCTAAACATGATGGCACAAAGTGGAGAGACAACCATCTAGCTACTGATATGGACCCGTAGTCCAAGGATGAACTACTCACGCATCACTCCGGAGGCAGGCATGGTGATGTAGAGCCCTCCGGTGATGATTCCCCTCTCCGGAAGGGTGCCGGGAAGAGGTTCTGGACCCTCCCGAGCTAGGGTTGACAGCGGCGCCTCTGGAACTTTTCGTGGAATATGGCTCGGGTGTTTAGGGTTTTCGCATCGGGGGAAATAAGTAGGCGAAAGGGCGGCGGCTGGAGACCCCCGAGGGGCCCACACGCCCCTAGGGCGCGGCAGGCATGGGGCCCGCGCCCAGGGTGCGTGTGGGGCCCTCCTGGCTCCTCTTCGACTCCCCTCTGGACTCCAGGTGTCTTCTGATAAAATAGGTGCCTCCGTAAATTTTCGTCCAATTCCGATAATATTTCCTGACTAGCTTTTCTGGAATACAAAAACAGCAGAAAACAGGAACTGGCACTGTGGCATCTTGTTAATAGGTTAGTCCCAAAAAAATGTATAAAAGTGACATAAAGTGGATGCAAAACATGTAACAATTGGTATAATATCAGCATGGAACATAAAAAATTATAGATACGTTTGAGACGTATCAGGAGTATGTTGAGATGAGGGACCAAGAGCGGGATTTGCCAATCCGCATAGCAGGATAGACACTCTGGGGCCCACTCGGTGAGATTATGTCAAATAAGCTTGCAAGCATGTGACTAGGTCACGGGGACATATTATCACGGACGAGTAGAAGATAGTGTTGTCGATAACGAGATCAAGCTAGGTATCATGATATCTATGAACGAGTCTCGGACACGCTAAGTATTGCCAGGCAAAAGGTTTAAGACTCGACGTCTAAGATTCGAACGACAAAGGTTATTCGTTATCTCACAGGGATTAATTCTGGATATCCAAGGTCCACGAATTAATCATTAATCGAAGAGCGTGTCTCGATTATGTCTGGCGATATCTCGAACCGCTAGGGTAACACACTTAAGGGAGGATGACATTTATAATAGATTGGAAATAGAAGAGAAAAATAAAAGAGAGCACCGGAAGTGTTCCGGGAGAGTTCCGATGGAGATCGGAGAGCGACGAAATAGTTTTCGGAGCTAGAATTAATTAGATAAAATGTATTTGATATTAATTAGTTGAATTAATGATTAAATATTTTTATTTTAATTAAATTCGAATTTTAAAGGCTGCACACCTAGATGGGCCGAAAGAGGCCCATGAGGGGGGAAGTCCCCCCTCTTGATGCGGGTTGGGAGGGGCCAGCCTAGGTGGACCGAATGGGGCCCACCTAGGTGCGGCTGCACCATGTGGGTTTAGTCCCACATGGCTAAGCCAAGGGGAGTTGCACGCTCCCCTCCCCTTTATATAGAGGTGCACCCATGCCTTTGAAATTACACCATTCTCTCTCTCTCTCCCGTTTAGTCGTGACTCCGCAATTGGAGTCGTGCACGGGTTGAGTGTTTCTCACCATAAGCACACCGCCGTGCTGCTGGTTTTCCGGTCCAAATCTTCCGCTGCTCGTCCCTGGATCGGAGCCCGGTGGTCGTCATCTTCGCCGTACGTGTGCGACTCCCTGCGAGGTGCCACGCATGTGACGCTCGGAGGTCTTCTTCCTCTACACGACCTTGAGGTCGGCTTCGTGCGGGAGCGTGATCCCCGCTTTTCGGTCTACAAGGGTATGTATATCGATCTCCTGCGTATTACTATATCTGCATAGTATAGATCCTGGCTAGTTTAAGATTATCGTTGTTAGGAATTTTTTTGTTTTCTGCCTACGATCCCTTCAGCCAGCCCGGCTCGCGCTAGCTCGAGAACCCTCTCCTCTGTTTTAGGCATATCGACTTATATATGGGGCACTCCCATATATATGGGGCAGTCGATATGTCATAATTTTTTTTTGGACAACTCTACACGTTTACATGTCAAAATCGTGACTAAGTTCCATCTCTATACTAGGTAAGTCGACTTCCAAATTCGTACTGAACACGAACCCAAGCCACTCCCATGTTCAGCTGGGCTCGACACAAATTCTATAATCTTAAAATCTTGTAGCGCCATCCTCGCCGGCACACCGTTTAGTTCCTCTGAATCCGGCTCAGAAGTTAGAACCAGACGGGCCTCCATGCGTGCAAGTTTTTTTTTCCTGGTCAAATCACATTCTGCCGTGCTTTCCACAATCTTCCCACCTTAGCCCAAGTTGCCAGCCCGGCTCGCGCTAGCGTTGGCGTGTGAGGGCCCATATTGACTATCATGAGATTGTTTCTTGTAAGCGGTGTACTCATATCCTTTCTTCCTTTATTCACTATTCCATGAATTTCTCAAAACAAGGCGCATCAAATTACCATTTCTGAATATTCAGCTGACTGATTAATTTCTTATAACGTACTCTATTTTCTTTGCTACATAAGCCGGCAAATGTCGACGTTTTCCAAAACTATTCACAGACCTCTTTTCGCCGAAAAACCTTTTTGTATAATTCCAAATGTGAAGCAAGTACCCATATCTTATCGGTGAAACTGAATACTTGAAATTCAAGAACCCTTGCTTTTTTTCTTTTTCTTCTTTGAACATAAATCCCAAAAATGTTTCTACCTCCTTTCTTTTTCATATATTTTTCTTACCAGGGAAAATAAAAATGGTGTCAGTTATTTTGAAATTATTCTAATATAATACACACAAATTTTTTAATTATTCATCTACTGTTGGAATTTGAATTTATTTTATCGATGCAAATTGGATTTGGATAGAAGAGTACATTCTGCCGTGCTTTTTTTTCCTGGTCAAGTCACACTCTGCCGTGCTTCCCACAATCGGCCCACCGGAGCCCAAGTTGCCAGCCCGGCTCGCGCTAGCTCGAGAAGACGAGAACCCTCTCCTCTGTTTAGGCACCAGCTCCACTCCCTCGTACGCCGCCGCATTCCCCAAACCCTCCCAAAACCGCCGGCGAGAAAAAGATGCCTCTGCTGCCGAGGCGGCCGGTGGCGGCGCTCTACGTGCCGGTGAGGGGCCTCCTGGAGGCCCGCGTTCCCTGGGGCAGGGACCGGGCCCTCGACCACGTCGTGGAGCGGGAGCGCCACCTGGTGCCCTTCCTCCTCACCAAGGACTTCCTCCTCACGGCCGCGCCGCCGCCGCACGCCGTTCCGCTCCACGCGCTGCCCTCCTCCATCCCCTTCCCCTTCCGCCCGCTCCGCTTCCTCCGCCTCTACGGCTCCGCCTTCGCGCTCTCGGACCACCCGGTCACCGTCTCGCCCACGCACCGCCTCAGCGCGCTCCACCTCGACGAGGCGCAGGCCGTCGACGCCACCCGCGCCGACGCCTCCGACCGCCTGCTGCGCTTCCTCATGCTGGCCCCCTCCCGGTCCCTCCCGCTGCACCTCGTCGCGCGCATCCGCCTCGACCTCGGCCTCCCCTCCGACTTCCCCCGCTCGCTCCTCCCGCACTACCCGGACTACTTCGCGCTCTCCGCCGACGGCCGCCTCCTCGAGCTCGTCTGCTACCGCAAGGACCTCGCCGTCTCCGACGTGCAGTCCTACGCCCAGCGGACCGGCGGGTACAAGGTCGGCGACCCGATTGCGTTCCAGCTCTCCTTCCCCCGTGGCTTCGAGCTCCACAAGAACGTCCGCAAGTGGCTGGACGACTGGCAGAAGCTTCCCTACATCTCTCCCTACGAAGACGGGACTCACTTGGCTCCGAGGAGCGACCTCACGGAGAAGAGGACCGTGGCGGTGCTCCATGAGGCGCTCAGCCTCACGGTGGGGAAAAAGATGGAGAAGGAGGTTCTGGTCAAGCTTGGGGAGGCTCTAAGGCTACCACCGGGGTTCAGGAAGGTGCTTGCGAAGCACCCAGGGATTTTCTATTTGTCGCATAAGCTGAGGACACAAACCGTGGTGCTACGCGAAGCCTACAGGAGGCATATGTTGGTCATCAAGCACCCGATGATGGGGATAAGGTATCAGTACCTGCATTTGATGCATATGGGGAAGGAGGAGGCCGGGAAAGCCAAGGGGAAGGAAAGGAAGACAGCGCGTGGCGAGCCAATGATAGGTGATGACTATGGTGCAGATGGGGATAATGGTGAAGATGACTACGATGATGAAGATGTCGGGGAGTATCCCCGGGTAGGGTCAAAGCTTGGCGTAAGGTGGCGTTCCAAGTTGTGCCGAGGTACGGAAAGGGCCGACCTGTTTGGGCCTGGGAAGGTCCGAGCTTCATCTTGACCTGGAGAATACAGGCCGACCTATTTTGGCCCAGAGGGGTCCGAGGTATACTAGTGGCCAGGGCCGAGGTTCACAGTCCGAGCTATGTTCTGCCGACCTAACTACCTCAGTGCGGTGGTTTGTGTTGTGGGTGCAGGAGAAGCTGTGGGAAGGAAGTAAGATCCGAGCTAGTAAAAGATATTAAGCGCAAGACCCAAGGTACGGCACGGACGCCGAGCTAACCGAGGTGATGGGCTGTAGGTCGGGCCGGAGTCAATGCTCCTGTCACTTCCAGCCGGGTACTAGAGCGCCTGACACGGGAGCGTCTGTCAAGGGCATGGCAGAGGCGTGCTCCGGGTTCGGCGGGCCTGCACGTCTCCGACCGCTGACCACGCGAGGTCTGGGTAAAGGCTACGAGGTAGCTCTGCCAGGCCACGTCCTGTCTCGGTCAGAGGGGACATGCTAGCTCTGCCGGTAGGCTACAGGAGATGGGCAAGCCACGTCTTGTCCCCGACCGAGGTACGGTGGTACGGTGGTGACCGTTGCAGAGGCATGGCAACAGTGTTCTGCGAGGGGCACAATGGTAACCCGGCTGGCCTATATAGTGGGCTTCACCCCTCCTGCTGAGGACGACGGACGATTGAGATCAAAGAAAAGAGAGAAAGATAGAGAGGAAGCTCGGATACCTCGGAGAGACCTCGGTTCAGGCTCGGACTGCCTTTTCCTCTCTTTGTAGCATCATCTTCCACACGAGTTCTCACCATTGTATCATCATACAGCTCGAGGAGCAGCTTGTACTTGTCACTTGAGCTATACACTGACTAGGATAGTGCTGCAGTAGGGGTGTTACCTCCGCAAGAGGGCCCCGAAGCAGGGTACATCGTGGTGTGTTTTGTGTTCTTGCTTTCTTGGTTCTTTGTTCGTGTTCTTGCGTGTTCTTGCGTGTGCACTTCTTGAGTGCATAAACCCTCCCCGGATTCCCCCAACGACCATTCGGCCCCATCTTAGCCATACCTATGGCATCTGCCGTGATCCCACCACGACAGTTGGCGCCCACCGTGGGGCAGATTGAGGCGTTGGAGGGAGTTTTCATCCGGACGGGCTCAGGCGAGCGTGTTCTTTCCGGGCTTGTCGCCAAGATCGGAGAGTTCACCTTCATCAGCGACAACGCGGGGTGTTTCGCCGGCAAGCCCTTCCCCGAGCACGGCTTCACCATGATGCTCGGCAGCTTCGTCACGTACGTTGCTGTCGAGGTTGTTCGCGGGTACCCGGAGCAGGTGCTCGTGGACGACGAAACTCCTCTCCTCGCGGCTTTAGGTCGGCGCATCACTCGCCCCGAGAGCTGCGTAGAGGTGATGGTGACAGGTCCGGTTGACGCCGCTGGCAAAGTAGATGCCAGCCAGTCCAAGGCAGCCGAGGTTGCTAAGGTGAGATCTGCAAAGCCCAGGCTAGAGAAGGACTTGCCTGGCACCCCAGAGCTGCGGGGCCGAGGTGCGACCCTGGTAGAGATAGTGGATACGCTGGCAGACCCAGTAAATCCAGGGTGGACATAGTAGTGACTGTGGCCGACCTAGAGGCAAAGCGTGTCCTGCTGCAGAAGGAGGCTGTAGCAATGATAACAGCTAGAGATGAGTTCAATAGAGATCTGCGCGAGTACAATGCAGCGAATGGCTTCACCCCGGTAGCGGTTGATACACATAGGGGAGCCGAGGTGCGGCAGAGAGGCAAGGGGCTCAATGATGAGCTAAACAGGGAGGCTCGACCTACCACCTCGGCTAGGAGTGGGAGTCGCGTGTCAACTGGAAGGCCGGTGTATAGTTCCCCTGCTAAGAACCTCAGAGCTGCCGAGGCAGGCAGGGCCGAGCTATCCGGATTATCTGGAGATGCATGGCGTGCGCAGCAGAAGCGAGTAATGAGTTAGTATATGTGGCTAACCAGCAGAATGAGGCTCTCCGCAGAGCAAATGCCGGGGCTGGTGATTCAGAGATGGTTTATTCAGCTAGGCCAGTCAGTCAGGTGTCCAAGGGGCAAGCCTCGTCTCCACTCGTCGGAGGAGCCGATCGAGCCCGGAGTGTCACCTCGGGTCAGAACCAGCAGCTGCAGATGTATGATCCAGTCCTAGCAGCAAAGCAGAAGGCGGGCCAGGGCAATGCTAGCCGAGCTAAGGGAAACCCCGGCCCAGGCAATGCGAGCCGGGCTAAGGGTAACTCCGGTCAGGGAAATCAGAACGGCGGTCAAGCGGCATCGGCTGGCCGAGGTAAACCACCTCCGCCCCCGAGGTATCAGCAACAACCTCGGCAGCAGGGGCAGTATCAGCGAGAGCCGGAGTATGTTCAGCAACCTCAGAACGTCGGTCAAGGCGATGACCGATATGATGATGGAGACTCGGCCATGGCACGAGCTGGATACCACAGAGTGGATGGGGCGTTGGGACCTCGGATAGGAGGTCGGATGTTAGCCCAGGCGATGTCCGTAACAAGCTGGATAGACTCTACTTGTCTGAGCAACTGGAGGAGGAAGGCCCTCCTGGTCCGGCATGTTTTGGACCTCGGATCATGAAGGAGCCACCACCACCAGTATCTCAGTTCCAGTTAGGTCGGAACACCAAGCCATACAATGGGAGCACCAAGCCACAAGATTGGCTGACAGATTATGTATCCTCGGTGCACATTGCGGGGGGCAATCGCCGATGGGCGGTCCGGTATCTCCCGCACATGTTGGAAGGTCCAGCTCGGATCTGGCTGAATAATTTGCCGGAGTATAGTATCAACTCCTGGATAGACTTGGAGCTGGCGTTTAACAGCAACTTTGCTAGTACATACAAGAGGCCAAACCGACCTCAGCTCCTGGCGGCATGTAAGCAAGATGATCATGAAACTGACCGAGAATTCTTAACTCGGTGGAGCAATGTTCGGAATTCCTGTGAAGGAGTGGTAGAGGCCCAGGCCATTTCCTGGTTTGCAGATGGCTGTCGACATGGCAGCATGCTGTGGCAGAGGCTCCAGAGAGATATGCCGAGATCCCTAGCAGAAACCATCCGGGTTGCAGATTCTTATGCCCTGGGTGATCCGATGCAGCCAGCAGCAGAGGCAGGAGCACGTAACAGAAGGAGGGAGCCAATAAACAACCGGCTCGGACCAAGGTGTAATGACCGTCAGGAGTTCGGACAGAAGAGGAGGGAGCCGGACTATCCATACCTCCAACCAAGTTGCAGCGGTGAACCCGGATCAGCCCGGAGCTGGAGGTGTCCAGAGGCCAAAAATCAATGGTCCGGCATTTAGTCCGAACCAGGAGCCACCCATGACCTATGAATCAATGATAGATGGTCCGTGCTGTTACCATACGACTGACCCGCGCAAGCCAGCCAACCATTCAACCCGGCAGTGCAGCTGGAACCGCAGAATCAGAGAAGAGGGGGCAAGGGCCGGAGGAATCAGAACAGGACCACCACCTCAGAGATTTCAGCCGAGGTCCCACCCTAATCTGTCCGGAGCAAATGTTACCCCGGTAACCACTGCACCTCTTCCGAGGCCTGCAGCAGCAAGACCCGTGAATGTGGTGAATGTCCGAGGTAATAACAACAACAATGGTGCCGGACCAAGTCAGCAGTATGAATACCCCGGAAATGACTATAGAGAGGTTCATGCGAGCTATGTGGTCTTTGTGACCGAGCCAACTGACAAGAAGAGCGTGCAGAGGCGTGCCATGGAGGTGAATGCAGTAATGCCGGTGGTGCCGACCTATATGAACTGGTCTGAGCAGGAGATCACTTGGAGCAGAAAGGACACACCTCGGATCATGCCGAGTCCTGGAAAGTATGCCCTGGTGGTAGATCCAACGTTGTGTGGGCCTACCAACAATGTGAGGTTCACCCGAGTTCTGGTGGACAATGGCAGTGCCATCAACATCATGTACCGAGACACAATGGTGAAATTGGGCATCTCGCCTAATCAGTTGATGCCAAGCAGTTGTACTTTTCATGGGATTGTGCCCGGCGTTTCCTGTGCACCCATGGGCAAGATATGGGTGGATGTAGCATTTGGAACCAAGGAAAATTGCCGAGTTGAGAGTATCGAGTTCGAGGTGGTGGACTTGGAGAGTGCATACCATGCACTGCTTGGAAGGCCGGCTTTGGCCAAGTTCATGATTTCCACCCATGTTGCATACCTGAAGATGAAAATGCCAGGGCCTAATGGGATCATATCCATCTCGGGTGACTACAAGCGAGCAATTCAGTGTGCCTCGGCGGGATCTAACCTAGCCGAGTCTTTGGTGATCGCAGCCGAGAAGAAGAAGCTGCATCAAGTGGTGGCAATGGCGCAGTCAACACAGCTCGGCCTGTCCGGACTGATGAGCCCGGACTCAACTGCGGCGTTCGAGGTACCCAAGGAGACCAAGAAGATCCCCATTGACCCGGAGCACCCAGAGCATGTGGCCATCATTGGGACCGGGCTAGGCGAGAAATAGGAAGGCGAGCTCTGTCACTTCCTCCGTGAGAATCGGGATATCTTTGCATGGTCGGCTAAGGACCTGCCAGGTGTTCCGAGGGAGTTGGCAGAGCACTCTTTATTTGTTAGGCCAGAGGTGAAACCGGTGAGGCAACCGACCCGTCGTCTCTCAGACGACCGGAGACAAGTGGTGCTGGACGAGCTGGCTAAGTTGCTTGCAGCCGGGTTCATAATGGAGGTACTGCATCCGGACTGGATATCCAATCCGGTCCTGGTGGAAAAGAAGAAAGACGAGCCAGCCGTGGTCAAGGTGTGGCGCATGTGCATTGACTTTACTAACCTCAACAAGGCGTGCCCAAAAGATCCATTTCCATTACCTCGGATTGATCAGGTGATCGATTCCACTGCTGGTTGTGAACTGTTATCTTTCATCGATGCGTACTCTGGTTTTCACCAGATACCACTGAACCCAAAGGATCAAATAAAGACCGCTTTTATTACCCCGTATGGGGCGTATTGCTATCGTGTCATGTGTTTTGGTCTGAGAAATGCCGGGGCAACTTATCAGAGGTGTATGCAGAAATGCCTGCACTCTCAGATGGGCAAAAATGTGCAAGTGTATGTCGATGATATCGTCATCAAAACTAAGGAAAAAAGTACTCTCCTCGAGGACCTCGAGGAGACATTTGTGAATTTGAGAAAGTATCGGTTGAAGCTTAACCCGGACAAGTGCACCTTTGGTGTCCCGGCTGGAAGTTGCTCGGATTCCTGGTGTCCAGCCGAGGTATCGAGGTTAACCCGGCCAAAATCCGAGCTATTGAGAGCATGAAGTTACCGAAGTGTTTGAAAGATGTGCAGAAGTTCACAGGGTGCCTAGCCTCGTTGAGCCGATTTGTAGCTCGGCTAGGAGAAAAAGCCTTACCTTTGTACCAGCTCATGAAGAAAAGTACCGGGTTTACATGGACCCCGCAGGCCGACGTGGCGTTTGGCGAGCTGAAAAAGATGTTGTCCACTGCCCCGGTGTTAGCGTCACCATTGCACAATGAGCCGATGTTACTTTACATTGCGGCCACAAACCGAGTTGTAAGTGTGGCAGTGGTGGTGGAGCGCGAAGAAGGTGGCAGGTCGGTGCAGAGACCGGTGTATTACTTGAGCGAGGTGATCTCTACCTCGAAGCAGAACTATCCTCACTACCAGAAGATGACGTACGGTGTTTACCTGGCGGTCAAGAAGTTGAAGCATTATTTCCAGGAGCATCCCATGACGGTGGTGTGCGAAGCTCCAATCTCGGAGATCATCGGGTGCAAAGATGCAACTGGCCGAGTTGCCAAATGGGCGATTGAGGTGTCTCCATATGCACCACATTACGAGAGAAGAGACGCAATTAAATCCCAGGCGTTGCCGGACTTCTTTTGTGATTGGGCCGAGATGCAGTATGAGCCACCCAGGCCGGACTATAATTATTGGAAAATGCATTTTGATGGGTCCAAAACAAAGATCGGGCTGGGGGCTGGTATAGTCCTCACCTCGCCAAAGCAAGATCAGCTGAAGTACGTGCTGCAGATTCATTTCTCAGCATCAAACAATGTGGCGGAGTATGAGGCCTTAATCCATGGCCTCAAGGTGGCAAAGGAGATCGGTATCCGGCGTGTAGAGTGCTTCGGCGATTCCGACCTGGTGGTGCAACAATCTTCTGGAACTTGGGATGCTCTGGATGCCAACATGGCGTTATATCGGTTCCATGTGCAAAAGATATCCGGGTTCTTTGAAGGGTGTGAGTACAGGCATATACCTCGGGCAGAAAATGATGCTGCCGACGTGTTGTCAAAGCTCGGTTCATCAAAGAGGCAGTACCACCAGGGGTAGCCCTGAATCACTTGAGAACTCCTTCAATCAAACCTTCTCCTGAATCCGAATCTATTTTCATCCCGGCGGAGCAAGAGCCCGGACCTGTTCCAATGGAGGTAGACGTCGGATGCGTTTGGTCGGACCCGGGGACTGCGTGGCAGAGCTCGGGGACTGCACACCAAACCTCGGGGACTGCTCATCCAGACTCGGGGACTGGTCGCAGGATGGTGGAGGAAATAATGGAGGAGATTATGGTGGCCGAGCCAATGGAGGTGGATGAGGAACTTTTTCCTTTGCACCCGGTGCCGGAGTGGGCGGAGCAAATTATGAAGTTCATAACGGAGGGAAGCACGCCAAGTGACACAACCGAGGCTAGGAGGATTCAAAGGAGGGCCAAGGCGTACACCATCATCAACAAGGAGCTCTATAAAAGAAGCGTAACCGAGGTGTTGCAACGGTGTGTTGAGCCAGCTGAAGGCAAGGAGATGCTTTTGGAGATCCACCAAGGAGATGTGGTCATCATTGCAGCACAAGAGCTCTGGTGCCAAGGTGTTTAGGCATGGGTTCTATTGGCCCACTGCTCTTGCGATGCAGAGGCCATAGTCCGGAGATGTGAAGGATGCCAAAGATTTGCCAAGCAAACGCATATGCCGGCTTCGGCGCTCAAAACAATTCCTATCACTTGGCCGTTTGCGGTATGGTGTTTGGATATGGTGGGAGAGTTCAAACCAGCCCGAGGTAACATGACACACATATTGGTGATGGTGGACAAATTCACCAAGTGGATCGAGGTGAAACCAATCCGGAAGTTGGATGGTCATTCAGCAGTGACTTTCTTGAAGGAGATTATTCTGCGATATGGCTACCCCCATAGCATTATCTCGGACAACGGCACTAACTTTGCTGTTGGAGAGTTCGCTCGGTTTTGCATGAACAAGGGAATCCGGCTGGACATAGCCTCGGTGGCACACCCGGAGTCTAATGGACAGGTGGAAAGATCAAATGCTCTAGTGTTGGCCGGCATCAAGGCTCGGCTCATTGAACCACTGCTGAAAACGCCGGGGTGTTGGATAGATGAGATACCAGCAGTACTGTGGGGTCTAAGGACCACGCCAAATCGATCGACTGGCTATACGCCATTTTTTATGGTCTATGGGGCAGAAGCTATGCTACCCACTGACATCGAGTATGATGCGCCCAGAGTGGCAATGTACACTGAAGCCGAGGCAAAAGAGGCTCGGGAGGATGCAGTAGATCTGCTTGAGGAAGCGAGAGAATTGGCCTCATCTCGGTCAGCAATTTACCAGCAAGGTCTCCGACGTTATCATAGCCGGAGTATCAACCCTCGTGTGTTTCACGAGGGAGATTTGGTGCTGAGGTTGGTGCAGCGCAAGAAAGGCCGGCACAAGTTGTCACCTCCATGGGAGGGACCGTTCGTTGTGAGCCGAGCTCTGCTCAATGATTCCTACTATCTTATAGATGCGCAGGAACCAAGGGAAGATGGGCTGGACAACCCCGAGTCAGAGGTCAGGCGACCATGGAACGTAGCTCTACTCCGACCTTTCTACTCATGAAAGGCGCAATGTATGTACCTCGGTTAATCCTTAATAAAAATGTCGGCACTCCGAGGTAAAAGCTCGGGGACTGCCTCGCTCTTGTGCTTATGTTTTATCTCTGTTTGTCAGTTTTGTTCATATGCCGAACTATTTTGAACCTCGTCTCAAACTTCAAGTAATGTGTGCTATGAAACTAATCTTGTGACTCGACTGGCATCTGCCTAAAAGGTAGTCAAGAGCAAAGAGGAAAAAACGTGGGAGACATGAAAATGAACTCGGGGACTCGGTCCAAAATTATAGTTCGGCATGTGTCGTTTACTAACCCCTGTCTTTACCTTTCGTTTATGTCGGATGATTTTGAAACATACCTCGGAATTTACCAAGTACTGTATGCTATGAACAACAATCTTGTGACTCGACTGGCATCTGCCTAAAAGGTAGTCAAGAGCAAAGAATGCCAAACATAGTAAACACGAAAGTAAACTCGAGCAATCATTCAAAAGGATTCGACGTAAAGCTTAGAAAAGCATGGTTCGGATAAGCATGATAGTAACAGAGGTAGCAAAAGGAACTACTTAAGTTTGATTACATCTGCGTCCCGGCATACCGGGGATTTAATGAAGTTTTTTGGCCAAGATAGTAACAGAGTTCAGGTCGAGGCATCAGGAATTACGTCGGCAGCAGCCGAGGTAGCCTGGGAGGTGCTGGCAACGTCGGCAGTAACCTCGGCACCAGCTTGTGGAGAAGCCTCGGTTTCTGCTTCGCGGGTGTCACCATCGTCACCTTGCTCGGCTTCGACGTCGGATTCTGTTTCGTATTCATCCTCTTCTGGCTCGTCATCTTCGGCGTCGGAGTAGGTGTCTCCCTCGCTCAAGTTCTTGGTGTTGGCATATCCAGCGAAGAAGGAAGCCATCTTTTCGCGCCGCTGGATGAGAATTGGGTCCGTGGACCAGGGCGAATTTCGGCGAAGAGTGTCCATCTTTTCGAGGTCGAGCTTCTCGCACCAAGTCATGATGAATTTGAGAGCGGCATCAGCTCCAGCGCGAGCCGAGGATGAGCGCCACTCTCGAAGTCTTTGTTCGGCTTCACGAAGCTTGGCGGCGAGCTCAGGCGTAGTATTGGGAGCATCGGCAAGAGGCCACAAGGCTCGGAAAGCAGACACACCTGCATCAAGGAGTTCGGACCCAATGGTTTTCAAGGGATGGATCCGAGCTTTGATGGCCACGATGTGGTCCTCAATGGTCCAGGCGGGGTTCGTCTCGCTACGCCTCTTCCTGTGCTGATCAGTGATATTGCGAGCCGAAACTTGGGTGTAGGTGAAGTGCTCTGCAGAAGATAGCCTGTTAATAATGAAAGAAACAGTTCGGCAAAGAGCCAGTACTGTTGAGGACAAAGCAAGGATAAGGGGGGCAAGAAGCTTACCGTCCATTTCTTTGTTGACGTTCCAGCGTCGGGAGGAGCTGGTTAACCGAAGCTTGAAGGGCTTCATAAGCCTCGGTGGCCGAGGTGGCGCGGGCCTCGGCTAACTGGAGCGCATTCTCATGTTCCTTGGCGGCATCCTCCCGAAGTTTCTTCTCTGTTTCAACAACACTGGCCTTTTCCGCCTGCAGCTGCTCTGTTTCCGACGTCCGCAGCTCGGTGATGCGCTTCAGTTCCTTTACCAGACGAGCTACTTCGGCTTTCTCTAGTTGGAGCTTTTCGTCCAAAGAGTTCTTTTCTGCAAGGACGGCCTTGTGCTCGTCGTGGAGTTTCTTGTGGTCAAACAGGAGGGTATGGAAGATGTCCGTGCGGACGTTCATAGTATTCTGCAAGGAAGAAAAACATAGCTCGGTTAGAAAGGCTATACCTCGACAAGAGTCTCGGGGACTCGGAGTCAAATCATTGGAAAAATGTTGCCGGGGTATGCCTCGACAGGAGTCTCGGGGACTCGTACCCGAGGTGCATGATAAAGTAAGGTAAAATGGTTTGAGATTCAAGCCAAACAATTTTAACTCCGGCGGAGCGTCAATAGTTTACCTCGAATCTCGGGGACTGGGAATGGTGGATATTAGATGAGATACTGCATGAAAGTAAAGAGAATAGGACTTACGTCGATGTTTTGAGCAGCACGCAGGGCAGCGACTTGTAGGTCGTGACGCTTCGGCCGCAGGCGCTGTTTCCCGCAGGGTGCTCACCTACCGGAGCAGCTAGGGAGGCCGAGGAGACCTCGTCTGCAGAATTCCAGTCTGCGTTGTAGTGTTCCAAGGAGCCGAGGCTCTGGTCACTGTCAGTGCGCAGAGGAGGATATCCCCACGGTCCGCCCTGCTCGATGCCCCTAACCGAGGCCTCCAAGGCTTGAGCAGCCTCGGAGCTTGAAGCAGGCCGGTTATCCAGTATAAGAGAGTCCTCCGAGCATATTCGTCGGCCGGAGGAGCAGTCTCATCAACGGGTGCGGCAAATGGAGGATTCGGCGTGACACCGGGGAGGAGACCTCGGTTGCATCCTTGAGGAGAAGAGATAGTCAGGGTGCCAGACCCAGATGTTGGTTTGGGGGTGACCTTAGACTTCACCATCTCTTTCTCTTTCTCCTTGCCTTTCTCCAACGGCAAGGTAGTCTGGCGAACTGGTTTTTGGGGCTGCTGCTTGGGCTGCTGCTTGGGCTGTTGCTTCTGCTGAAGCTTCTGCTGTTGCTGTTGTTGGTTGCGGGCAGTCTGGCTGCGGGGGAGAGTCGAGGCTCCGGCAAGGCGGTAGCCGGAGTGCTGGCGCGATTGGTCCCCGCACCGTTTGAGGACGCGGAGAACTCTGGCCTCGGGTGGGGGCAGATTTCTCCAAGGCCGGGCCAGACCTCGGTGGAGGAGATACGGGGCGAGAGTTCGTCGGGGTGGTCGTGGCTTCAGAGGCACCAACGGGTGCAGTCATGGAGGATACCTCCTGATCCACTTCTATGGGGTCACTGCAACGAAGGAAGATGGTCAAGTGTTAGTACCGAGGTGATAAGTTTAAGCAACAAACTTTGTTGGCTATAGAAGCAAAGCATTACCCATCCGAAGTAGGAAACTTCTTGCCCCCTCGGGCATGAGGAGGATTTCCGGACTTCTTCAGCCGACGTCTCTTGACCGGAGCCGCAGTGGGTCCGGAGGCTCCAGTGGCGGATGGTTCGGCGGCCGAAGTTGCGGCACCAGCGCGTTTCCGGCTGGTTGCTGGAGTAAAGTTCGGAAGGTGAGGAAGGCAGGAGATAGGTACCGCGTTTATTGGTTCCATGACGAGAAATCCCTCCTCGTCATCCGAAATCTCTTGAACTGAAGCTTGTGCTTGAGGCTTACCCGCGGTGGTGACGCGGGCCGAGGCAATGGGCATGTAATCCTCGTTGTCAGGGTCCTCGTTGGATGGTGGGTCCTCGACAGGAAGATCCTTGCCGAAGTGGTCCGCAGGATGGACTCCATCCTCGGCGGTCTGGCGGAGAACAGCTATATGGCAGACATATGAAAAGGAGTTAGGAAGAAATGGTCAAGATGAACGTCGGTAGCAAGACCTCGGTGGTAAAGGAGTACCGAAGAAAACGTCGGAACAGCGTACCTGTTTTGGTGGCTTGGTCCTGTAGTGGGGTTCCCTTCCCCATGTCCAAGCGTCAGATATCTTGGACTTGGTGATAGCTCGGACTCGCCGAGCTACAGCGGCGTTGTCCAGTGCAACATGCGTATGGCGGGTTGGATCATAAAGACCGCTCATGTGGCAGATCTTGTGAGTCCTCGCCTGGAGAGGGGAGACCCTGCGCTTCACAAATGTGCAGGCCAGATCGTCAGCCGTCAGGACTTTCCCGTCGTTCGCAGGGTCCTCCGGGTCCTGCCATTTCGCAACATACCCATGGATGGACTTGATTTCGCTGGTGAGAGGGGGAGTGTAGTCCCAGTTGAGCGGTTCGGTAGGAGGGCTGAGGTTAAACACCGGCAGATTGAGGAAGTCCTCTTCGCCGGAGTTCTTCACGTAAAACCACGTCCGGAGCCACTTGCGAACGGTGTCCGGAGTAGCGATACGTGGGAAGATGGAGTTTCGGCGAGGAGCTATGATGGCTGCTCCGCAGGCGGTTAGTAGCTTGGGCAGATCCTTGTTTTTCGGATCCGGGATCACTTGCCGCTTAAGTTGGAAGTAGCGAGAAAAGAGGTCTACCGTGGCTTTGAGGCCGAGGTATCCCTCAGAGAAGGAAACGATGCAGGAGAGAGTGGTGATGGCGTTGGCGGGGAGGTGATGAACCTGGAGTGAACTTGTCGAGGAAGCTCCGGAAGAAATCACTAACGGGCAGTCCGAAGCCGCGCTGGAAGTGCGCGACGAAGACCACCCGTTCCCCTTCCTTGACTTGAGGCTCGAGTTCGCCCTCTGGCAGGCGACACTCTACCCCGGCGGGAATCCGCCGAGTCGCCCTGAGCCACTGGATTTCGTCCGGAGTTACATCCGAACCTTCCCAGCCGGCTCGTTCTCCGACCTCCAGTTCGAGGTCTGGAACCTCGGTTTGTTCCGAAGTCTCAGGAGGAGACATCTCGGCAGAATCAATCTGCAGAAGAGTGCACAGAAGTTTAGCAAAGAAAAAGTGAATCTGGAATCTAAGGCTATATCTGGCTAACTCAGGAGGAGTTGGACGGCTATCTAATATACATAGAGGCATATCTATGCTAGGCGAGCATCTATCCGAGGTATGAAACTCGTACTACCCAAAAAAGTATGCAAGTAAGATCTACCGGAGGAGGTAAATAGAGTTTTATTCAAGAACATATGAAGAACCAAGCGCAAAGAGGAAGAAACCTAGGGCAATGCCTAGGGTATCAGAAAGGGAGTGTACATAGTGAAAACGAGGTGCTGAAGGGCGGCGCCGGTGACGCGGTCGCAGCGGCGACGAAGGAGCTGCTCGTCGGCGGCGGCGGGAACGTGTTTCTTCTCAACCGGAAGCGGCGGCACTGGTGGCGATGGAGGCGAGAGGGCGAGTGGAGGAAGAAGATGGCGAAGTTACCCGTGGGGCCCTACTTATAGCCGCGCGCGGTAACTGCCCGCATTAACTGCGCCACTACCGCGCGGTTATCGGGAGGCGCGGGATCGTGTGCGAGTGGGCGCACGGTTACGCGGTCTGCGGCCGCACGATCGGCCACATCGTGGGCCGCAGAGTGGCAACCGCCCACCCCGGATTTCCTGCGCTGGTCAGCACAAGAATCGAGGGGTCGTGGGCGGTCAAGTACTTGAGTGCGCAGGTGCGCTGTTCGGTGGGTCCGGCTGACGAGGGCGGCGTGTGGTCAGAATCTGCTTGGCAGAGGTCCGGATTCCGAAGCCCGGGCAGAGATTCTTCGCCACGTACCTCGGAAAATCTTGAGGCAAGTTGGTGCTGAGTCAGATAGCTCGGAGAGTTCAGTTCGCATATCTACCTCGGATTGGATGGTGGTGTATGGGAGGTACCTCGGCATGACTATGTTGGAGGTCGGTTTAGGAGGTGGTGTAAGGCTTGTTTTGAACCTGCTACGGCCCTCCTTCCGAGGTCGTAGGACCGCACCAGCTTCGGGGACTAATGTCGGGGAGTATCCCCGGGTAGGGTCAAGGCTTGGCATAAGGTGGTGTTCCAAGTTGTGCCGAGGTACGGAAAGGGCCGACCTGTTTGGGCCTGGGAAGGTCCGAGCTTCATCTTGACCTGGAGAATACAGGCCGACCTATTTTGGCCCAGAGGGGTCCGAGGTATACTAGTGGCCAGGGCCGAGGTTCACAGTCCGAGCTATGTTCTGCCGACCTAACTACCTCAGTGCGGTGGTTTGTGTTGTGGGTGCAGGAGAAGCTGTGGGAAGGAAGTAAGATCCGAGCTAGTAAAAGATATTAAGCGCAAGACCCAAGGTACGGCACGGACGTGCCGAGCTAACCGAGGTGATGGGCTGTAGGTCGGGCCGGAGTCAATGCTCCTGTCACTTCCAGCCGGGTACTAGAGCGCCTGACACGGGAGCGTCTGTCAAGGGCATGGCAGAGGCGTGCTCCGGGTTCGGCGGGCCTGCACGTCTCCGACCGCTGACCACGCGAGGTCTGGGTAAAGGCTACGAGGTAGCTCTGCCAGGCCACGTCCTGTCTCGGTCAGAGGGGACATGCTAGCTCTGCCGTTAGGCTACAGGAGATGGGCAAGCCACGTCTTGTCCCCGACCGAGGTACGGTGGTACGGTGGTGACCGTTGCAGAGGCATGGCAACAGTGTTCTGCGAGGGGCACAATGGTAACCCGGCTGGCCTATATAGTGGGCTTCACCCCTCCTGCTGAGGACGACGGACGATTGAGATCAGAAGAAAGAGAGAAAGAGAGAGAGGAAGCTCGGATACGGAGAGACCTCGGTTCAGGCTCGGACTGCCTTTTCCTCTCTTTGTAGCATCATCTTCCACACGAGTTCTCATTGTATCATCATACAGCTCGAGGAGCAGCTTGTACTTGTCACTTTGAGCTATACACTGACTAGGATAGTGCTGCAGTAGGGGTGTTACCTCCGCAAGAGGGCCCCGAAGCAGGGTACATCGTGGTGTGTTTTGTGTTCTTGCTTTCTTGGTTCTTTGTTCGTGTTCTTGCGTGTTCTTGCGTGTGCACTTCTTGAGTGCATAAACCCTCCCCGGATTCCCCCAACGACCATTCGGCCCCATCTTAGCCATACCTATGGCATCTGCCGTGATCCCACCACGACAGGAT